>CM053587.1:192323202-192355375 GCA_028646515.1 Pseudochirops corinnae
GTGCTAAACTATTATATTTGATCTGTAATTTACTGCTAATGCTATTATCTCTAGTGGTATTAATATGTTAATTATGATGAAAATTGCAAATTTTAGCTTTTTAAAAATTTATTGTGAATATCTGAAGGTGGTCATGAATTTTTACAACTATCACGAGCTGACTCATGAAATACTAATTATATTTACATAAAATATTTCTTCTATTTTAATTAAATACAAAAATTGTGATTATATGAATTACTGATGCTGATTTTTATACAAACATACCAGAATGTTTATATATGAATGATTATTCTACCAAAATATTATGTTGGAAAAGAATACAAAATTAGCATGATTGTGCCATTGTGTCTAAATATTTTAAAAGTCATTAGTTAATTTAATAATTTTAAATTTTGGTAAATTCATAGTGATGGGGAAGGGATTCTTTTGTGGGTGGTTGTTTAGTTATTAAAATGAGAAATAGATTAGGACACATTCCATATTTAGAACCAAGGGAAGAAATTGATGTGATGAGTTTTATTTGTTTGTTTTTAAGGGGTAGATATGGTAGAGTATATTCCTTTTGAGGAAACTCCTTCAACCAATCAGACCAGCTTTTTCTCAAAGCCTGAAGTCTTGGTGAATTGGCTGGGAGCACTAGAATGTTAAGTGTTTTACCCAGAGTCACATGGCTGGTAGAGATCAGTTGGGGCTTGAACTCAGGTCTTTTTGACTCCAAGGTTCCCACTCTTTCTCTATTGTTCCTCAACCTGTTTTGGAAAAAAAAAAAACTTCAGAGATCATAATAAAGCATGAAAAGGAAGTCTGGAAATAAAGAAAGAATAAAAAAGAAAAGAAACCTTGGAAAAAAGAGTGAAATTTTGAAGTTTGTAGTATGGCCATGAGAGATGGTAAAGTCTAAGGTATATGTCTGCCAGTAAGTCAGTGCAACAGTAAATAAAGATCACTGGTGTCAAAAAAGTTGAAAAATCCTGTGAGAAGGTTATTATGTGTTATCAATAGAAAATATGAAATCTCTGTGAATGATGCCAGGAGCTGGTTTAGAACAAGCTAAACAAAAAGGTTATAAAGAAGAATAGAACATAACCTGGACATTATATAGCTCATAAAATAGTTTTTCTATTGTTATTTGTGTGTGGCTACAGCAAAAATGATCAGAAACAATTAATCTAGCAAAGGAGAATAAGGAAAAGTCAGACCCAACTATAAATTGAAGTTGATAATAGTACTTATTTCTCAGGATTGTTGTGAAGATCAGATGAAATAACATTCATAAAACTACTTAATACAGTGCCAGGCACATGGTAAGTGTTATATAAATACTAGGGAGGAGGGGAACAAAAAGGAGAAGGAGAATGAGAAGGAAAAGGAGGAGTGATGGCAGCTATGGCATTGGTGGTAGTGGTGGCAGTAGCAGCAGCAGTAATAATTGTAATCATAGTTATAGTCATAGTACACTGAAATGTAAATTAGATTAACACTACCTTGAACTTTCAAATAATTGTGTGCATGCTAGTATGTGGACGTGGGTATATGTTTGTGTCATACTGTATTTTTAGGAGAAAAGGTTAATTCACAAGAAGACAAACTAATATCAAATTTAATGATAAAAATTTTTAAGTATGTTTTGGTTTCAAAACAGATTCAGTATATTTTTTTGCATCTTCTAAAGTCACACTATATTACTCTAGAAAGATTTTTTAATGCAGTTTTTAAACAACTAAATTAAAAACTACAGTTCTAGTAGTTAAGTAGTAATTTTGATTCAGCAGAATGATTCATTATCCAAGTAGCATGATAAATTAAAGTTTTCTGAACATTGTTTTAGTTCCATTAAAAGAATAGTGGTTTTTCTAACAGCATATTTCTATATTTAGATATATTCTATATTTCTGACATCAAGTGAAGAAGTTGCCCATAGGAGAAAGAACCAGATTCTCCAATAGCACAGGCTAATAGTCACAGGAGATGTTTATGGTTGAACATTGTACAAGCACTATTCCAGTATTCTTCAGCCTTTGGTTATATTCAGATAGGTAATGGAAAGGAATTGCAGAATCCTAGAAGTTCAATACACAAGGTGACAATAAAAAACATGCAATCTGTGTATAGAAGGGATAGAAGTGTGGAGGGGCACAACTAGGTGATAATATGCTTTAAGGAGAGTGATACTGTGGATCTCAGATGCCTGTGAGTTTTGTTTTTCAGTAATTTACACCTTCTATATTGCACCGAAGGAAGAAAAAAACCCCACTATGTTAAGATTAGAAAAGTAGAGTTGGTCATAAAAAAGAAATTGTTTATAACAAATAATTGTTTCTATGAAGGACTGAGACATTTGGAATGATTACACGCATTCACACACCCATATCTTAAAGGGAGATGATAGAAGAAACCTGGAATGTTTCTATATCTAGCCTTTTTTCTTGGTGAAATATGGACTCCAGACAAATTATTTTTCTGGAAAGCCCTTTCTCCACTTACATTTCTAGCTTTTATCAATGAAGTATTCATTAAGAGCTTACTATGGACTACACACTGTACTAGATATTGGAGTCACATATACAATGAATTAAAAACAAATCCCTGCATGTTCTGAGGGATAGGAGAATGAAGACAACAGGAACATTTATATTAAGAATAAATATAAAGAGAATAAATACAATATATAATTACAAACCAGTTAAATGTAGATAATATGAGAGAGCACATAAAAAGGATAAAGAAAGACTACATATAAAAAGCAGTTGGACTGTATCATGAAGGGAGAGATTTTATGTGACAGAGGCAAGGAGAGAGTGCCTTCTAGGCAAACTGTTGGCATTTGCAAAGGTTCTGAGATAGGAGATGGAGTGTTGTATCTGTGAGAAACAAAGAGGAGGTCAGTTTGGCTGCATCTTGCAATGCAACAGGTGGAGTAATACCCAATGATTTTGTAAAGATAGATTGGGACTAGATGGTAAAATATTTAAAAACTAAAAATAAATGTTTTTATTGATGCTAGATTTAATATGGGGCTACTGATATTGACTGAATAAGAAAATAATGTGGTCATATCTAGAGAAAATCACTTTGGAAACAGCATGATAGTTGGATTAGATTGAGGAGGGACTTATTGCAAGGAGACCAATTAGATAGGATTTTATAGGATGATACATGAAGAGAGAAGCTGTGTAAACAGAAAGAAAGGTGGGGTGCTGTGAAGGAAGAAATGGAAATATTTGGCAACTGTGTATGTATGTGAAGTGAAAGAGAGTGAGGAATCAAGAATAATGCTAAGGTTAAGAATGCTAGTACTTTGATAGAAATTGGAATGTTTTGAAGAGAGGGAGTTGAGGGGGAGAAAGAGATGAGGACTATTTTGGATATGTTGAATCACTTTCATTTTGAAATGTCCAACATGCCTTTGATGATGCAAAATAGAAACTCTATGTTGGAGGTCCATGAATCATCTCTATGGGGATGATAATTAAACCCAGGAGAGCTGATGAGTTGATCAATAGAGAAAATGACTCTTCAATACTTGATTTTTTTTTTTTAATTCTGGTTGCTTAGAGTTTTGTTTTGTTTTGTTTGACTGTTAAGGTCTGGATACTGGTTAAAATGTTCCTAGACATTTTCATTTGGAGGTTTCTTTCTGAAGGTAACCAGGCCAGTAGATGCTTTCTATTTTCACTTCTCCCTCTGATTTTAAGAGATCTGGGCAATTTTCTTTCAAGATTGCTATAAATACAATGGCTAGGCTTTTGCTTTGATTTTGGTGTTCAGGTAATGTCATGATTCTTATTTTTTTTTCTCCTTTTCAATTGTTTTTGTTATGTTTACATTTTCTTCCTTTTTTTTTTAGTTTTTAAATTCATTTTAATGTTCCAATATTGTTGTCTCATGAAGTCATTGGTTTCTATTTGATTCACTCTAATTTTTATGGTGTTCATTGCTTGTATAAGGCTTTGTACCAGTTATTCCCAACTGTAAATACCCTTTCCACTTTTTTTCTTCCATATCTCTCAATTCTTTAAAAAATATTTCTTCTAGTGATCTTATTTTATTGAGAAAAAAACATTTTAACTTTTATTCTGACTCCTTTCATTTTGTTCGAGAATTCCAGTTACATTTGTATTTTACATCTATTGTAGTGGTGAAAGTGATTAAAAAGGAAGAGACAAATATTGGAGGGGATGTGAAAAAATTGAGACACTAATTTCACTGTTGGTGGAATGTAAACTGATCCAACCATGTTGGAGAGCAATCTGAAATTTTGCCCAAGCAATTTTTGCCTATTTCTCTATACCCTTTGATCCAACAATACTACTTGGTCTATTTTCAAAGATGATTAGGGAAAAAAGGAAAAAAAATATTATATGTTCTAAAATATTTATAGCAACTCTCTGTGGTGTCAAAGAACTGGAAATTGCTGGGATATCTGTCAGTTGGGAAGTGATTGAATAAGTTGTCATATAATGATTGTCATGGAATACTATTTTGCTATTAAAAATGCTGAACTTTATGATTTTAGGGGAAAAAAAATCCAACATGGATGACTTGCTTGAAATAATGAAGAATGGGAGGAGCATAAAAATGAGAACATTGTATATTGTAACAGCAATATAGTTTTAAGAATGATTTTGAGCAACTAAGTAATTTTGACTATTATAAATACCTGAAGTAATTACAAAGGACTTCTGAAGGAAGATGCTATCTGCATCCAGAGGAGGAACTGATAAATAGAAGAATGTACAGAATGATTTTACATACATATATACATACATACATACATACATACATACATACATACATATTTGTCTATAATGTAACCATCTCTAGGGTAAGGGGAGAAAAGAAAAAAAATGGAAAAAAGAAAGTTACATTATAACTTTATTACATATTTAAAAAGAATAACAAATTGTATACAATAGATTTCCAGACTTGGGCAAAAAAAAAAAAAAAAACGTGTGGATGAAGTATTTTTCTTTGAGACTTTGCTCATAGGGTATTATTCTCTTCTGGTTTTGTGTCTGAGCAAAACAATTTTGTTGTGGCGTTCTTTTTGTTGGTTTGCTTATCCATTCTTCCAGCCCACTTCCTGCCTTCAGATTTGGTTTTAAGGCTCTAATTTTGTTTTGCTTCTGGGGAAAGATCTGGGTTCTACTACTGCTGTCTTGGTGTACCGGGTGTATATACAGTCACAGACTAGGAACCTACAAGTTTTCATCACTTTCAGGGAAAAATCAAATAGTTGATTCCTTTGTCTGAACTATATTAACTTCCTAACCTAGGTTTGGGTCTGAGCAATAGTAGATAGTTCCTGGCCTCAGTAAGTATAAGCTTGCTTGGAAATTTTACAGTTTCAGAATGATAGCACTGTATGATCTCCTTTGGTCAGGAATTTCTGCCCTGATTATTCCTAGGCAGTCTTCAGAATCAGGTAGAAACTGAACCTGATACCCTGCTCTGCTCCTGGTATCTGTTACATTCCATAGGTGCTTGTTTTTTAATTTGTTTTTCACTCAGTATACAGTCTAAGACTTGGGTTGAGAGGTGGCAGAGGCCAATTCCTCTCTTCCTAAGTCCTTGGATCTATGATCCAGAATTGATTATTGGGTTAACAACTGTAATTTTCACCTGTCCTAATCAATACTCTACAGTGTAAATCTGATTGTGCCCTGGAATGCATTTGAGACCTTTACCTATCCAGGGGTATAGCCGCATCCTGTGCTGGAATGCTCTGTGTACAGTATTTCTCTCCAGATCCCTTCCCCAGTAGCCACACCATTCTGTCTTTCTCTTTACGTAACTCTAGACTGGAAAAATGACTCACTGTGACTTTTCTTGACTTCTCCCTAGACTTTGATTAAGTCTGGTGCATTTTCTACATATTTGGGGGGGAGACATTTTGGTGGGGCTCAAGGTATTTCTTCCTTCTGATCAACTTTCTTAGAACTACCTTCCCTACCATTTGTTAAAGTTGCTTGTTTCTAAAGCTTAATTAGGGTTCAAAATCAAAATCACCCTTTACAGTTGTCAAAGCATGCATGTGTGAGTGCACACACAAATACACACAAAATCAATCATTTAATTCTTATAAGAACTCTTTGAGGGGAAAAACAACAACAACAGAACTCTAAGTATTGTTATCTTTATTTTAAGGCAGATATACTTTAGAGTTTAAATGACTCGTGCACGGTCACATAGCTAGTAATTATCTGAGGCTAGATTTGAATCCAGCTCTCTACTGGAATCTAGCACCCTTTTTGCTGCCCCAGACTTATCTTAAAGGCTAGACTTTTCTTCCTTTACAACCATTCTCTATTGCTTAGAGTAGATATTTTCCAAATGTGCCCTTAACAAATCATATGAAGGACTTGAGATCCTTGGTGGGTTGGCAGTTTTCCACGAAACTTGGGCAGTGTTACAGCCTATCTAGGAAAATCGAGCCTTCTATTCCAAAATATTGCACTGTCCAAAGACATGGGAAGGTTGCCAGACTCTCTCACTTTGCATAGTGATGTATGGACCTGGCTAAATTGTGGGGAAGGAAATGAAAGACCAATCTCATTATCCTCCTGCCTAGCCCAGAGGTTGGCATCTCTTTTTCTAGGCTTAATTTTTAGAGGGCTCTTCTTTCCAAGTCCTTGAAAATGATTCAAAAGCTCTTAACATAGTATCTTAGTGCTAAGCATTTCAAAATACTGAACATTTAATCTGTTTATCTCAGAACGACAAGATAGGCAATGCATAAAGTTGTGTAACAATGAAGTTAAATAACTGGGAGGTGGGAAGGCAATCCTTTTCATCTTAGAGAACGTGAGCATTAATACAAAGGTCACATAGTAAAACTGTATTTTTACTGATGATGAGATAATATACATCATGGAATACATGAGCAGAATTCTGCGTGTATGTGTGTGTGTGTATGTGTGTGTGTGTACGTGTGTGTGCATGGCTGTTGTGAAAAGGAGGTGAAGATAGAAAAGTATATGCTCTAAGCACTCAGGATATTTTATATAGCAGGAAATAGTATCTCCTCATTTATTATTCTGTGTTTGCTCACCAAGGTCAAGGCCTAGTGAAAATAACACTTTAATTAATGTTAGGCTTAAAAAGGTTAAAGTATGAAATAAATTATATTCTGTCATATTCAATATGTAAATACTAAATGTGGTAAAAGAGTTGAAAGACAGGAATTGAAGAGCAGCAAGACTGTACATTAGAAAAGGTATTATGGTGGAAATATTCATTGAGATTAGTTTGCTTAGAAAGATAAAATTTAAAATCTAGCAATTAGAATGAGAAGGGACTATGGAAATCATCTAATGAAACACTTCATTTTGCAGCTGAGAAAACATACTCAGAGAGGTGGTAATTTACCCAAGGTCACACAGAGAGCTAATAATAGCAGAGGTAGGGCTAAAATTCTAGGCTCTCAACTGATAGTGCTCTTTCTAATTTGTGACATTTCTTTGAAATAAAAAGAAGAAAAAAAAAATCAGGGTACTGAAAACAAAGCCAAGGAACTATATTTTCCTTCTGTATCAAAACACACTTAATTGTAACCTGATTTATGGGAAAAAGAATTACCACAAACTTTTTAGAACATAAATACCATTTCTATTAATATTCCAACTTTAATAGGATTATCTTTGTCTGGCTTGATGTTAAAACATTTTCCTTCTTTAAGTCAATTTGTAAGGAACCGTAGTATCAGCATTTGATAGATTGCTCACTGTCAAATACTGAAACTGAAAGTCAGTGAAAGACTTTGTTATCCCTAGTCCCAACATGATCCTGAAGTAGTAGGAACCTGTGGCAAGTAACTTCACCCTTCTGGATATTCGTTTACTCACTTGTAAAAAGAAGGATGTATAATATGTGGTCTTTATGATCATTTCCAGTTCAAATATCCTTGGAAATGTTTTCATGGTTATCAATTGAGCCAGTATAAAGCCACATTTTTTATCTGTAAGCAAGATCTCAAACAAACAAACAGCCACAACAAAAATATGGCCTTTGTCATTTGGAAATTGAACCTCTTCTGTGATATTGTATAGTAGAGGTTTTCAGCCTTCACATTGCCAGTTCTTACCTATAATGCATGGAGAGTAATATTAGGTGGGCAGGGTTGGGACATTAAAATTTGTTGGAATGAAACTCACCTAATTCATCCCATATTTGAACATAGTCACTTCTCAATCACCCATGACAAGAGACTAATTTGCCTCAGCTAGAAGGCTTCCAATGATTGGGAACCTACTATGTTCCAACACAATCCCTTCTGCTTTTGGATAGCTCTAATTTTTAGATATGTTATTCTACCACACTCACACACACACACACATACACACACACACACACACATGCACACACTGAAATAAAATCTGTCTTTCAATAACTATATAAGCCCTGAGGCCAACAACAACAGAAAAACTATCACATGCTTTCTGCATGACAGTCCTTTAGATACATGAAGACAACTAGTATTCCCCCCTCTCCAACATCTTTTTCCAGATTTAGTGTCAATTTCATTAACATATACCTTATAATCAATTTGAAGAGTTATAAATATGTTGATGAAACTCTAGTTCATGGATGTTCGTATAAGGTCATCTTTACCACTTCCTATGGAAATAGATATACACACTGACTCCCTTCTGAGATGATACAAAGAACACCTTCGATTGGTTCCTGCTGATGGAAGCTCAAAAGGATGGATGCCTGCTTGTGGATTATAAAAATGATTTTGTGTGCCATGGTGCATTCTCTTTACTTTGTGAATAGATCCTTTGCAGACTAATTCTCTATGTTGAACATGGGAAGCCCATTCATAGGAGTCTGGATTGTGCTCAAAAAAGGGAACAGAAAGGCAGAAGTCAGATAGGAACTAAATATATATTTAATGCTGTTATATACAAATTTTGTAAGTGTAGCAGCAAGTACCCTAGCATACCCAGGATGGCTGCTCCCACAGATTCTTTGATTAGCTTTTCTAAAGGAAAGAAACTCAAAATGGGTTAACAGTCTTTCTTTAATCAATCAAACATATATCATTTACCTAGTTCAGGGGGAAAAGTCAGAACCCTGAACTTTAGAGAATGCAAACAGAAGTTACAAGCAGACAAAACTGTAGACAGAGAAAATAACACAATTCAGCAGACAGAGCTTCTGGCTTTCTGACCATTACATCCATACATAGTCAGTCACCAGAGAGAGATGCACCGACATCTGACTTTTCAAAGCTGGGGGGCTCAAAAACTGCCCAGATTCTCATCTGACCAAATCATACAACTCTTCCCAAAGTGATCCCCAAAGCACAACCTCACCTCAGAGGAATATATAGTCTTTTCCAGGGTCAGAGAAAATCATGACCCTCCTGACCCACTTGACTACAAAGTAGCAAAAGTTGTTCCTTCTTGAAAAATAAGCCTTACACAACAGGCTCCATGTGAACACAGGCAGTCTCTTGGGGGCACAGTATATTTTCAAATCAGGAAAGGTCTTCAAATTCTCCTAGGCCTATTAAGAGGCAGAGAAGATCTTCAAATTCCTATTAACATTACAGTAAGTCAGATTACAAAATTTAAGTTTTATATTTTTATGATATTTGCTAAATAAAGAGTTATTACTTGTATGGGCAATATCAACAAATCACAATTCTTTTAAAAATTTCTATAGTACTTTACATACTTCATATATGTAAGAGAGGCTATCCTTGGAGCATGTACTTTTGGTTCGCCTGCTTTGGGAAGTATCTGATGCAATGAAATAGGATGATTTTTCTACTTCAGATCATACTCAGGTACTTTATGAAAATTTCTGAAGCTACTTTTTATGTCTTCTATACAACATTTAGAAGTGACCTTAATAAAATGAATGGGGGCAGGAGCTAAGATGGCAGAAATGAAGCAGTAACTTTTCTAACCTCCTCTAAGAATTCTGTCACTAAACTGTAAAAAGTGAATTTGAACAGATTTTAGAGTGACAGAACCCATTGGAAGATGGAGAATGGTGGATTACCAGGCCAAGAAAGGGCCCACATAGGTCTGGACAGGGGGAATGCAGAGCATACAAGGTCTGCACCAGTGCAGATATGAGATCAGATTACTGCAGAGTGAGAAGGAGCCCCAGCCAGCAGACTCACCCCCCACCGCCCAAGGGGGATTTGCAGCCATCTCAACGCAGGACAGAGGATCTTCAGAGCCAGGTAAAAGAAAACACAAGGACACCAACTTCTCCTGGGGCTACTAGCCCTCAGGCTGGATGTTTAAAAATTAGTTACCTGAACTTCCAGGAGTCAATATGGAAGAATACAATCTAGTTGCTCTGATTCCCCTCCCTGTCCCAGAAAATCCAGGGATAAAAGTACCACCTGGAGTAAAATCCTGAATTAGTAGAAACAGCCTCAGGCTTGAGAGTCACTGAGGAAAGGGCAAGTGAGGCAGTACTGAGTCTGAAGTGAGGGACAGGAGACCTCCCAACAAGCCCCACCTCTATTGACCAGCAGGAGCTGAGGAAGACCAAGGGGGTGGAGCTAGCAAGTGCTAACAACACAAGCACAGGTGTGCCTTAACACCACTAGGGGAATCTGCAGACACCAGCTGTGACCTCCAGTTGCTGAGCTTGCCTGACCTGTAGCCCAGACACACTGAGGTGGAAACCTGAAGTGGACAGACACCTCCCTCTTCCCCACTACAGGTTATTCTGTGAGTATCAGGGTAACTTAGGGGAAATACTGAGAGTCCTGGCTTTGGTCTCAGTCTAAACACTCAGAGGCTACAGCTCATGAAGTTAACAACCAAACCCCTACCTCCCAGCCTGAGAAGTGCAATACATCTGAAACCCAGAAGCATATATCCACTCTAAAAATTCAGGGCATAGGCAATTACAATGGGGAAGAAAGAATCTGTGAGAGCTAGAACCATAAAACCCTTTTACAGTGAACAAGAACAATGAAATTCAGAGGACAACATGGACTCTATACTCATACTGGAGACCACAGAAGGAAATGTGAATTGGTCTGAAACCCAAAAAGCATTCTTGGAGGAGCTCAAGAAAGATTTTAAGAACAAAATTAGAGAGGTGGGAGATAAATTTAAATCTACAGTGACCAAATTGGTAAAACATCTCACTGAAGAAAACAAATCCTTGAAAAATAAAATTGGAGAACTAGGTTGGCATGTCCTAAATCTAACTGGAGAAAATACCTCCCTAAAAATGAAAACTGAACATATGGAAAAGGAACTTCAAAAACTAATTGAGGAAAATAATTCACTAAAAATGAGAATCAGTCAAATTGAAGCTAAGAACTCTACAATGCAGCAAGAGTAAGTCAAACAAAACATAAAGATTGAAAAATTAGAAGAAAGTGCAAAGTATCTCACTGGAAAAACAACTGACCTAGAAAACAGATTTCAGAGCGATAACCTAAGAAGTATTAGGCTACCAGAAAGCTATAACTGTGAATGCGAATGGGATGAACTCTTTCATAAAACAGAGGTGGGTAGCAGAATGGATTAAAAACCACAATCCTACAATATGCTGTCTACAAGAAACATATTTGAAACAAGGGGATACACACAGGGTAAAGGTAAAAGGATGGAGCAGAATACATTAAGCTTCAGCCACAGTGAAAAAAAAACAAAACAAAACAGGGGTGGCAATCTTTATCTCAGATAAAGCAAAAGTGAAAATAGTTCTAATTAAGAGAGATAAAGAAGGAATCTACATTCTACCAAAAGGCATCATCGAGAATGAAGCAATATCATTACTTAACATATATGCTGCAAGCGGGATAGCATACAGATTCCTAGAGGAAAAGACAAGAGAATTTGAGGAAGAAATAAATAGCAAAACTATACTAGTGGGGGACCTTCTTCTCCCCCTCTTTGATCTTGATGAATCTAACCTCAAAATAAACAAAAAAGAAGTTAAGGAGGCAAATAGAATTTTAGAGAAGGTAGACATGATAGATCTCTGTAGAAAACTGAATGGTACAGGACACATATGGAAAACTGACCATGTAGTAGGGCATAAAAACCTCACAATTCAGTGCAGAAAGGCAGAAATATTAAATGCATCATTCTCAGATCATGATGCAATAAAAATCATACCCAACAAAGGGGAATAGAAAGATAGACAAAAAAACTAATTGGAAACAAAATAATTTTATATGAAAAAATGAGTGGGTCATACAAGAAATTATAGAAACAATCAGTAACTTCGTTGAAGAGAATGACAAAAATGAGACATCATACCAAAACTTCCAGGATGCAGCAAAGGCAATTTTTAGGGGAAGTTTTATATCCCTGCATGCTTAGATGAATAAATTAGAGAAAATGGAGGTCAATGAATTGGGCATGCAAATGAAAATGCTAAAAAAAAAAGAACTAATTGAAAATCCCCAATTAAATACTAAATTAGAAAAAATGAAAGCAAAAGGAAAGAGTAATAAAATTGAAATTAAGAAAATTATTGAACTTTTAAATAAAACTGAGAGTTGGTTTTACAAAAAAATAAAATAAAATTGATATTTTAATCGATATGATAAAAAAATAAAGATGAAAACCAAATTTTGAGTATCAAAAATGAAAAGGGTGAATGTACCTCCTATGAAGAGGAAATTAAAACCATAATTAGGCATTATTTTGCCCAATTGTATGCGCATATATTTGACAATCTTAGTGAAAAGGATTAATATTTACAAATTATAAGTTGCCCAGATTAACTGAAAAGAAAGTAAATTACTTAAATAATCCCATCTAAGACAAAGAAATTGAACAAGCCATCAGTGAACTCCCTAGGAAAAAATCTCCAGGGCCAGTTGGATTTACTAGCGATTTCTATCAACCTTTTAAAGAACAATTGCTTTCAATACTCTACAAACTATTTGGGAAAATTCGTCAAGAAGGAGTCCTACCAAACTCTTATTATGTCACAAATATGATACTGATAATTAAATCAGGAAGAGACAAAATGGAGAAAGAAAATTATAGATCCATCTCCCTCATGAATATAGATGCAAAAAAATTTTAAATAAAATATTAGCAAAAAGACTACAACAACTTATCACAAGAATAACACATTATGATCAGGCAGGATTTATTCCAGAAATGCAAAGATGGTTCAATATTAGGAAAACCAACAGTATCATTGATCATATCAACAATAAAATAAGCAGAAAACACATGATTATCTCAATAGATGGAGGAAAGGCTTTTGAAAAAATACAACATCCATTCATATTGAAAACATGAGAAAGTAGAGGAATAAGTGGAGTTTTCCTTAGAATAATATGTAGCAGCTATTTAAAGCCATCATCGAGTGCTATATGTAATGGGGATAAACTGGAAGCATTTCCAAAAAGATCAGGGGAAAAACAAGGATGTCCATTTTCACCCCTCTTATTCAATCTGGTACTAGAAATGTTAGCAGTAGCAATTAGAGAAGAAAAAGAAATCAAAGGAATCAAATTAGGCAAAGACGAAACTAAGCTATCACTCTTTGCAGATGCAATGATGATATACTTTGGGAATCCTAGTGAATCAAGTAAAAACCTTCTAAAGACAATAAATAAATTTAGCAAAGTTGCAGGATATAAAATAAATCCACATAAATCCTCAGCATTCACATATATTTCTAACAAATTCAAACAGCAAGAAATAGAAAGAGAAAGCCTATTTAAAGATACTGTAGACATTATGAAATATTTGGGAATGTACCTGCCAAAAGAAACCCAGGACTTATATGGACACAACTAAAAAACACTTTTCATGTAAATTAAGTAGGATCTAATTAATTGGAAAAACATCTATTGCACATGGCTGGGTCAAGCTAATGTAATACAAATGACAATTTTACCTAAATTAAATTACATATTTAGTGCCATACCAAACAATCTACCAAAAAATAACTTTTAGAGCTAGAAAAAATAGTAACAAAATTCATTTGGAAGAGCAAAAGATACAGAATATCAATACAATTAATGAAGAGAAATTCTAGCGAAGGGAGCCTGGCCATACCAGATTTGAATCTGTTTCATAAAGTAGCAGTCATCAAAACTACTTGGCAGTGGCTGAGGAATAGAGTAGTGGATGAATGGAATAGATTGGTTACAAAAGACTCACTAGTCAATGACTATTGTAATCTATTGTTTGATAAACCCAAAGACCCCAGTTTTTGGGATAAGAATTCAGTATTTGACAAAAGCTCCTGGGAAAACTGGAATATAATATGGAAGAAACTGGGCATATACCATTATCTAACACCGTGTACCAAAATCAAGTCTACATGGGTGCATGATCTAGGTATAAAGGCTAATAATTTAAGCAATCTGGGGAACCAAGGAATAGGTTACCTGCCAGATTTATGGAGTAGGGAAGATTTATGACTAAACAAGTGTTAGAGAGCATTATGAAATGCAAAATGGATAATCTTGATTACATTAAATTGAAAGTTTTCTGTACAAACAAAGCCAATGTAACCAAGATTAAGAGGGAAGGGAGAAATTGGCTATATATATATATATATATATATATATATATATACACACACACATACATACATACATATATATATATATACACACACATACATACATACATACATATATATAACCAGTGTCTCTGATAAAGGTCTCATTTCTAAAATATGCAGACAATTCAGTCAAATTTATAAGAATACAAATCATTCCACAATTGATAAATGGTCAAAGGATATGAACAGGCAATTTTCAAAGGTAGAAATTAAAGATATCTTTAAGCATATGAAAAATGCTCTAAATCACTATTGATTTGAGAAACGCAAATCAAAACAACTATGAGGTACCACACCTTACCAGTCAAATTGATTAATATGACAAAACAGGAAAATGACAAATGCAGGAGAAGATGTGGAAAAATTGGAAAACTAATGTTTGTTAGTGGAGTTGTTTACTGATTCACCCATGCTTGAGGGCAATGTGGAACTATGCTGAAAGGGCTACAAAGAATTTCATACCCTGTGACCCAGTAATATCACTTCTAGGGTGTTATCTCAAAGATATCATAGATGTGAGAGGAATACCCATATGTACAAAAATATTTATTGCAGATCTCTTTGTGGTGGCAAAAAACTGGAAATTAAGGGGATGCCCATCAATTGGGGAATGGCTAAACATGGTATATGAATGTAATGGAATACTATTGTGCTATAAGGAATGATGAGCAGTTGGACTTGATATTTACCTAGAGAGTCTTATAGAAACTGATGCTAAGTGAGAAGAGCACAACCAGGAGAAATTTGTACACAATTATAGACACAATATATTTGCAATGACCAACTCTGATAAACTGGACTCTTCTCAGCAACACAAGGTTATAAGATAACTCTAAAAGACTCAGAATGGAAGGACATGTCTACATTCAGAGAAATATCTAGAATGAACAGAGTTTAAATGTAGATTGAAGCAAACTACATGCTCTTTTTCTTTTCCATGTTTGGTTTTGTCTCCTCTTTCCCATTGTTCATTCCATCAGTTTCAACCCTTCTATACAACCAGACTAATGTCCAATGTGAAAATATTTGCAGATCCTATAATTAATTGCATGCTGCCATGGAGGGGGAGGGGCAATAATTTGAAACTCAAGGGATTGTGGAACTGAATCTTGTAAACTAAAAGTAAACAGACAAATAAATAAAATAATAATAAAAAGTAATAAAATGAATTATAAATATCATTCTCAAATAGTATTTTAGCCATGCGTTTCCAAGTCATTCTCTGACTTCTGTTTTCTCAACTATCACTTGAGATCATTAATTTTAATATTACCTCTTCTAAGGAATCTATGGCTTTTTTCTCATAATTTCCAGTTAATACATTCTAATTCTGCTCATCCTTCCTAATGATATCATTTGCCATTTCTAAATAACTAGAAGGGAATAGAATTCTTCAGTTCCATATTTCCCTCATTTTCCAGATACATGACTAGCAAGTCAGAAGATCTCTCTTGTTTATGCCAGTTGCTTTGGTAACTCCAAATATCATCATTTGTCTGTTCTTTCCCCAACCAGTAATGAAGATCCCTTTTTTGTTGTGGCACCTTTATACCTACATACATATTACATAGAAGACCCCTTTTGGAAGAGCTTCATATTTTTTAAATAACTGCACAAATTTGGTGATCATTTCCCCATCTTTCCACCCTGCAAATTAAGCATAGTATTCTATACTCTTTTCAGATCCTTTTTTCTTATATATCTTTTTTTTTTAATCAAAGCCCTTCTTCTTTCCTTTTTAAGGAACAATTCATTCTCTCCATTAACTTAAAGTGAAGAAATGCCCTTTCAAATTCTCCTCTGGTATAAAGACCAGCTTTCATATTTTTTAAGGTATATTTAATTCAGCTGATCATTTCCTTTGTCTTCCAAATTTGTTATAGTCATGTTCCCATACATACCTATAGATATAGATCTATAGATATGGATATAAATATAGATATTTTACTTAATCAGCTGTTTACATAGTGACTTGATTTGAAATAGGTTTTAAATCTGCTTCAGACACTCTTTTGCTGTGTTGAGTGTAAAATGTTCAGTTAACCTATCTGCATTTCAATTTCTTCATTCTTAAAATGATGGCAGTATTATCTATCTCATATGATTGTTATAAAGAATAAATAATTTAATGTTCTCTTTTAAACTCTGGGAGTTCTTATCCTAAATTACACCAACATTGACAAGTCAATCATTCACAACAAGCCTCATTACATTTTCCTCTCAAATTGTGAGAATTACACCTGAGGGGTAGTCTCCTTTGGATCTCTTAATGTTATTGTTTCAAGCCCCCATTCTGGTACATTGTTTCCAATATCTGTTTCTAGTTGTACTTAGCATCTCCCTTATATCATTGATTAATCCAGTGATTAGGGTATCATTTGCTCAATTGGAATGAATGGATTTTCTATAAAAGAATTAGTGAGAAGATGTAGGAAAAAAATTACAAATCATCCTTCCCACATTGGGAATACACAATCCTTTTTACCACCTCAGACTCTACGGTGGCTGGGTTTAGTCTGAAAGCATTTGACGATAATGATGACAACAGCCTTTTCGAAATCATCCAAACGCTTTTAAACAAGACGTAATATTTACCATTGCAGTATGAAGTTCTAATACCCTCAGCGTAGGTAACTGTTTTTCTTTGAATTCATATCCCTAGAGGGAACAAAAAAAAAAAGATGACCATTAGTTCTACTATAACTATCAATGATAGTAATTAGTAAAATTTATGTACTAGAAGGAAAACAAATTTAAAAAAATAATAACTCACTTGCTAGACTTCCCTACAGAAATACAAGAACTCTTATCAGTAAAAGTGGAAGCAGCATAAGGAACTTATGGATTCTTTTTGATAATGTTATTAAGACTAAGAGTTATCTTTCCTCCTATTCATTGAAGTGACTCCTAAAGCCTCACTTGCAGTTACCATACACAAGAACATGGTAGCAAGAGGGAAAAGGAGGTCTTCTTTGTTAGGCTATCACTCACAAAATACCCAATACCTATTTTTCATTATTTTCTAACTTTATTTTACATTATTGTTATTATTATTATTATTGTTATTATTATTTGTCTGAGGAAGGGAGGTAAACAAAACAGTTCATTGGAAAAATAATTTTTGAATGCATTTATTAATTTAAATTTAGAAAATACTCTTTTGGAGGACAGAAGCTCATATTGTATCATAGTTATGCATAAAGTGTTTAAGAAATATTTAGCAACAATCATATCTTCAATAAACATCAAGATTCTTTGATTTTTACATGACATATGCAGGTATATGTTGAATCATGTTAACCTTTAATTACCACATATTTATTAAGTCCTGATAAGCTTAGGACAATGTCCATTTACCCTTTATAATTAGATACACTTTCATTGAACTTACCAGTCCATTATTATAAAACTAATTTTACTATTGCAAATTCAACTTACTTCTTTCTTAATGAGGTCATCTAATTGCCAGTAATAAAAAATACACTGTGATACCTATATTGTTCTCGATTCAGTCTGTAAAAGCTATAGTTTGTGCTTATTTTAGTGACAACAATTTTACTGGAACTCTATCATTCTTTCTAACTGCTACTAAAACTTCTATAACTTGAGTAGGGTCTGAAGAGAAAGCTGTAAGTATCCTTTTGTTGTTGGAAGGACTGTATTAAAATTGTACTGCCTGAGAGAAGTCAGATCAATTGCTGAGTAATTTATTGTCCTTATTATTGTTGCTTGCATTTACAGTGTGTGCTTGCAAAGTGGTTCAGAATGCTTTCATATACCATTATCCTGTCCTTCATAATAACAAGTAAATAGAAACATTCATTGTATTGTAGCTGGTGAACTGTGAAAAAAACTCTAAATGTAAGAAGTTTCTATGGATTTGCAATTGACAAATGTCCAAATGTAGATAAAAAGGCAAGAGTGGACTTTAAAAACTATAGTCCATTATCTTGACTTCACTTTATGGCATCATTCTAGAACTTATTATTGAAGGGATCCTTTGTGAGGATTTAGAAAGGAGAGCAGTGATCCATAAAAGAAAACATAGTTTGACGAGGTTACTAGACTGGCAGATCAAGGGATGTTGTAGATGTAGAATACTTGGATTTTATTAAGGCATATGACAAATATCTTATGATACCCTGGTAGATAAAATGGAGAGAAGCAGATGAGAAGAAAGAACATTTAGTTGAGTCTGATAATAGTTGAATGACTAGACTCAAAAAATGGTTGTTAATGGTTGATAACAAGATAGATAGTGATCTCTATGATTCATAAATCAGTTAAACAATCAACATAGGTTTATTAAGTTCCTACTATGTGTCAGTCAAGCAGTTCAGTGATACAGTGGATAGAGCACTGGGCCTAGAATCAGAAAGATTCATCTTCTTGAGTTTACATCTGGCCTGTGGAATTATGATTTTCTTAATAATTGATATGATATATGCAATGAATATACTAATAGATTAGACTTTTCATAATTGCCTTTTCTGACTTATGAGTCAGAAGCTTACAATGCAGTTTGAAATGTTCAAACTTTGACAACACTCATAATCACTGTCAACCTTGTGCTGTGCACCTCAAGTGAAGAGAATGAAAAACTATAGAACCTGTTCCTGTTGTCCTACAAAGTAATGACTGCCAAAGGCTTGAACAATGCCGTTCCCACAGACTTCAGGATACCTGTACCTTAGTATTGTGGGATTTGTGAGATGGGCTTTGGAAACTATTCTGGCCTTAGGAAGAATTTCTGTAATCCATGTTCCCTACTCCCCTCTCTTTGTGATTTATGTATATAATCTCTGCCTTCACTTCAGCATGGTGAAATTCTGATCAAGAGAATTCCCAATTTGCAAATCTGTTTGTCAAGATGAAACTAATTAATTAAATGGTTTCCTGATTACTGGCACTTTGTCTCTGGTCTATTGTTTCATCATTTTTAGAGACACTTAATGGTAGTATGACCCTAGGCAAGTCACTTAATCCTGTTTGCCTCAGTTCCAGTAAAATGACCTAGAGAAGGAAATGGTAAACCACTCCAGTATCTTTGCAAAGAAAACTCCCATAAGGGTCATAAAGGGTTGGACATGACTGAAAATGACCAAACAACAAGACCTGTGGGCCAGTCATTGTGCTGGTATAGAGGATACAAGATAAATATGAATGTGTCCTACCCTAAAAGAGATTATATTCTATCAAGGGAGACTCTATATATAAGGTTTTTGGGCTTTTGGGATTTTTTTGAAGGGAAATACTGCCAATGAACATCATATTGTTGTAGATAAAAACCTGGACTTGAAGTCCAGAAGATTTAAGTTCAGTCTAAGCTGATACTTCCTAGCTATGTGACCCTGAATATATCATACAATTGCTCTTATCCTGAGTTTCCTCATATGGCATATAAATGGATGTTTTCACTGTTCTCTCAGGTCAGTTATGGAACTAGATCTATGATCTTATGACACCCCCGCCCCCAAAAAAAGAGAATGCCTAAAATCCATCAGATCTGATCTCAAATTTAGAATTTGAAAAATCCCAATTTCCTTTAAACTTCAGAACTGTCTCATAGTCTATAGAGATCTAGAAAGAAGAAATGTAAAAAACACTTGATGACTATGTGGAAAGAACAAAAAGACAGGATATAAGACTTTGGTTTGTCTCTTTATTTTTCTTCTCTTTGTTCTAGGGAATATGGGATCAGAAGGTGCCAGTCTTCTTACACTTTCCTTTATATGTTCTCTGTTCCTTTGTTCAAATAGAGCAACAAATAACATAACTACCCTCAAGTTCTCTTTAGTTTACATGTTCTTATGTCAGAGGAGCCATGACTGAGTCCAGAAAAAATAATCTAATTCTAAGCCATTTGGAGGAATGTTTGTTTTTCTCTTTGAACAGTATACCCTCACATTATAAAACTCATTTTGATGAATTTGCATGTGTAACCTATGTGAGCTCTGAAGAACCTTATCCCAACCCCCACTCTGGTTCCTAGAGGCAAGATAGCAGTGTCTCCCCACCCAAGATTCTAGGGATGCCACTGAAGGATCAATGGTGCTTTTTTTTATGGAGGGGAGAAGGAAAGGCAATTGGGATTAAATGACTTGTCCAAGGTCACATAGGTAGTGAGTGTCAAGTGTCTGAGGCTGGATTTGAACTCAGGTCCTCTTGATTCCAGGACTGGTGCTCCATTCGCTGTGAGACCTAGCAACCCTTAATGGTGTCTTTGGATCAAGCCCCCTCCACTGTGCTTTCCATCCCAGGATTATCAGTTGAGAACCATTAGTCCCATTTAGTCAGTCAGCATTAAATAGTTTGTTTGTTTGTTTTAAGAGGTATTTATTAAGGTAGTATAATTAATGTGGTTAGGGTTAGAGTTACTAGAGACCCCAAAAGACCAACATGCCAGGTCCTGCCAAATGAATTCAACTCAAGTCTTCTCAGCCAAAGAAAAGTAAAATTTATTAAAAGTTTGCCATATTGGGTAGACTCTTAAGGAGCCCAGGCATCTGTGATGCTTGTATTGGGCAAGCAGGCCAGAGTAAGTCTGTTGCAGGGTAAGTCTGTGCTAGGTCATTCTATGGCTCTTTCACACACATGGGGGCAAGAAGCTGTCTTATTCACAGAAAGGTTCTGGGAGGAATCTAGGGATGGTCTTGAGGAAGAGTTTGGGGAAGGTCTTCAGGAGGAGTTATTGAGGTCAATGAGTGATTAAGGGTGGGAAGTTGTTGGAAGCTACCTGGAGCCAACAGACAATGGTGGGCTAGACCAATTCAAGGGTGGATTGATATTTTGATAGGCTCAAGGGTGGGAAGTAGATGGGCAATGGAGGGCTAGGCTAGTAACAGAGGTTTGGGCCACAATGAAAACTTATGGCCTCTGAAAATACCTCATCAAGTGGGAGTTCAAGCAGGTTTCCAGAGCCTATGTTTTGAAGATTCAAGGAGAGCTCAAGGGGGCTCCCAGAGCCTGCACCTCTACATAATGACCACTGTTGGTTCAAAACCTTCTTCTCTGTCCCTCCTTTTCCCCTTCCCCCCACTCCAAAAAAGACTATGATATACTCTTCCAAAAGTACATTTAGAATATAAGAGACAGAGGACTTCTCCTTAATGATTCTACATGGCATTCTTGGAAGTCATACAGAAACTTCTGTGATGCCATTTAAGAAACTTTTGGGAATAAGGAAAGTCTGGCATCTGTTCAAGGTGAAAGAATCTCTTCCATTCAGAAGTGATAGGAGGAAGAAGACCTGGTCAAAGAGGGAACTTATACTTCTCATCCCCCTATTAATTATCATTTGATAATTTATAAACAATCTTTAAGTTGGAACCAAAATTTCCCTACACTGATTTGCTGTCTGATACCATTTCACTTCATCTAATGACTTTGAAAAACTATTCACACTTATTCTAAGGTTTCTTTATTTTTGAGTGATTGTTTGATTACTGGAAATTAATTCTCATAAAGTTTTGATATCAGAACTAAAATGTGGTAGGTGCTTTTAACCCTATACTTATATAAATTTGCATTAAGTTTTTTTGCTTTTTTTTAAATTGACTTGTCCCATTACCAATTGCTTTGACTCTTGTCTTGCCATTGGACTCTGATAACTGCAGGACACAGTAAGCCTGATGACCTTACCCAGCTCTGCCTCACTAAAATCCAATTCACTTACAATTCACTGGAGAGTGGTAGTAGCTACTCTCTAAGAGCAACTTTCCCAGTTTTCCAATTCAAGTTGCAGAGGACCCTCTTCCTCCTTCTTTTCATCCTCCTCCTCTTTTTCCTCCTCCTTTTCCTTCTCCTTCTTCCACACTGTTATATATAAAGGGTAGGTCCAAAGGAATATAACTTTTTGTTACTTATATTTTCTAAGATATTTTGGTGTCTCAAGGCAAGATTTAATAAAAATTGAGCTCCAAATTTTTGCCCTCCTGTATGCCCCTTCTCCACTGAGAAGGCAAGCTACATCAATTGCACCTGTGAAGTCATTCAAAACATATTTCCACATTACCTATGTTACAAAAAATTAATAAAAAACAAGAAATATACAAAGATATGCTTCAGTCTACACTCAGAGTTCTATATGTCACTATGTGGAAAAAGTGTCATTGACAAACTAAGGAATATCAAGTAGGAGTAATCTGATATGATGGTAAGACTGTATTTTATGTCATGTGAAGATCAGATGAAAGAACTAGGAAGGCTTAGTCCAGAGAAGAGTCATCACATTTGTTTAGGGAGAATAATAAGGGAGAGCAGGAAAATGGGAGCTGTCTTCCAGTGCTTTAGAAGTTTTCACATGTAAAAGGGATTCTTTTTTTTTTCTTTTTCTGCAAAGACTGAGCTAGGTGTAATGAGTAGTCATCACAGAGATTTAGATTTCTAGCTCAAAGTAAGGAAAAGTTTCTAATCAAAAGTTGATCAGTTGCTTCAAGATGTGTTTTGCTTTATATTACTATAAGAGACAGGATTATTAAATAACTAATAGTTAATATTGGATTTTCACTTTCTACTAGCCAAACCAGCATCTGAAAGACATTGCTGATAATTAGATTGGATTAATTTCCTTCTCAATCTTGTTCACTCAGGTGGGAAATCCCAAAGTATTCTATTCAAGTTTGGGCGGGGACAAATTCTTTGATTAGATTGCCCAAGGATGGGAATGGTTTGAAAGTAAATGACAGGATCAAAATTAAATTCCCCCAGTCCCTGATTAGAATAGGTCCACCTCTCATTATAATATTCATTCTTCTCAACTAATTATTAACCAATAAAAATTGATTGCCATCTGCTGAATGACCCATTCTTCTAAGGGCATATAAACATCAAGAAGTGACTGTGTGAGACAAAAAGAACCCTTGACCAAATATAGGTAAGCAGAGGTATCTCCAAGTAGATACAGGAAGGATTTATTTAATTATTTCTTCTTGCAAGAAGGAAGGTCTCACTACTAGAAGCAGTCTAGTAGGAGAGGCGAAATGCAAAATGCAAAGCTTGATTATATACCCAAAAGACCACCCCTTCTCCCCCTTCCCCTTTGTCTTATCCTGTTCCCATTAATTAGGAACTGAGATGCACAATTTTAAGTGCAAAAAAAAAATTCTGCTGGTGTTGCAGGTGAAATGACAGTAACATCAAAAAGCAGGAGGTACATGTCTAGTGCACATGAAAACAGACAAAATATGTTATCAATATAAACTTAGATATGAAAGTAGAACATAAAAGTTCTAACAATATCAATATAGATATGAAAGCAGACAATATTTTATGAATCATGGGAATTTTAGGACATGGTGACCTGCCCAGAGTTCCGCAACAGGATTTCCAATTTTATACAGGTCAGATGGTGGTCAGTGGAAACAAGTCTGGGACATCCAAGCCTGTGGTTAAATTATCAGGGTCTGTGTTTTCCCCTCATATACATTTGCTAAGCTTAGCGAAAACTTCAACTTATGACCAGGGAAGTAAGGCAAGAGTCCCAGGCTCCCAGCCCAGGTTGCTAAGTCTTTGGTACTTTATTACAATTCTGTTCAGATTTCTGGAATGTTACTTTTATTCCATTCATGTCCATGATTCATGGACAGGTCAATGAGCCCTTTTCTTAGCTGCTGTCTAGCTGTGGTCAAAAAAAGTGATTATAATTTGCCCACAAACTCTGTCTTGGAATTCTTTTACTCATCACAACTAAAAGTTTTCAGATGGAGATGGGATGCCTTCTCAACTGTGTGTTAGAAGGGATCCTGATCATATATAAATTGTCATCTAAGTGCTTTTTCAACTCTCAAATTCTTTGATCTTAACTTTGAAATAGTTTCAGGAGGAAAGAAGTACAGTTCAAAATGGGAGCTGTGCCAATGATCTTTTTTTCTTCATTCTTCTGCCTTCATCATTCCACTATTATCCCTTTCATAGCATTCCCATATATTGCTTTTTTTTTTTTTTTGATTACATGGTAATTCTGTGGTCCTCTTAACTAAACCGTATTTGCTAAATTTTCTTTCCTGCTTCAACTAACTGTTCCAAAAGTGTAATAGAAGATTAACTTCTGAAATAAAATTGTAAAAAAAAACCAAAAATAAGCTCAAACAAGTTGATTCTTTGTGGGGGAGATATTATGGTAATTTGTTTCTGGAATAGTCTTTCATAGGCAGTGTTCGGTATTCCCTAATCATATCTCAAACTAAATAACTAATCTTTTTTGATAGAGTTTCTCCTTTGCAATTTAGCACAAAAGTTTACACAACTCCAATTAATTTCAATGGTGTTACTCTTTTTGCTTTGTAATAGCTTATAAATGCGTGGTTTCTGTCTAATATTCTGCAAAGACCTTGTCTCTAATTTACCTAAACAACTAAATCTATTACATAAAGCTTTGAAAATTCTACCTCAGACTTTCTAAAAGACAATTCTAGTTCCTGGCCACCTCTTCTCCAAAGATATAAATGAGGATACAAGATTGGGTGATCTCATTTCTAAGTGAAGGAACTTATTGAATCTGAATAAAATCTACTTATTCCAAATCACATCTAAAACAGAATACCCTTTAAAGGAAATTTGTCTCCTAGCTTTTTTCTTAATGACCTTTTGGGAAAGGGAAAGTAATATCACTAGGGGTATCCTGTTTCATCTTTGAACATGCCCACAGGTTAGGAAATATTTTTCTTTACATCAAGTCAAAATCAACCTTAGTAATTTTCATTTTTTGCTCTTTATTTGACTGTCACCTCAAAGATAATTCAAAAAGAAAGTTTAGAAATTTAATTATTCTTTCAACAGAGTAGAATTTATAATAATTGAGGAAATTTGCCTTGTTCTCTGCTAAGTCTTTGCTTCTCACAGATAATCATGCCCAGGTATTTCACCAATCTTCTCATGGCATGTGTCCAGAATTAAACATAATACTGCAATTGTGATATGACCAGAGAAGGATAAAGTGAAATTGTTACCTCATTCATCCTAAACATTGTCTCTCAAAAAAGTTTAATATCAAATTAGTGTTTTAGGTTACCATATTATATTACTTAATCCTTTGGAACATTGTCCACAAAATATAGTTTTCTGTTTCAGAGAAACTTTTTTTGTCTAGTTATAATCTTTCCTACCTTATACACATATAGCTTAATTTTTGAACACAAGAATAAGATTTATGATTAGTACTATCAAAATTTTAGATTCATAGCCTCTTAAGTTCTTTCTGCCTTATATGTTGGTTATATGCTGTGGCTTTGTTAAGCTTTGTCTTCCTTGAAACAGAAACTGTGAAGGACTTGAGGAGGACTGGATACTAAACATACCTTCAATATTCAATATGAGTCAAATATCAGATATTCTCTGCATTCCAAAACCCCAGAAACTGGCTATTTTTACATAAGCAATAAAGAATAAATGACATATAACTACTATGGAAACATGAGAAAACCATTCATATTCAAACCCCAAGTAACAGTTAGTGTAATTCTGCTATTTGAGGTAAACAGGAAATATAATCTGATATTTTGTTTGAGTTTGATTTCTGGTATCGTTTTTTGGAATATTAAGGCAGTAGTCAGTTATTCAATGAAAAAAATGGCATATTCTGTGGTCTCAGAACTGCTGCAATTGTATGTCTATCCCTAGGAAAAGGGGCTATTCTTTGAATGGCCAAAGGCAGGATCCTCTTGATTCAGTTTCCACATTATGCTATTTCCTTTCTGTACAGGAAATTTTCCCCCACCTTATGAGTTCTGAGCCTGGCTTTTGATACTATGAAAATGTGGAGCTTTATTACATAACTGGTTGTAAAATATAACTCATGCCTAGAATCAGAGCTAAAGGAGATTTCCTCCATTTATAGTCTATTTCAAGTTTGTCTATGCCCTTGAGGGAATGAATTTTAACATTGTTTTAACTGTGTTCCTTTTTCTTTTTCATATGGAATTTCTATAATTAGGACATGAGAACATAAAAAAAAAATTGTGACTATGATACTAAATCTATTCCTTAATAGATTGATACAGGAACATCTCTGAGTTACTATAACAAGATATAAACATGAAAAATCTTATGATTTTCATCTATATTTATGGTCAAATTATAATATAGGGATGCTACTGTAATAAGACAATGGTTTTAATGTAAATATTTCCTGTATTTGAGGTCAAATTATAATACAAAAATGATCGACAAAGTAATGAGAAAGATGTAATGTAAATATTTTCTAATTAAAAAGGATATTGAATTTTGAGAAAACAATGGATTAGACTATTTTCTTTGAAAACTATATGCATACATATATGATTGAGTTCCAAATGTTTCTAATGAGAAATTGGGGGTATAAGAAGTGCTCAGTGAGGACTAGTACCACTGGTGTGGAGACTGCTTATACACCTTTGACGTCCACCTGACATCCCAATCTCATTTTTTACTCCAAGAAGTTGTAGCATGTGCAGTCACTATACCATTTTGGCAGAAGGACTAAATGATGCTGAGGGTAGCCAATGGGCCTAAAATGCATTGATTAGTTGGCGAGGGGTGTGTGTGTGACTATCCCAAGCATATGAAGACTTCTTCAACAGAATAGTGTATGTGAGCAGTTTGTATTTTCTGGCCATAAATGCAGTAGAAACACACATTCTAGGGTGCTTATATACTTATATCTTGGTTAGAAATTGAGGACAGCAAGGCCATCTGCTACATTGTAGGCCATCACCAGTCATCTTAACTTTTGTCTTCCAACTGAACTCAAATGGCTCTGGAAGAGAAAGTGAGACTGACAGCTTCATGCAACTTTCCCTCACATAAACCCAATCCACACATGACTCAAAAGCCATCATCCATATCATTTTGCTATTTTATTATTTTCCTATTCAACAGTTTTACTATTTTATTCTGTTAATATTTTACTATTTTACTTACCCCAAAGTCTAGTAGTGATAGGCTAGTGATGAAACATCACACATGGAAATACTGGGAACTGTACTTATAACCCTGTACACAGGCAGTACAGGGCAGAGTGTTGTCTTTTCACTGGAATGAAGCATTAGTGAGATTTGACACACAGAATACCCCACCTTGGGTGTCTGAGCAATATTTTTTAAGGGCCACCTTTCTATTTTCTTGTTTGGAGGAAGGGGCTAGAAAAAGTACCCTAAAAACTGTCTGCTTGTAAAGCCAAGCATGAGCAACTTTCCAGAGAACTGCTGCTATGAATATCTTTAAAGTTCTGATCACATAGTATAGTGAACTCTCTATTTATTCAGCAACAAGCTAAAGCAAAACATTCACAGAAACCAAAGTACAGCCTTCACAATATTATAATATAACAACTTATCACTAAAGTAGCCACATAGTTTTAAACAAAAGACATCATTCAGTAAGTCCTTAACTCAATCATCCTTAAGGAGCAAGATTCTTTAAGGAACACAAAGTACAAAGGTCAAAATTCGCTACCCCTAGGTCACATTGGCCTAATCTCTCAGTCAAAAAGTCTTCTTTCTTCTTGGTTGGAGATTAGTTTCCAGTCATCCTTAACTCAGTCATCTTTAAGAGGTACAAGGTACAGAGTACAAAGTTCTCCCACACTTAGGCCACAGTAAATCATAATCTTCTCAGTCAGCACTAAGTTCCCAAGGAGAGGTCTTTTCATCTTAAATCAAGGCTAGCTCCTTAATTCCATGGTTACTCTTCCACAGGTCCAGCTCCTGCCTGAATCTACCCAATTGTCCAGCTCCTCGTCCAATTCCATATTGAAGCTCACAGTATCCAGTCCACCTCAAGTCCTTCACAGTTTCTGTTTCAGGGAAGACAAAGCTTAACAAAGCCACAATAACATCATTCATACACATTGCTGACACCATCATCTATTCACTGTCTGCCTGGGAAATCAACACATACCCATATACAAAATCTGAAAACTCAACACACATTATCAGTGTGATCCCATGACCTCTGAAACCCTCCTCCAGGACTTATATAAACAGGCAACAAGAAAATCCTCTTTGAGGTCTTCCAGTAAGGTCCTAGGGTTTTTGTACAAAGTATCACAAACAAAAATCAACACAGACAGAACAGACAAACAGAATACCAGCCTCCACAACCTTTCTCCTTCCCAGATCTGCTCTCTCCCAGCTTGGAATTCTCCTTATATGTGGTCATTAGCTCCTCCCTGTTCTTCCCTTTCATATTGCATCAGCAAGTTTCTCCCACTGTGGTTTTCACAAGTTCTATTTCCTAACAAAGACTTGATATAATCATGGGCAAGGCCCAAAAGAAAGAGCTGAATCAAGGTGCTAAATAGTTAAATAGCTGAAACAAGGTGATAAGTACTTCTTTGCTTGACATTTCACTGCTTCACATAGTCTAACCTTGTACTATTTGATGTGTCAGTCAGAGATTGCACCCTGTGGTCAAAACCCAAACAAATGTACAAATCTTCCACAGGATTTACCAATAGGATAGTTTGTCTGTTTCTACGAATGCAACATTTACCTCCATCAAAAGTAAAGTTCAGGGAAGCAGCCATGATGGCAAAGTGAAAGCAGGAAATTACAGTTACACCAGAACCACCTGTAATACCTGTAAAAAAATTACTCTAAACAAATATTAGAGCGACAGAACCCACAAAATGAAAGAGTGAAATACATCTGCAGCTGAAGGCACCCTGGCAAGCTATAAAGGAAGGTTATATGATATCAGGATGGGCATGGAGCACAGTCCAATGTGGGCCATGCCAGCATAGACTGGTGGCATAAACCAACCAGAGCAGACCACAGGGGACTGAATCATTGACAACTGTGGTGGTTTCCAGACTTCTGAACTCATAAAAATGAAAAAGAAAGTAAAAGGTCAGTGGGGAAATTCTTTTTGACGTGGGTGAGAGAAGAGTGCCATTTGGCCCCTGCTACTGGGGTGACAGAGGCAGCAGAGGCTGTGGCAGTCTAGAGGCTGCTTGCAAAGCTCTAGGCCCACAGTGGGTGGGGGTCTAAGTGGATGAATGGAGTGCAATTGCAGTATCCTCTTTGCTGGTGCTGATTGTAACAGTAATCAATTTAGCAGATACTTAGCACTTAGTAACTTGTATTGTGAATTGACTGAATGATTAAGTAAGGAAGGTTTCCCCTTTGGGAAAACCAGATTATTATTCATTTGTTCTTTGTTCTAAATACTGTGGCCACTGTAGTGAAAACTGTGTGACTGTTCTAATTTTAAGCTGTTATGAACACTACATTGTGTTTTGTTGTGAATGTTTGCCTTGATTTGTTAAAGAATAAATTGAATATTCACTGTACTGTGTAATCTGAACCATAAAAGCTGTTCATAGTAGCATTCTTTTGGGAATCTGCTTGTGTGTGACATTACACTGAGGCAGGATTCTCTTGCTTTGCCCTGCTTGGATCTGGGTCATTGGGTGGCAGTCCTGGGTGAGGAGCAGTGCTGGCATGGCAGAGCTTATGGCGGCTGTGGAGAGGGAATACTCCTTACAATTCCAAGGTAGGTGCTTAGAAGTAGCTCTGACAACAGCTATGAAAAATCCCAGAAATTTGGGGCACAGCACTCTCCACTCTGAAAGCAGAGTTCTACCATGGCAAAAAGCTCAAATGGCAAATGATTTACTGGAAACATGAGCAAACAGAGGAAGAGAAATTAAGGCTAGAATTGTTCTTTGGTGACAGAGAATATCAAAACACAGAACCAGAGAAAGACAACAAAGTCAAAACTCCTGCATCAAAAACCTCCAAGGAAAATTTGAATTGGTTTTAGGCCATAGGGGAGCTCAAGAAGAACTTTGAAAATCAAGTAAGAGAAGTGGAGGAAAAAAGTTGGGAAGAGAAATGGGAGTGATGCAAGAAAATCATTAAAAATGAGTCAATAACTTGCTAAAGGAGAACCACAACAAAAAAAAATACTGAAGAAAATAACACCTTAAAAAATAGACTAGCTCAAATGGTAAAAGAGACCCAAAAATCTAATGAGGAGAAGAATGCCTTAAAAATCAGATTTGGACAAATGGAAAAGGAAGTCCAAAAGCTAACTGAAGAAAATAATTACTTCAAAACCAGATTGGATCAAATGGCAGCTAATGACTTTGTGAGAAATCAAGATATTATAAAACAAATCGAAAAGAAGGAAAAAAAATAGAAGACAATGTAAAATATCTCATTGGAAAAGCAAATGGCCTGGAAAATAAATCCAAGAGAGATAAATAAAAAATCATTAGATTAACTGAAAGCCATGATCAAAACAATAACCTTGACATAATCTTTCAAGAAATTATCACAGAAAACTGCCCTGATATTCTAGAACCAGAGTGTAAAATAGAAATTGAAAGAATTCACCAATGACTTCTTTAAAAAGATCCCTAAAAGAAAACCACTAGGAATATTATAGCCAAATTCCAGAGTTCCCTGGTCACAGAGAAAATATTACAAGCAGTCAGGAAGAAATGCTTTGAGTATTGTGGAAACACAATCAGAATAACACAAGATCTAGCAGCTTCTACATTAAGGGCTCAAAGGGCTTGGTATATGACATTCTGGAGGTCAAAGAAACTAGGATTAAAACCAAGGTTCATCTACCCAACAAAACTGATTATAATATTTAGGGGAAAATATGGTCATTCAATGATAAAGAGGACTTTCAAGGATTTTTGATGAAAATGCCATACCTGAACATAAATTTTGACTTGCAAATAGAAGAATCAGGAGAAGCATCAAAAGGTAAAGAGGAAAGAGAAATCATAAGAAAATGATTAAAGTTGAACTATTTACACTCCTACATGCAAAGAAGATATTTGTAACTCCTAATACTTTTTTCAGTATTAGGACAGTTGAAGGAAATATATATATATATGTATGTGTGTGTGTGTGTGTGTGTGTGTGTGTGTGTGTGTGTGTGTGTATATATATATATATATGTATGTATATATGTGTGTATTTTTCATATATGTATACATAGAGGGCACAAGATGAGCTGAATATGAAAGGAAGATATCTAAAAATGAAATTAAGAAGTGAGAGAGGAACATAGTGGGATGAGAAAGGGAGAGATAGAATAGGGTAAATTATCTCACATAAAAGAGACAAGAGATAGTTTTTTCAATGGAGGAGAAGAGCAGGGAGGTGAAAGGAAATGAATCAACCTTAGTCTGATTTGATTTGACTTAAGGAGGGAATAACAGACACACTGAGTTGTATATCTTAACCTATAGGAAAGTAGGATGGAAAAGTATAAGAAAGGGTAATGATAGAAGGAAAGACAGATTGGGGGAGGGAGTAGGGAGAAGTAAACACTTTTGAAAAAGGACAGGGTCAAAGAGGAAAATAGAATAAATGGGTGTCGAGATAGGATGGAGGGAAATATGGTTAATCTTTCACAATATTACTATGATGGAAATGTTTTTTTAAATTTTATTTTAGTTTGTATCACTCATTTCCACGAGATTTTGAGTTACATATTTTCTCCCCATCTTTCCCCTCCCCACTTCCCCAAAACAGCCATTCCAGTGTGTCCCCCCTCCCCCAGTCTATTCTCTCCTGTGTCTTCCCCCCTCACCCCTCTGACTTTTTGGTAGGGCAGGATGGAACTCTCAATTACACTGCCTGTGTATCTCAAGTTCCAGTTGGATGTAGTTAATAATAATAATAATAATAATAATTGCATATAT
>CM053587.1:192355875-192377325 GCA_028646515.1 Pseudochirops corinnae
CAGGAGTCCTTAGCAGAGGTTCTGGCCCGCTCAAAGCAAAAGGAGTTCGCAGCTGCAGCCACTGCCTCTGACGCCGCTTCCAGTCCGCACCGCACAGAGACTAGCTTGGCTCCGGCGTTCTCTTGCTCCACCCCTTCCTGCTACATCAGCAAGCTCAAGGGGCGTGGAAGATCTTCAAATCCTAGTATCGTTACAGTGATCTAGGTATAAAGGCTGACGCCATACACAGTCTGGTATAGTAAGGAATAGTTTACCTGTCAGATTTATGTAGGAGGTAAGATTTTATGACCAAACAAGAGTTAGAGAGCATTATAAAATGCAAAATACATCATTTTGATCACATTAAATTTAAATTTTCTGTCCAAATAAAACCAATGTAACCAAGATTAAGAGGAAAGTGGAAAATTGGGAAAGAATTTCTCTAACCAGTATCTCTGATAAAGGCCTCATTTCTAAAATATACCAAGAATTGAGTCAAATCTATAAGATTGTAAGTTATTCTGCAATTGACAAATGGTCAAAGGATACGAACAGGCAGTTTTCAGGGGAAGAAATTTAAGATATCTATAAGAATATAAAAAAAATTCTTTAAATCACTATTGATTAGAGAAATGCAAATTGAAACAACTCTGAGGTATCACATCTTACCAGTCAGATTGGCTAAGATGACAAAACAGGAAAATGATAAATGCTGGACAGGATGTGGAAAAATTGGGATGCTAAGGCATTGTTGGTGGAGTTGTGAAGTGATCCAATCACCTGGAGAGCAACCTGAAACTATGGCCAAAGGGCTATAAATAAGTGCATGCCCTTTGACACAACAATACCAATTCTAGGATTGTATCCCAAAGAGATCATAGAAGTGGGAAAAGGGCTCATCTGAACAAAAATATTTATAGTAGCTCTTTTTGTGTCACAAGAATTGGAAATCAAGGAGATGCCCATCAATTGGGGAATGGCTGAACAATTTGTGGTATTTGAATGTGATAGAATGCTATTGTGGTATAAGAAATGAGGAGTAAACAGATTTCACAATAACCTGAAGAGAGTTATATAAACTGATGTTGAGTGAAAAGAGCTGAACGAGGAGAAATTTGTAGACAATTACAGCCACAACATATGTGTGACAAATAACCTTGATAGAGTGGGCTCCTATCAGCAATGCAAGGTTATAAGACAACTCCAAAAGTTTCATGATGGAAAGAGATATTCACATCCAGAGAAAGAACTAGAGTCTAAATGCAGATTGAAGCAAGCTATTTGCTCTCTCTTTTTTGATTGGTTTGTTTTGCTTCCTCTTTCTCATTATTCACTCCATTTATTATAATCCTTCTTTACAATCTGACTGATGTTTAATGTGAAGGTATTTGTAGATCCTGTATTTGATTGCATGCTGCCATGTTGGGAGGGAGAAGAGAGAGGTGGAGAAAATTTTCAACTCAAGGGATTGTGGAACTGAACATTGTAAACTAAAATTAATTTTAAAAAAAAATTAAAAAAACAATAAAAAAAATTTCAAAGTGCTTCTGTGATCACCTCAAGGCTATGTATGGGCCAAAAACCTAGAGTACAACTCAACTACTCAGTGCTTATGGGGCCACCTTGATTAGTGATAAGGGCATGATCCTAAATAGATGGTTTAAATATATCTATAGTATTGTTGATAGATTGTCATCAATCAATTCTGTAGCAATTGACCATATGCCTCAGTTTGAAGTTATCCCTCTGTATATAAATTTCCAACTGAAGAAGTTTTGAATGTCATTAGGTTCCTTTCATGTGTCAAAGGGCCTGGTCCTGATTCTATTGCAGTGGAAATATATAAGGCAGAGAGTTCACTACTCATATGAAAACTGACTGAAATCTTCTGGATTCTTACAAGAAGGATTTGTCTCCCAGGTGTTCATTTCCATAAAAGAAGAGGAAATAAACTGTCCTGTGGTGATCACAGTGGAGTGTCTCTCTTAATCATTGTCAGAATGATTCTTGTCAGAATCCTTCTTAATAGGACAGTCCTTTTCATGGAAAATGGTCATTTTCCAAAGAGCTAGTGGGCCTTTAAAAAGGACCAAGATATGTTCAACATGCTCTTTGCTGCCCAATAGCTTCATGATTAAGGCCAGTAGCATAACAGAGGTCTGTACACAATGTTCACCAATCTGATCAAGGCCTTTGATACTGTCAGTCATGAGAGCTTGTGGCAGATGTTGGAAAATTTTTATTGCCTAGAGAAGTTCATCAGTATTGTGTACCAGTTTCATGATGGTATATTTACAATGATTCTGAATTGCAGATGATGCTCTTATATTTTCTTAGTCAACACTTCCTCCCATGCTTTTTAGCATAATGTTTTCAGATGTTGTTTTAAGCAATGATTTCAAATGCCTTCAATGAGAACAAAAACATCCAGATCAGTTGTTGAACTGATGGTAATTTATTTAACTTGAAAAAGCTACAAGCCAAGACTAAATTGGAGGGAGAGTTGGTATGTGATTTTTTTTCTTCTTGGTCATTTTACACTCAATGCAGCCTCTGAGGCTGATACGCAACAAAGTATTGATTGATTCGCTACTGTTTGTGCTAATTTTTTTCTGACAATTAACGTGAACAAAACAAAGGTTCTTTACCAGCCACCAGCACATCATCTGTATGTGAAACTATCTATTATAGCAAATGGAGAAATTTGATTACTTTGTATAAATTGACTTACCTTGACAGTAAATTTTCCAGGGAGGTCCACAGTTAATGAGGTTGACACATGCACTGCCACAGCTAGCTCAGTATTTACGAGACTCTGTAAGAAAATGTGGGAGAAAAAAGGTGTTAGGCTGCCTAATAAACTGAAGTTCTGCAGAGCCATTATACTGACTTCATTGTTGTATGCTTTTGTAACCTAGGCAGTCTAACAGCACCATGCCAGAAAATTGAGCTGTTTCAATTTGAATTAACTTAGGAAGCTTCTGAAGATCACCTGGCAAGATGAGGTACTAGACACTGAAGTCCTTTCTTGAACCAAATTAACAATCATTCAAACTGTACTGGAGAGAACACAACTCTGACGGGCTGGTCACACTGTTTGAATGCCAAAATGTATGGTTGCCCAAAAAACTATTTTATGGAGAACTCATACAAGGCAAACACTCACATGGAGGTCACAAGAAGCAATACGAGGATCCTCTCAAGGTCTCTCTGAAGGTCTTTGATATCAATTTTGAAACACAGGAAACACTGGCACAATGCCGTCAAGCATATTGTACCTGCATGAAAAAAGGCATTGTGCTCTATTGGCAAAGTAGAATTGGAAGAATTCAAAAGAAATGTGAGGTGTGTAAATTTATAGACATCTCCTCTCTAAATGCTCAAATGGACTATTTGTTCTTGAAGTGTAGTGGAGCTTTCAGAGCTGATAGTTGCTTGATTAGTCACAGTAAAGCACACTGTACCTTGATCTGGACCTACTGAAGTCATCTTGGTCATTTTTTTTCTCCTCTTTGGTCATCTTTGAACACAAAGGACAACAACCAACCATAAGCAAAATGTGTGAATATATTCAGTTTAAAAATTAATTTTATTTAAGTATTAATTCTTAATTTTTCTTATAATAACAAAGACAAATTCTTCTGATGGAAGATCTTATTTACATATAGTTAACATAAAATGTAATTCCATATCTATATGTACATATATATATAATCATATAAAATATATAATCATGGAATCCACTATTCCTAAGTTTTGTACATGATTTCATGACAACAAATAAACCAAATATGCACTTACAAATAACCACTCTCATCATCAGGCTGAATTTGCATCATCCTTTGCATAATGTTCTATCAATTGTTTCTTTTGAGATGTTAGAAAATATGGTGTAATTTTAGGAGGGCAATTTCATTCTGAGAGGTCCTTTAAAAGAAATTAAATCAATAAAATAATCTATCTTTTCTACTTAAGTCACAATAAATGAACAAAAATTATGAAAATTGGATTATCAGTCTAATATGATTCATTTAGCATTTCAAACAGTTATGAGATCATAATGTAAAGACATGGGCACTAATGATGGGTTTGGGATTGAAAAATTTTATACATTTTTACAACTTCTAAAACCAGAAAAGTAATATTTTTAATAGGGCCTGGAGAAATTGTCCTTTGCAAAAAGTTTGCAGCAATTTTAGTTCCATTTGTATTAATAACGGACCAAAGAGCAGAATAAACCATTGAAAGTGCTATTTTATAATTAGAATGGTTTCATTTCACTAATAATCATCACCTTGCATAACGGACAGATTCTCTTCTTTGCTTTCTCATTGGTTATTTTACAGTTCTCAGCCCCAAAGGGACCACTCTTATGATCTTACAAAATCCCCTTCTCACCAGGGGACTTAGAGCAATGACTTTTTTCAGTCCCTGGAAAAATCTCTTAAATGTGATAGATGGAGCATGGGTGCTATGGAAACTCCTTGATCTTCTCTGGGAGCTAGAGGTCTTCCTCATTCTTCCTGCAAACAGTTTAGATGACCAGGCCTCTGTCTAACTCCATTGATTCCAAAATGTCCTTGAGAACAACATATGGGAAGGAAGTAGCTTTTTAAATTTCCCTTCTTTAAGTCTGGTATCATGTAATTCGAACTAGTCAGGTTTTTTTTTTTTTAGAAGTCATGTCCAGATGAAATCCATAAAAAGATTTAGCCCTTTTGCAATAGGCAATGGGGTAGACCAGTGGAAAAAATATAAAAACCATGAAGTGCTCTTTGTAAAGCACAGCTGAAGTTAGTTCTGTTTCTCCTTCAGAGTTGCTATAAACCTGTTTGATGAAACGTTAAGGAAATAATGAGGGAAAAAAAATCTAAGCTTTGTGTACTGTTGGTGTTTCTATTTGTAGTAATTTGAGTGAGCAGTGGATAATTCAGAGGATTTATCAAATTAGTATAACTAAGGTCTGGCACATGCCCAGGCTACCTCATATGAGTACTCTGAAGAGAATTCAGGTGTGAGGGAGATAAAGCATGGATAGGTCTCTTCCTAAGATTGTGGTTCTAGGCAGGCAGTCACCAAGGAATAATGTAGGACCCCAAAGTAGAGTTTTCACAAACTGGTGATAAGAAAGACTAAGAGTTTCATGGGACCTTAGCAGCCATGTAGTAACGTTTATTTCTGTATCCAGGACATTCTCATTCATTGACAGTTATGTAAGTACTTGATGCTAGATGTTGATTTTTCTATTAACATACAGCAAGCATATGATATGAGCCCCTGTCAATTCTGATCTTTAGTGCAGCTCCCTTTCTACTTACCTGTTCCATTCATAAATGGATCACTACAGTTCAAAGGGACATTAAAAGTACAAACACCTCATCCTGTATACAAGGAAACACCTGGTCAGAGAGGTTATATAATATTCTCCCTGTGTCAGAGGCAGACAGTACTAGAAATTAAATCTCCAGATCATCTTTCCATTACAACAAACTATATTTTTATTCAAGTTCAACATGACAATCCTTTCATCTAATCCTTGTGAACCATATTTTTGAGTCACTTCATCGTTTTGTTCATGCTCTGGCTTATCAATGTTTCTTCTACATAAAGATTAGTCTGACCTTGGATTTAATGAGCATTTCTTCCAGGGCTACAACTGTCCCATGAAAATAAGCTGCAGAGCCATAGAACATTATTCAAGCAACTGAAACTGAAAGTCGTCATAGATCACTGTCATTCAAACATGAAGATGACATTGATAATATCAATCATGTTTGAGGGTAATAAAATAAGACTAATATCAGGCTAATGGTTTGTTCAATACTGTGTACCTAAGAAAAATTCTTTGGTTTGCAAGTAATATTAATCATCATGACCATCATCATCATGGCTTACATTTATGTCTTGCCTTATCTTTACATTTCTCGAAATACTGTGTCATTTTTTTATAACCTTGTGAAATAAGTAGTTCAGGTATTATTGTCCCTGTTTTATATACCAGAAAACCGAATCTTAGAGAGGTTAAGTACTGTCACATACCTGGTCAGTAGCAGTAACCAGATTTTTCTTAAGTTTTCTGACTCCAAGTCTAGAGCTGCTTACACTACCTTATCCCCACTTACTTCACTGTGAATTATCTTGACTTGCAGTTATTGTTATTTGTTCAAAAGGAAGTATTCTATATTTATGATTTTACTTTATTTCTTAGTTTTTGTCTGCCAAAAATTCATAAAGATACTGCATCCTTTGAAGCAGTACTACAAAATGACATTACTATTTCTCTTGGGCCTCCATGTTATCAACCCATTCAGAAGAAATTTAGCTAGACTGGTTGTCATTCATTCTGTGCTCATATACTCCTTGCCAACACTCTCCAGTTGTGTGGTTTTCATTGATAAGTGAATTATTTTGTTTTGTTTTTATTTATTTTTTAAAAATTTAACATGTACCTTTAAAAATCAGTTATTGTATTACTACAAGGTTGCCAAAGGAAAAAAAAAACAAATCTATTTTTTAATACCAACATTTTATTGGTGTTGTTATAAGACAGAGACATGAAATATGACAGTCTCCAAAGAATTAAAAATGATTATCACACAGAAGTAAATGAAGTAGTATGAGTAAGATGCAAACATACCCACTGAGGAATTTTGAAAAGAATAGGAGTTATGACATCATTAGGGCAATAAATAATAGGAAGAGAATATGAATTGATCAGGTGGAGAGGGCAATGTACAATAGGGGTTCAGCCATAGTACTCCAGTGCTGCTCTTCCTATGTCGGGACAAAATGAAGATTTTGGGAATGTTAGAGAGACTCCCTTCAGCATAGTTATGGAAAAACACAGAAAAAAATCACATAAGATGAACAGTCATAAATGGGATACAGATGTGTCAGCCCAGGGGCCTTGTGTGGTAGCAAATTCTGGAGTATAGATGAATCAGATTAAAATATAATTGGGAAATGTTTAACAAAGTAATTAAAAATATAATGCAATGTAGACAATGTTAATTTGTGGTTTCCTAAGTCAATATGCTGCTCCAGGCATCTACTTGAGTTTAATAACACTGAACTACTCTCTACATTGTTGGAGAGAACTGCCAAATCATTTAGAGAACAGTTCCATTTGAGTATTTGTGTCTTGAATCATTTCTAGAGGTAAAATCTTCTTACACAGGAAAGACCAGATAGAATAAGAAGGTCTACTGCCCAGATTTCAAAATGAATCTGATTGCACAGCATAGAGAATTTGTCAAAAGTATGCATTTGTTGGACACACAACACAGATGGAAAATAAGTTGGAACTAGAGTTGAAAAGGAGGAGGGATTGAGATGTGTTATTTTTGGAAAATTGAAAAGTACTGAACTCATGCTTCCAATGAAAGGAAAGAATTGTCTTTTCAATATAAACACTTGCCAGCATTGCTATGTGGTAGTAAAACCTGGATTGCTACTGCCTTCAAAGAAGTAAAGATCTGCATGACACAAAAGACAATGGAAAGGTGTATAGTGTGTGGGAGTAGGTAGCTGTATATAACAAAAGAAGAACTCTAAAGAAAAATGCTAGTAAAGTACTGTATGATGATAGAAAAAGATGAACTGATCATGTAGCAAGAGCAAGTGATGACTAATAGATATTCACAATGTTCTACTGTTAACTTCAAAATGTTGGAGAAAAGTGAGGAAAATTTTCAGTATTTAGATAGAATATTTCTTGTGATTTTTTTAAAACATAAACAAGTGTCTCACAGGGAGGTATAAGCATGAATGAGTTAACATCTACAATATTGGAGGTTACTTTTGAACTTCTGAAAACATTGATTCATTTTGATATTTGAATAGTTGAGAAACATTACTTATTCTTTAAATGTTGGATAATCTTCATTTGTAAATTCAGTTAGCTGAAGAATTTCTTTTTCCATATGGCTCATCCATTCCGTCTCTCCCCTCCCCTGCCCCCCTCAAATTAGGTTGTTTAAATATATTTATATTACTTTATCTGGATAATTGATATTTTTATAAATACTCTTTAACTACTTTCTAATTTTGCTAACAAAAATATATATGATGGTTCCTCATAATTCTCTTTGTGCCTTCTCTGCTGACATATGCCCTAATTCATTTTCTTATTGGTATTTTGTTTTTTCCATTTTTTCTTGCATAAGTTAGCTAATAATTTATTGATTTTGTAATATTTCAAAAGAACCAGGTCAATATTGCCTATCATTTCTAGTATTTTCACTTTAAAGCTTCTCTATTTCTATTCTATTTGTAAAGATAAATTTTCACTTCTAAATTATTTAAGGTTCATAATTTAACTTGTAAGCTTTTAAAATGTACTTAGTTAATTCATCTTTTTTTTTTCAATTTTGATCATATGAGATTTTTCTTCTAAAAAGGGTTCTATATTCCTTAAATTTTGGAGTGTTATTTTAATTTCACTGTCTTTTACATAATTATTTATGTAACATTTTTTTTTACTCATTCATTATTCAAGATATCATTATCTGGTCTCTAAATTTATATATTTTGTACTTATTTTATCTACTCTTAATTCATTGTATTATTATACAAAAGGTATGGCTATTTCTGTTTTAAAATGTTTGCTTATGTTTTTTATATTATAGAATTTAATTGGTTTTTGATAAAGAACTATGTAATGATGCCAAAAAAAATGTGCATTTGATACACATCTCAAAGTCACTGTAACTTAGTAAAAAAAAAAAAAGGTGCAAATATTTGATTATTTTATCAACCATATATTTTTTTCTTGTTTACCTCTTTAATTTGCCCAAGTTTGGAAGAAAAATATGGAAGTCTTCTGTATTGCTATCAAAGTCTTCTTTGAAATTTCCTACCATTTTTCTTGCAAGTAAGAAAAGACTATCAGACATAGCAGGGAATCCTTGAGAGCAATAAAGTTAGATACAACAACAGCAATAGTCATTAACTAAAAAAGACATGTGCATCTTGTGACCTTCAAATCACCAATACTGTCTTTCATTTACTTAAAGGCAATAACATTTTGTGGATATACCCTCATAGGAAACATTGACATTTAATAGATTGTTATTGTAAGGAGAAGAGACAGACAGGATATGGGAGTGAGGAAGGCAATGTATGGCACAAAGTGCTGGACCAATCATAGACTTATCTTTCATAAGCTAAACATTCAACAAAAGCAGTAGCCACAAGGAAAGATGAATACCACAAGCCTTCACTTCCACAATTTAGAGTGATTCTCTGAATGTGAACAGTTCATTGTTAATTTGGAGGGTAAGCTGAACCAATATATGGTTGAAAATAGTGGAGCAGGAAAGGAGTGGGCAGCTTTCAGAGATTTGATATTCAGCAATGAATTTAGTCATCTCCTGAAGGATATTCACAAACACTAAGATTGGTTTGATGACAGTGGGGAAATTCAGAATCTGCTAAATTTAAAATGAGCACTCTACAGGCTTTAGAAGCATGATAGCTCATGTGTTTCTAAGAAACAGTGCATCAAAAGTAAATTGCAAGTGAAACTTAGAGACGCAGGTTTCTTGGCTCAGTAAAAAGGCAGATCAAATTCAGTTTAATACTGAGAATAACAACCCAAAGTGATTTTATGATGACCTGAAGGCTATTTTTGGGCCAAATATCTCTTTTGCATCTCAACTACTCAGCCACCTTGATTAGTGATGATGACATGATCCAGGAGAGATGGGGTGAATATTCCCATAATATTCTTCACAGAACATCATTAATCAATTCTGAAGCTATTGATCATGTAGTTCAGATTGATGTCAATCCCTCTCTAGCCAAACTTCCAATTGAAGAAAAGGTTTTGAATTTCATTAGGCTCCTCTCATTTGACAAAGCTCTTGGTGCTAAATCCATTGCAGTGGAGATTTACAAAGCAAGGGATCCTCAACTTATACAAATTTGACAGACATTTTCCAGGTTATATAGCAAAAGGAGGCTATTCTCCAGGATTTCAAGGATGTCTGTCTTTGTAAAGGAAAGTTAAATAGGTTGTCCTATGACAATCACAGAAGCATCTCTTTTTAAATCACCCTTCCACTAGAAAACGCTTACCTATCTAAGAGTCAGTGTGACTTCAGAAAAGGTCAAGGAACAGTCAACATAGTATTTGCTTGCTGACAACTCCTTAAAAAATGCCAGGAGCCAGGATCAGTTTGTTCATTTGAAAAAAGACTTTGACACTGTCAATCCTGAGAACTTGTGGAAAATTATGACAAAATTTGTTTGCCTCGAAAAATTCATCAGTACTGGTAATGGTAATGGTAATTTGAAGATCTTCCCTGCCTCTTAATAAGCCTAAGAGAATTTGAAGACTTTCCCTGATTTGAAGATCTTCCCTGTTCCCCTAATAGGCTGAATGTAATCATGTGGAGCCTGTGGTGGGAGGAATTTGCTGAAGGGAAGAGCAGAACCCACAGGAAACTGGGAGTCTGAGCAGTTAGAGAGAGAAGGAAGAGAAAATCACCCAGGCAGATAGCTAGGCTTTTGAGTTTTGGTTTGTGGGAAGGCTAAAGACTAAATGTTTGTTCATGGGAAAGCTAAAGGATGATGTGGCTGTCTGCTACATTGTGCTGTATTAACTTCTATATTGCTATAATGTATTCAATTTCTTGATGTTGAGATTTGTTTTTCTGGTGTTTGAATAAATGTTTTGCTTCTGTCTTCTATATAAAGAATCTGTGACATTTTGTGATTGAGCACTGTGCAAACATATTTACAGTTGCTGTCAGTGCTGGGAATATTGTGTTGGCACTACAGTACTGCATGTCAGTTTCATGGCAGCATGATTGCCCAGGTTCTGGATTATGGACAATTATTTTGTGCCTTCTCAGTCACCATTAGTATGAGGCAGAGCTGTGTGCTTGCTTCAATTCTTTTTAGCTTGATGTTTTCAACAGTGTTGTCAGACAACTTCAACATAAACAAAAATGGCATTCAAATTAGCTACCAAACTGATGATAAATTATTTAACTTAAAAAAGGCTACAAACCAAGAATTAAAATGAGGGAGAGTTGGTATATGACTTTCTATTTGTAGGCAATTGTACACTCAATGTAACCTCTGAGACTGAAAGGTAACAAAACGTGGATCAATTCTCTGCTACTTGTGGTAATTTTGACCTAACATTTTGCACCAAGAAAATAGAAGTTCTCCATCAGCCAGTACCATACCATCCACATGTGAAAACATCAGTAAAAACAAATGAAGAATTACTGAATGCTGTGGATAAGTTAACTTACCCTGACAATAGACTTTCCAGGAATGTCCACAGTTAATGAGATTGACACACTTACTGCCAGAGCTAGCTAAGTATTTAGAAAGTTCTGAAAGGAAGCATAGAAGAGAAGATGTATGGAGCTGCTTACCAAAGTGAAGGTCTACAAAACCATTGTGCAGACTTCATTACTGTGTGTCTGTGAAACCCCATCACTATGCCAGGAATCTGAATTGCTTCCATTTGAATTCTTTTAGGCAGATTCTGAAGATCATATGGCAACATAAAGAACTACATATTGTGATCTTTTCTGAAGTCAAACTGCCAAACATTCAAACTCTACTGCAGAGAACAGAACTCTAGTGGAGTGGCCACATTGTTCAAATGCCAAACTTTTGTTTGTTTAAAAGGTTATTTTATGGTGAATTCACATGCGGCAAGTTCTCACACAGAGGTCAGAAGAAATAATTAGCATATTCTCAAGGTATCTATGAAGAACTTTGGAATTGATTGTGAGATATGGGAGATATCAACATCAGACTGCCCTGAATCATGTGCTTGCATCAAAGAATATCTTCTACAGTAGGTCAAACAAAATATGAGATACACAAATTTAGAGAAATCTCTATCTGAAATATTCATATGGACTATTTGTGCCCACAGTCTTCTAGAGACTTTTCAGCTCATATTGGTCTGATTAGCCACAGTTGGGCACAGCATACCTTGACCCCAACACAGTGATGTCATTTTGGTCCTCTTTGAGAATGAAAAACAACAGCCAACCTCTAGGCAATCTTCTCACTTTCTAAGACTATAAATTATAGAATAGTTACAATCTATAATAATAGGTGGAGTTCTCTTACATTGGAAATTCTATAATATTAAATTTACAGGTTCTAATCATGGCATATTTAAAAAATGATTGAGTATCTATCTGTCTCCTGTAACATTACTGATTTTTTTGCCTTTGACTTTAAAATTGCATGTCCTACTTTTAGAGTTGTCTGAAACAGATTTTTTTTGGATTATTCGTTCATTTTTAAATATTTGGAAACAGAACATCCAGGTTTGAATACTCCTTGTAAAACCTGCATCTAAATAAGTCTAAACATCCATATGAAAACTTTAATTCTCAATTCATATAAATGCTTATCATGGCACCAAATTGGCTTATATTTGTAAATTAGAAACCATTTTGAACCAATACAATTTTGCCTATAGGTTTATTTTCACATGAAATGTATATTTTCTAGGTTGCTCTTTCCTTATTTTATGCATATTCATAAGTATACACATATGCATACATGTGTGTATGTGTGTGTGTCATAAAATATATTTGTGTATATCAGAGCATACGTACAGAGAAAGGAAATGGGAGAATGACATCAAAGTAATATATGGACAATTTATTTATAAAAAAATACAACCAAACAATTTTTTCAGTATACCTTGATTACATTGTGATTATGTGAAAAGTACTATATCTATATGTTGCAGACCATACTGCTATATGGTTTTGTAAAGCAAATTGTTTTCTTAATACTTTGTTGTAATGATTATGTGATTGTATGATGATTATAAGATTGTATTTACATTCTTGCATAGATAAAAGTTTTAATTATTAGCCATTGTGAAGCCTATCTTTGAATTAGGAAACATTCAATCTCCATAGCAAATATCAAGCATAATACTATGTGTGGTTCAGTTCTTCAATAAAACAGGCCTATGTTTCTAGTAATTCTCTTTTTTTGTTACTTGATTTGTTTTTAGTGAAATTTATACTTACAAATGCCAGAGCAGGAACTACAGCCTAGAATTATGTCTTCATCTTTCCAAATAGATACTGCCTAGGCACAGATAGCAAGTGGATTTTTTTGGCTGTGCTGCCAAGTTGCTTTAGTGCTTTTCTGCCAGAAAGAACTATAAGAAGACACAGCCCTAATTACTACTTTGAAGATATCATTTTGAAGTGTTTTTATTTTGGTGAAAGACGCAGAGGCTGCATAGGTTTATGGGATGTTAAACTGCACATCTGTGATGCGAGTTGTTTTTTTTTTTATAATCATCCTATTTTCTTTACTTTGTGTTATTTTCAATGTAAAGGGAATCTAGTGCTCTGGCAAATTTGGAGATAGGCTTCAAGAATAAAGACTGTGTCTTTTTTTTTTTCCAGTTTGAATTTCTTTTTAAGAGGGCAAGGTGTTGAATTTATTGTCTACTGATTCTAGACTACTCTTTTTGAGCATGTTCAGAGCAAGTTTTATAGAATGTGGTAGATCAAGATGTAATAGCAAACATATCTTTAGACTCCTGAGTATATTTGAAAGCAGTAGAATAGTAGAAATGCTGACTTTGGGGTTAAATGATCAGAATTCATATCTGGCCCTTATTGCTTGCTAGCTGTGTGATTTTCTCTAGTTACTTGACTCATCTGTAAAATAGTAGGTTTGACTAGATAGATCCTAATGCTACTTCTAGTGAGAAATCTGTGATCCTATTGTAATGGAGATTTGACCATGCCTAAAAGACCTAAAATGGTATTACCTACCTCAAAGATGCTAAGGGATTGCTTTCAGGAGACTGAGACTGTCATATGGCTGGATATGCTATGTTAACCTACCATATGGTTTGGTGTAAGGGTCACAAAATAGGTGCCAGATTGCAAGTGGTGATGCTGAGACACAGGGAGGAGTGAGGCCCAGGAATTAATTGGGTCACGTGGAAGTCAGAGCATATTGCACTGTCCCTGGCCAGGGGATATTGCATTGCTCAAGACTTTCTTATGTGGGATACCTGAGGTTCCCAACTGATGTCTTCACATCCTGGGGTCTTCATGCCCTTGTGATTGCACTTCCTCTCTCACAATTTACCTCTCCTCTCACAATTCCACTCAGCTGGGCTCTGTCCCCTGTGGTGTGTGGATCTGGGGTAGATAAAAGGACCCAAGCCTTGGAAGGAGGAGGAGCTGGCCTTAGAGTCCCGCTATAAGCTTCCTGGGTGTGACATCAATAAACCCTCTTAACATATACCCTCCAGCATGACTTTTCTGTTAAAGAGAAAACACCAGCTTCTTCTCCTTTGTAAAGATAAGTAACCTGCTGTCCCTTCAGGCAGGGTGGGTAAACCCTTACAGTTGGGGTCAGCCTTTTCCATTAGTTAGATGGGTAGAATTTTTTGAAATTTTAAAATGGCTTGACTCAGCATTATCCCTGGTATTTTGCTGTATTTATGTCTGAAGAGGAAAGACTCTTTTCCTCATACCATGGGCTAAAGAAGGAAAGACTGAGAAATACCTTACTTCTTTATACCTTTCCACTACATGGCCCTGATACATAGGCTTGTATTTTCATTCTTTTTATCTGTTTCTATTCTGTCAGGTATTTCTGCTGTGTAGGCCGTATATTTCACTATCACAATTCTCATTTATCTTTTAAGCTGTTCAGGAGCTATGGTTCCATGTACTCTCAAGATCTGCAGTGTCCTCCATCATGTCAAGTTTTTAATTATTTCCCTTTGTTTTATTTTATTTTATTTTATTTATTCATAGATGCCTGAACTCATTTATTTAGATCTATAGATGTAAAGCCAATCACGAGCAGCTTTCCAGAGGCCTGCTGCTTTGAATAGCTCTAAGGTTCTGATCATATATTATAGTGAACTCTCTATTCAACAGTAAACTAAAGCAAAACATTCACAGAAAACAAATGGCCACATAATTTTCTCTTAAAGTAGCCACATAGTTTTACACAAAAAATATGCAGTAAGTCCTTCACCCAGTCATCCTTAAGGAGGAATTCTCCTTAATGGACACAAAGTAGAGAGCACAAAGTTCTCCCACCCCTGGATCACAGTAAATCATGATCTTGTCAGTCAGCACTAAGTACCCAAGGAGAGGTCTTTCCATCTTGGCTCTAGGCTGGCTCCTGAATTTCATACTTCTTCTTCCATGGACCCACCTCCCTTGATTCACAGATAGGAAGCTCTCAGCAATTTACCCAACTCCTCATCCAGTTCCTTGTCTAGTTGCTCATCCAATTCCCATTTCATACTGATGCTCATAGTGTCCATTCCACCTTAAGTCCTTTGCTGTTGCTGCTTCTGGGAAGACAAAGCTTAACAGAGACAAATCAAAATTCATGCACATTGCCTGCACCATAATCAATTCACTATCCACCTATGAAATCAATACAGACCCAGAAACAAGGTCTGAGAACTCAACACAAACCCACAAACAAGTTCTGAGAACTCAAAACAAATCCCAACAGTATAGTCCCAGGACCTCTGAAACCCTCCTCAAGGACTTCTGCAAATAGACAAGAAAATCCTCTTTCTGAGCTTCCAGTAAGGTCCCAGGGCTTCTGTACAAAGTATCACAAGAACAACAGAACAGACAAACAGAGTGCCTGGCCTCTAGAACCATTTCCCTTCTCAGTTCCACTCTGTCCCAGATGTGCTCTTCCTTATATAGGGTGGTTATACTTCCTGTTCCACCCCTTACTGTTGCATCTGCAAGTTCCTCCCACCTTCAAATCACAAGAGGCTCAAACAAGGTGCTAAATACTTAAGTAACTCAAACAAGGTGCTAAGTACTTCTTTCCTTGCCATTACAGTAGGCCATATTTCCTTCTACTGTTAATGTTTTCCCTGATGATTTATCTGATTATAATTAATGTTTAAAATGTTTTAAAATTTCAGGAATCCTCTTCAGATATATTTGATAATTTGATAATTTCAGCATTTTTCTGCTTATTTTCTTCTAGTGGTCACTTTCTGACTCCCTCCCTTCTGATGGTGGTTTTCTTGGTGGCTGGATCTGAAAATGGTTTCCCCTCCTGCAACACAGAATAGTTTAGGTTCACCAGTCTAAGTCTCTGTACCAAAAGTAACTTTTGGAAGAATAGAACTGGCCCTACATGGATGCTGGGCTCTTTTTCTTAGTCTTCATGGAGTGCTTCACTGCTCACACAATGGTGTCTTGTCCTATTCCTTCTCTGGTCAACTGACTCTTTAAAAACTTTCTGATCTATTAGTACAGCAGACTGTCACACTGTCACTACAGTACAGGTGATTTCTGGCACTTGGAATTGGGATATCTAAGTATCTGAGTGTGAGACTGTTGGGATGTGGGATTGAGTTTTATTTCATGTTTAGATAGGTGTCCTGCCCTTTTCCCCCTGTTCTGCTTTCATACGGAGGTATTTTATAGCATAGAAGATTGCACATGTTCTAGCTATTGAAACCTCAGCAGATTTCTGCAGTTTGGATCTTGGATCTCCATGGCATTAGAAAGCAAATAGGTATGGGGGAGGTTGGGGTGTGGGATTGCATACATTGCAAGCCTATGGCTATCTCAACCTTCCTTCTAGTAACATGGTAAGTGGCAGAGAAGAGGGTATTAAGTGAATTTGAGTGAGAGGTATTACTTCATGGAATCTTTTATTTTCTTCTTACCTCTTTTGTGATTCCTTGTTTCCTAGACCATGGAGATAGATTAACTTGTTTTATTTTTTCCATAATTTCTGTTTTGGAGAGGCTTGAGAAGCCATGAGTAACAAAGAAAATGTCCAGTCTTTCATCTTGCCATATATTCAGTAAGTCAAGCCAATTTTTAAAATAGGGTATTCTTTTTATCCTTTTCTTTCTTTTCTATGTGCAAATAGTAGAGTCTCTGATCCGACCTGGAAGTCCTGGGTATATGGTATTAAAGTCTCTAAAATCTAGGCTGTATGTTACACCTAGCAAGAGAGTGGCACTCTGAAGAAATTCCAGCCCAGCAAAAGCTGAAACTTCTGGATTTGGTTTTGAATTTAGTGTAATTAATGCTGTATTGGAACTAAATTAAGGTGGGAACCTAATGCCCCCCCCCCCCCCCAGTGATGTCGATTGTGGTTTATACTTCCCGAATTATCAGGGGAAATCTTTGTATATCCATTCTTGTGATAAATTTAAAGGAAATGTGTCTTGTAAAAAATTTATGCAAAGTAAAATGAATAAATTGAACTGGAGTTCATAGGAGGAACATGGTTCTGAGCACTTGAACCTATGGTGTGTGATTTTTTAAAAGTGTGAGACATAATTTCTTGGTAATTAGTTGTTTTATTAATAATACCAACATTTTAATAAGAGGTTGTTTTCACTCTCAAATGCCAAAGACAAACATGGTGGCAGTCTCACATCATATATGCCCTTGGAGGACGGATGGATGTTCCTTAGGGTGGTAATCAATTCTGATTGGTGAACAGTAAGAGAAAGAATATTACGAAAAGAGGCTGGATCTATTCCAGTGAACTCCATTAATGTAATTTACTTCCAAGTTGTCCCCTGCTTAGGCAATCTAAACAAAGAATGTGTATGCCCAAATCCAAACCTAAGTAGATGGGAGTTTCACCTTATGTTAGAAATCTAATCTAGTTGGGCAGAGGAGCAATGAACAGAATATTAATCATATCTTCCATCAATCTATCCTTAAGAGATTGAACTAGGAAATGAAAACAAAGGGAAAAATGTTTGAGTCTCCCCAATTTTGTTATTTGGACCAATACAAAAGAGAAATAATCATGTCTCTCAGGCAGAATCTTCTTAAACTATCCAAGGCACCAGAGAACACTAAAGAAAGAAGAAAACTAGAGATCTGAATGAAAGATTAAATGAGGAAGCAGCAGCAGATATGAGCCCTGAATAATTCAGAGAAGGAGAATTAAGGAGATGATTCCAATGAATCAATTTAGTCAAGTGACTAAGCATTTTTAAACACTTATTAGATGTCAGGCATTAAGTGTGGGGATACAAACTGAAGTAAAATAGTCCCTTCCCTCAAATAGTTTACATTCTAATTAGGGAAGACAGCACATGAAGGGAAGCTAGGAGACGGTAGTGTGTGGTGTAGAGAATAGTCCAAAGAAGAAGGGGTTGAAGTAGAAGAGAAATAAAGGAAGGAACAAGACTCTATGGGGCCTTTTTTAGAAAAAAGGCTCTGGTTGGAACCAACTAATCAGAGCAGAGAATGGCTGTGAGAGAAAGATCTTTCAGGGGAAAAGTTTATAGCTACAGTGGACTCTTCCAGGGCAACAAGACTACTGAATAATAGTGGAAAAATTTCAGAGAATAAGGTACCTAGCCTGGAAACGTATGGAAGAGGAATAAAGGTAGTGATGTGGATACAAAAGTGTCCTAAAGGTTAAAAATAATATTAAGGGTTGCTTTCTCAGTACCTTGGGAGGCCCTCCTGAGACTGAGAGCATCCAAAATAAACTTCCCCCTTATCTTGGACAATTTGGAGTACCATAAAAAATCCCCCTTATTCTGGACAATGCAATTCTTTTCTCCCCCATCCTGGGTCATAAAATTTCCCCTGTCTCCCTTATCTTGTGTCATCCATATTTCTCATCTTGTCTCTAAATTTCCAACCCCCATTAGAAACTCTAAAATTATATCATCATCTTACAGGTTATGTAACATTTTGTGTGTAATAGGAATGGGAATGGGAAGATCTTCCCTTTCCCTTTATAAACCTAGGGGGGAGTTTGAAGACATCCCCTGCTTTGAAAGTAAACTCTGGCCCCTAATAGGCTGAATGTAATCTTATGGAGCCTGTGGTGGGAGGAGTTTGCTGAAGGAAAACAGAGCCCACAGGAAGCTGGTCAGAGCTAGCAAGATGGTGAGGGAGAGAGAGGACACTCATACAAGGAGATAGAGAGGTTTGTGAGTAAATATTGATCTTGTATTGATTTTGTGGGAAGGCTGAAGGATGTTGTGGCTCTCCATGTTATTATAGCTTCTGAATATCTTTGGTACTATGATGGAATCAGCTTACTGGTTTTGGGATTTGGTTTTCTAGTGTCTAAATAAATACTTCAATGCTTTATCTGGAGAGTTTGGTATATTTTGCAATTGAACATCATGCAATACTTACAGTCACATTCTTTATCATGATCGTGGGCATTGTAAATAGTGCATTGGCACCACAATAAGTCTGGTCATTTTCCTATATCAATGCCTTTGTTTAGCTCCCTGCTAAGTCTCAGGCTTGCATGCTTTTGCATTAATAAAGCTCCCTTTGGCTAAAGAGAAGGTCTGATTGAATTCTTTGAAAAATCTGAACCAGCTTTCCCAACTCTGGCCCTCAGCATTTTTGGTATGGGAAACATGGGACTCCAAGTATTATTTGGATTCTGATTATCTTCTCCTAGCCATTAGGATAACAGGTAAGCACCCTTTTCTTCTTCTCTTCTCCAGACGTTTCTGCTCCTACTGTTTCCCTAGCAGTAAGACTCCTGGAGTGCCCAGACACTGCCAGTGGTGTCTGAAGCTCCACTGACCTCTGGATGGTCAGTTGGACTGTGGATCCTCATATAAGGGGACACCCTTCAGGGGATTGGTTACATTTGTTTTCTTCCTTCTGTCCTGGGACACTGGGACAATTGTGGAGAGGTTGCTAGGAGGCAAATTCAGGGAGGGTATCTTAAGGAAAAGTGACTAGTGTTCCATTGTAACACAGCCTGACCTTAATATAATCTAGAAAAATGATTTGTGAAGGAGATTTCCAAACAAAACAAGCTTAGTAAGAAATTTGGTCTCTAAAACTTAAAGAGAAAGCATCTTGCTCTGCTTCAGCAAACTTTTTACCCTGTGTTGCTTCCCCTGCACCCTGATTTACCCTGCTTTCTTCCTTCCCCTCCCCGATGAGAGGTGAGCCTCTGCACCTGTTTTTCTTGAGGGATTCCTGTGCTCTGGGTTTCTAAGTCTCTGTACCCTGTGTTGTTAACTTAAAATTTTATATTCATTTTCTAGTATTTTCTTTTAAAGTGTTAAGAGTATTGGGCCTTAGAAATTAAAATGTTACCGCTAGTGATTATGAATCCAGATTTGATTTGCTCAACCCTGTAAGGTCTTCTGTGTAGGGGAATTCCTACTAAGTTCTTAAATTTATATTTTGTTATTATAATTAGACTAGTTTAACTGAGTATAGTCTTGCCCTGGGTGGGGGTGGGGTGGGGGTGGGTGGGAGGAGAACCTGAATTTCCTCCCCAAGGTAAACACCTTTTTGTATTTTATGGCCCTTTGGCGCTGTGTGATACTTAAAATATTTTCACAAAATCTTTTTGTGTGATTCTAAAAGCCTACTGAAGTTTCATTTACAAGCTAATTTGTTGCAATACTTTGATATTGATAACAATTATATTCAAACTTACTGTGAATTTTCTAAGTTTCATTCCTAGGTTTGTTGTTGCCTTAAATAGGTGCTTTCAGGGAAACACTCATTGTTTCTTGGTTTAGAAAAAGAAAAAGTGCCTAAAAAAAGGCACAGGTCTTGTGATTATCTGTCTGAAAGTTTCAATGTCCCACTTCAAATTTTTAAGGGATGAGTGTAGAAGTGAAAAGTTAGAACAGATAAAAATATGGCTTAGCAGATTCTAAGGTTTTGCGAGGTTTACAATCGATCCTTTTTTTTTCTTTTTTAAATAATATTTTATTTTCCCCCAATTACATGCAAAGATAATTTTTAACATTCATTTAAAAAAATTTGAATATGAACATCGTTTTACAGTTTTCTTTCTTGTTATTTTCTTGGTGTACGTTTCCCAAAGCACAATTACAGGGCTCAAAGGGCATGAGCAGTTAATAGCTTCTGTTAAGTATTGACAGAGCAACGACCCTGGTAGCTTGAATAGTTCAAGTTTTTCTGCCCTTTGGAAGGTTCCTATGGGTCCTTAGCATTGGAACTCAAAGGGCTCCATTGAGCACATCTCCTTCCTTTTACACATGAAGAAACTGAGGCAGAGACAAGTTAAATGAGTTGTCCAAGGTGTCATACCTAGTGTGAGTATGAGGTGGGATTTACCTCCAAATTTGCCTTATTGAGTCCAAGTTCTCATTAGTAGTACACTTAGTAGTTGACGGGAGCCATCTTATGATTTCTTTTCCGTTTTTATCTTCTCATGCTTCTTGTGTTGGAGTGTCACACTTTCTTTTCAGTTCTGGTTTTTTCAGCAGGAATGTTAGAAAGTCCTCCATCTCATTGAATGACCATATTTTCTCCTGGAATAGTATGCTCAATTTTGCTTGATAGGTGATTCTTGGTTTTAATCCAAGCTCCCTTGATCTCCGGAATATCATATTCCAGGCCCTTCAATCCCTTAATGTAGAAGCTGCTAGATCCTGGGTTATCCTAATTGTGTTTCAACAATATTCAAATTGTTTCTTCCTGGCAGCTTGCAATACCTTCTCCTTGA
>CM053587.1:192377825-192408471 GCA_028646515.1 Pseudochirops corinnae
AAGCCTGGCGCCACAGGCTCCACGTGACCACATTCAGCCTACTAGGGAACATAGTATACTTTCAAATATCCAAGGGTCTTCAAAGTCAAGTAGCCACTTCAGCAAAGGGCCTAGGGGCAGGGAAGATCTTTAGATTCCCATAACACTGCCTTAGCTCTCAGGAAGATCCTGGGACTCTTCCTACTTACTTCTGGCTGACTGGATAGTGAAGACTCCAAGAACGAAGCCCAAGACGGCGATTCGGAAGCAGGCCACTCAATGCGAGAGCACTGTACTCAGAACAATCGCTCAGTCCCCCTGCTGTCTGCAGGCCGTGGACGGGAAGCTGCCACGTGATGGTGGGTGCAAAACCTCTGCCTTTTGCTTTTCCACTCTGGAGGACTTTCGGCTGGACTGCTCCTCCCTCCCAACTTCCAAGTCCCACTGAGCTACTCGCAGCTGCTGCTAATCCGCTCACCAGAGAGACTCCTCTGCTCCTCCCATCCAACTGCCCCTGGGGCAGAGCCACAGCTTCAGGCCAGGCTGGTTTCGGTTCGCAGTGCTGATATGGCTCCTTGTAGCCGAGCTGACTTTAGTGGGAAGTATCATTGTTTGTGGTTTGGTGATCTAGGATTGGTTTAGAGTCCTATTTTATGGGGTGGCTATGTGAGAGCTGCGATATGTTGCTGCTGCTACGCTGCCATGTTGGCTTCGCCCCCCTACAATTGATCTTTAAGGCATTTTGAAGCATCTACCACTCCAACCAGTCCCTTTCCCACTCCCTCCCCTTGAGTCAATAGGGTTTCTTGGCCTGACTGCTAATAGCCCTGGAATTTTTCTATTAACTCCTCTCATCCCAGATCAGATTAGGAAAAGAGAGTTTGACACGCCCCCCCCCCCCCCCTGCAAATTCACCTTCCCCTAGTTTGCAGTAGTAAGGAGGGGGAAGGCACATCAGCTTCCATGAGGGCCCAGCTGGTAAAGGCCCTGAACCCCTGCTGCTGAAAGCCTGGAAGTAGCTCCTGTGAGGTAAGAAGCCAGCAGTCATCTGTACTGGGTAAGAGAGTCCACCCTTCTTTTGGCTATCGCTCATTAAAATTTTAAGATTGCTGGTTGTTTTAATGCTAAAACTTAAAGCTAGTAAAGTGATTACTGTGTGTGTGTGTGTGTGTGTGTGTGTGTGTGTGTGTGTGTGTATGTTTTATGGAAAGGAGGATTCAGAGTAGTCCTCAGGGCTAGTCAAAAGCACAGTGCAAAGAAGCTCTGACAATAGATGGGGTGGATAAGGCAGCCCATTCTCAGGGGTTCATCTCCATCCTTCCTCATTTTATAAGCTTGCTGAAGAATTTGTTGTGTTATGGAGTTCCTAAACAGGGAATTCGGCATGCTGAAAATTTGCAGATATATAGAAATGATCTCTAGTGATTAACTTTTGCATGAAGACAAGTTTAAATTTGAAATGTAAGTCTTGGGAAAATTCTTGATTAGTGAAACTTACTGTCTGAAGTAAAAGCTCTTGGGATTGTAATGGATTTTATTTTGAGTTATCTGATGGATCATAAAAATCCATCAATCGTTAATAGTCAATAATCCACCTTCTGAGAAAAATGCTACAAGGCAATCGGAGAATGTGACTGTTACAGATGTAGGTTTACTTCCTCTTATATTTTCTCTGTGCCTGGAAAAGCTGAGAAGACAATCTTAGCCTTAGCTTAGGATGGAACCCTCCTGGCTCAGTTTCCCCTTGCATTCCTTTGCAAATGAATGTTTTCCATGTGACTATTCCTAAGTCTACCTATGAAGTGGAATTGGAAGTACATGGTTGGAAAACTGTGACGTTTTATCTAATCATGTCCTTGCCTTTCTTTTTTATGGCAAATTTCTGTAATCAAAGCAAGTGGTAGTAAAAGATACATGAGCATAAGGCACATAGCTGAAATCTTGCTGTTTTCAATCCTGAATGTGTAGTTATTCTATACTCTAGTTGGGTAAAATTGCATAGCCATGTGAAAGATTAAATCCCTGGAATAGAACATTCTTTCAGAATAATATGGGGATAATTGAACAAAAGTAAAAGAAGTTTGTAAAACAAAATTACAAACACAATGTTGAATCATTATCCCTAATACTAAGGTTGGTATACATCTGAGCTACTATAATAAAGTGTATATTTAGAATTTGGGTTATTCAGCTTCAGATTATCTTCCTTTTTATATATTATAAAGAACTTGGTAAATGGGTATTTGGTCTAGTCATCTGCCTGTCACTGGATATATGTCTGTATGGAACAAGGTCCTTAAATGTTTCAAAATGATGTTAGAATAATTGAGTATTGGTACAACTGATTGAGGAACCTGTTATTTTATTAATTACTGAAACTAGATCAGAAATATCTTCTGTTTGAGGAAAAAGAATTTCAATGCAAATTTCTTAAATGGAGGTGACATCCAATATTTTTGCATTAATGGGAAAGTCAACTTCATTCAAAAGTTTTTTACTATTGTAGAAATAATATCTGTTTCTACCATGTGTTTTGTGGTACAGACATGATTTATTATAAGCAACTTATTGGTATGCATTGATTTAGAATTAATTACTTATAGATCCTCCTAAGTCTTTTATGATGACTGAAGCAAAAGTCAGTCTCTTATAAATAAATTCATCTATATAGCTATTGAACTCGAAGGTTTCTACCTGCAAAGTGTTGTTACTTGTATTTGTATATATAGAGTTGGATCCTCAATAGCATCTGATTCTCCTAAAGGAATTGGAATCAGAATGACATCTTCTGAGAAAATAACGAGATCAGATAATCCTGTATGTCAAAAGTTAATAATAACATCATGGGACTCTTGGTTTCTTTCTTTGTTTTCCTCTTTTCTCTATTTGGGCCCTACATTTTGAACTTGTCTGTCAGACTATTAGCTGTCTACTTGAGATGGTCATGCAACAAGGATACGTGCTTCACACTCTCCTCATCCCCTGGATGCTGCTTCAACCTCATTTTACCCCCCTCCCCAACTACACTCAGGCAGGGACAACTCCTTTTTCCCTCTCCCAATAGCATTTGGGTGGATGGTGAGGCAGAAAGGAGTGCTGAGTCAGATGAAGCATGCAGGAGGCAGGATGTGAGATGTGAGATAAGATGCAAGACATGACCAGCCAGAAAAGTGATCAAGGGAGACTATGAATTGAAACCCTTCATTTTTGAGTACTTGCCTGCTTGCTTTCTAGTTATGTTATGTTCTGGCTCCCACCTTGAACCACTTCTATTTGTAGCCCACCTGTTCTTGATTCCCACCCTGTGCCTAGGGTTAGACCTGCTTCCTTGACACTGGAAATCTAATGCCTTAATTCAGATAGGGAACTCTGTAGGGCAGGGCAGAGTACATGATTTCTGGGTGTATTGGCATCATTCCAAGGATACCAGCTTACTCTCCACAACTCTCCCCTATTCCCTGAAGACCCTGCAGGGAATTTATCCTTTCAGAACTCAAAGGGTATTATAGACAGCCTCTTGGTTGCAAGACATCCTCTCCAGCCTGATATTTCCTCCTCTTTCCTCCTGGGATCATGGTTCCTCTCTCTTCTTTCCCCCATTCCGACTGAATTATTAATAACCTTATTTGCTCTTATACTTGGTCCATGCTTGTTTAACCTTGTAGTTCACTTTGTGTCTTCTCACCTGCAGAAATTCCACTTTCAGCTTTTAGGATACTAACCCTTATCCTTGATGTTCCTGAGTGGTTTACCTCTCTTCATGCTGGATTCAGCTGGCATTGCATTCTGCACTGCACACTGACCACCCCTCCTGAACCAATTCTGGGTCCCTAAAATGGACTCTCTGCCACTGTGCAGCAGAAAGCAGCTACTCAAGACAATGACCTTTGTCCCTTTTTTTCCTGAAAGAATTCTCATGCCTAGTGGTTGAGTGGGGAAATGATGTGGATACAAAAGAGCCCTAAGGGTTAAAAATAATATTAAGGGTTGTATTCTCAGTACCTTGGGAGACCCTCCTGAGTCTGAGAGTATCTTAAACTTCTCCATTATCTTGGACCATGTGGCGTACCATAAAACTTCCCTCTTGTCGTGGACCATGAATTCCTTGTCTGCCCCATCCTGGGTCATAAAATTTCCCCTGTCTCCCTTATCTTGTGTCATCCATCTTCCTCATCCTGTCCCTAAATCTTCAACCCCCATTAGAAACCGTAAAATTACATCCTCATCCTACAGGCTGTGTAACTTGCTGTGTATATAAGTCTGGTCCTTTTCCTATATTGTTACCTTTGTTTAGCTCCTTGCTAAGTCTCAGGCATGCATGCTTTTGCATTAATAAAGTTCCCTTTTGCTAAAGAGAAGGTCTAATTGAATTCTTTCAAAACTCTGAACCAGCTCTGCCAAATCTGACAGTAGATTCTATCATTATCCCTAATTTACAACTGAGTAAAATGAGGGACATGGAAGTTAAGTGACTTAAGAAGGTCCTCACAACTAATAAGTATTTAGAGGAGGGAATTCACACTGCTACCTTCATGATCCCATGTCCTGAATTTTATGCATTGAGGCACCTTAATACTTAGAACAAAACTGTGCAATATTAAATACAAGTTTGTATTTTTTCATACTAGAGGATATTTCCTCTAAACACTCAATTGTAAAACATTGAAGAATTTTGTGCAGACAAATGACATGGTCTTTTGACTTGGGAAGATCAGTTGGTTATCAATTTGGATTAGAGGAGGCAGGAAGCAGAAAGATGATGAGAAAACTAGAAGTCTTCTGATCTAATCTCATTTTACACACGAGGAATCTGTGGCCCATTTAGTTGAGGTGATTTGTCTGTGTTCATATAGGTTCTAAGTGACAAAGTCAAGATTTGAACTATAACCCTGTAACTCTGAATTTAGTAATATTTCCACTGTACTACTCTGTCTCCCACTGGGAATAGATAACATCACAAAGGTAAATTGTATATATGGAGAAGAAAAGAATTGAGTAAAGGGTATGATGGTGGAAGACACATGAGAAATCAAGAAAAGACATAGAAAGAATAGTTAGACAAGCAATGGAAGAACCAAAACCAACAGGTACCATGGAAGACAAAAGAGGAGGGATTATTTAGAAGGAAGAGGTGGTCTATGTATCAAAATATCAAGAAGTATGTGGACTGAGTATAGGTGATTGGGATTAGAAGTTAAAAGATGATTGGTAGCTTCTGAGAAAATAATTTCGATAGACTGGTAGGATAGTAGAGAAGCCAATTTGTAAGAAGCTGAGAAATTAATGGGGAGAAAATATATGCAATAAGTTAAAAAGTCTTTTGGTAGAATGGTGACAGTGAAATGTGAGAGAGATTCAGGAAAATATTTTGAGGAGGAATCTGTAGTGACTTGCTGAAATCTTCAAAGCTTAGTTAATGACAGAGTTAAGATTAGATTCCTTATATTCTAGCTTTTACCTTAATACTTGTTTTTTGCTTCCAGAAGGTTACCACTGGATGTGAATGGATGACTCTTCGTGTGTGTGTGTGTGTGGGGGGGGGGGTGGGTAGGTGGGGGGTAAGATATGCATGAGGGAGGGAATTTCTAATGACTCATTAGAAAGCAACTATTAGGGTGTGGAGGAGTTGAACTTTGGATAATTAGACAGTGACTATATAGAGTGCTGGACTTGGAGTCTAGAAGAACTGAGTTGAAATTCAACTTCAGATACTAGCTGTGTGACCCTGGATATCATTTAATCTGTTTGCCTTAGTTTCCTTTCCTATATTTGGGGGATAATCACAGCACCTACTTCACAGGGTTGTTATGGAAATCAAAGAAGATATTTGTAAAAGTGCTTAGGGTAGTGCCTGGAACGTAGTAAGGAATATATAAATATTTGTTTCTTTCCCTATTCCCATCATTGGAGAGAATGGCTACAACTTTAGAAACCACCTATATTTTGAATTATTTTAGGAGCTGGAATCATTTACTTTGATTGTATAATGACAATTAAAAAAATAAAGTGGTGGAGTTGATGGTCATTAAGGGCATTTTAATTTTTTTTTCATATTAGTTTAGGATTCCATGAAGAACATCTAATGATTGGTATTGCGGCAGACCCACCTCGGTAGATATTTCTGTACTAATGCCTCACGTTTAGATTGTGCTTCATAATTTAGAAAGCACTTTCACTCAATTATTTTCTTTGACACTCACAAAAAATCTGAGAGATATTCATTGCAGATAATTCTAGTCACATTTTATATATTAGAGAATTGTGGACTGGAACACAGTACGTGCTGCACAATGAATACTTAATAAATGCTCCTGCTTTGATTTGGGAGATTAGTTGATTTGTCTACTCAGCAGTACCAGAAGTTATACCCAACTCCTCTCAGCTTGCCTCACTTCCTATTATACTACATTGCTCCATGGTTAAATTTGCACAGGTACTTGACTTTAAGCGTTGTCCAGCCACCAGGAACAGCTATTGCCACTCCACTCAGCTTCTCCAGGCTCTTCCCCTACAGGATAATAGAAACATTGATTAAATGACTTTAATTTTCATTTTATTGACAGAGATTCTTATCAAAGCCTTCTCTTGCTGGCAGAAAAAAATAGGTTTTTTTTTTTGGTGGGAGTCCTTTTTTTTCACTGAAATCATTCATATTTATTAAGGTAATTTTACTGAATGACATTTAGGCTATTCATAAGAAAAAAAATGCAAGATTTGTGAGATGCTGGACTGTATTTTTGAAATCATCTAAATATCTTCTTTACTAGACAAAATGGAGAACAATAAGGAGATTTAAATCTCTAGTGTTTTAGGCACCGTTCTCCTCTCTTAACTTTTAAATCTTGCTTTGTTTTGTAACTATTAAGTTTTTCCTGAAAATAAATGTAGCTTGTTTAGCCTTCCAGTGTCCCCAGACAACTCTCTAAGACTATAAGGTACAGGAATATATCTTAATATGTACCTTTCCAGCAAAAACTGATGAAATTACTTTTCTATATCCCAATGAAATCACAGGTCTGTGTCAATATGTATGTATTCATGTATGTATGTAGGTGTATCTATTTGTATGTGCATGTATGAATGCATGTGTCTATATACTACATCAGTCTTTTGAAGTGTAATATTCTCCACTAGATTTTAATCTTTGTCAGGGAGAGTTCCCTCACAATAGATCACATTGGTATAGCAATTTAAAATTTTAAAAGTGGTTTGGAGAAAACCCTTTTTGGAAGATATTGGAATGGTGAGTATATCTATTTTACAAATTTTAAAAAAGTGAGATTCAGTGAGACTACATGACTTACTTGCCATCAAATAGGAAATACTCTGATCTAGGATTATAATGTCAGTGTTTTCTGACTACAATTTCAACACTTTCTAGTGTCAAAACTATGTTTCCACCCCTGCCTAGCACTATGCTTTGCATCCAGTAGAAGTATCATAGTGAAACATTACCATTAAACCCTGTCACAATAAGATCCTGAATTTAAAGCTGTAAGGGAACTTGGGGGGGGTCTTTAAATCCACACTGCTTCCGCACCCCATTTAGTGGATGAAACTAGGTTTCACAGTTTTTAAATAGGTTGCCCAAGGTCATATAGGCAGTAATTAGTAGATTTGGGATTCAATCCCAAAATCCTCTGGCCCTAAATTCAGTATTCAAGTGTTCTTTCCCCTATGACTTGCTATTTGTTATACTCCTGCTTAGAAATAAGGTTAGTCCACTTCTCAAGGTCCTTTTCAGGTCAGTGCTTCTATGATCAAATTCTAAGAAACTGTGCCACCTTCAGTGTGAAGTGAATATGGCACATACTCAAAAAATTTGTTTTAAGCATTTATTTTGTGTGTGTTTAAACAACCTTTAAGAGGATTGCCATAATTCTGGTTAGCCATTATTTTAGATAACTTTAGCTAAAATATAATTCAAAACTACATGTCTTTAATAAGTAATAATGCTGTTCTCTGTTCTCTTTAATCTCTATAAAAGCTTTTAAAATACATTTAATTATTCTAAGTTATTCTTACGATATGCAGACTGGTATATAATGGTATAAAAAGCAAAATCCAATGTTCCTATCCTTGTGGATAAATATGATTGTGTAATATATTTGACCTTGCAAATAAAAATGGAGGATAAAATTTAGAACCAATACCTAGACCAGAAATATCAAATATATCTACATGACATGCCATATGAAAAATAAAAAAAATAAACATCAGATAATATTCTTTTCCAGGAATGCAGTCAAACATCTCCATGGTTTTATTCATTAGTCATATAGATGTTGAGTTTTATGTAACACCGCAGTTTGGGGGTATATGGAATTTGAAAATCAATTAAATGAACAAAATCAACAATCCATTAAGTTGGTTCCCACAGTAACTTAGAGAAAGATAATATAGCATAATGGAAATCTTATTAGAGTTTGGACCAGGAGGACTGGAAGTGAGAATTGATGGATCATAGACATAGAACTAGGAAAAACCTCTGAGGTCATCTAGTCGTATAAACAAGAAAACTCAAGCCTAGGGAAGCTGTCACTTATCCAAAGTCACACAAGTAGTAGTAAGTAGCAGCAATGGATTTAAATCCAGGTCCTCTAAGTCTAAAATGAGTGCTTTGTCCACTGCCCATGTTATAACCCCTGATACTTGCTAGATATACGACCATATGACCAGGAGTTGTACTGTGGAGTCAAAATGTATGAAAAACATTGTCTTCTAAAGTAGTTAGGAAAGTTTAGAACAATTGTGAGATTTAATCCAATGTAAGCATTACTTAGAATTCCAAGCCACAAGATTAATTACTAACTTTGAAAAATTGTATTCCATTGATAATGCATTTAATTGATTTGTTTCTACCATATCCTCATCTATTAATATAGCATTTTTGTTATAATGTCTTACTTCATTGTGATATACTCCTTCTTGTACCTTCATAATTATTTAGATTAAAATTGGTGCCACAATCCAACTCATTATAATGCTTTCATATAGGACATTTTAATGGCTTCAAAGACAAGCCAACTTAACAGAGATTTATTACTTTCCTTGAACTGAAGTCTGACACTTGTTTTCTACTCCAATAAAATATCTTGCATCCCAAACGAAATTTGATAGGCTTTATGGAATTTGATTATAAATTCAATGTGAGTCTTCTCATTAAAAACTTAAAAACCAATTCTCAAGGTTACTCACCGGGGAGTATTAGAGGAAGACTAAGAAAAGACGGGAAAGGGTCCTTCTTGGCCTCAGCAAGCAGTCTTAATTACTCCTGTGCTTAATTAAAAAACTAGAATTTCCTTTAAAAAAAATAATGTGACTGTCTTCCTAACACTTCTTTTTAATGTGTTTTGCATAGAGGTCACCTCTCACAATGCCATCATCTCTTAAATATGAATACCAAGCTGCCTTCAGTGGGAGATGTGTTTTTCTCTACTTTTTTGAGTTCTGGAGCCCTACAATTTGTTTAGCGTCATATTTTATGGGTATTTGAGGTGGCTGTGTGAGAGCTGCGGAGCTTTCCTGCTTCTATGTTGCCACCTTGGCTCCAACCCCCCTCAAGCAAACTTTCTAATGAAGAAATCACTGCGTGCAAACAGGAAAATACATATATTTTAAGCCAAAAACATACTCTGTGACCTCAATTACCTCTGTAGTTCAAGAGCAGATTGTATGGGGCTTTCATACCTCATCGATAATTAATAATTAATAATTCTAAGATTCCTGCTTCTAGGAAAATAAAAGTATTGCTTCTAGATACCTCTTTCAAACTTGCTCCTGAAAATAACAGATGCTCTGTTTGCTCAAATTCAACCTAGTTCAAATTCAACTCATAATTTCATTCCACCCACCCCCAAAAAAACTTCTGCCACTCATTATATCAGAGACATTCTCTAATTTGACCTGTAAATATGCTGTATGTAAATAATCATTTGAATATGATCTTTACCATTAGAATGTAAGCTATCACTTGGCTGACAACTGAGCTGTTAATATTTTGTATGCTTACCAGGATCTGTGTTGGGAAGCAGTTATGCTATGTTCCTCCTTCCTACCCTGTCCCCATGATGAGTTGGTTATAGTACTTATTGACTTTTATATTGTTGCCAAAGATGTTGCTATTGGGGCAAATTCCTGTAGTTACAGTTGAGAGAAAAAAAAAGGAAGGGAGAAAGGAAGAAAGGAAAGAAAGAGAGAGAGAGAGACAGAGGGAGACAGAGAGAGAGAGAGAGACAGAGAGATGAAGGAAAGAAGGAAGCAAGGAAGGAAGGAAGGAAGGAAGGAAGGAAGGAAGGAAGGAAGGGAGAAAGGAAGGAAGGGAGGGAGGGAGGGAGGAAAGAAGGAAGGAAGGAAGCAGAGCAGAGAGGAGACAGGACAGGGAAAGGGAAAAGAAAGGAAAGGAGAGGAAAGAAGAGGAAATGTGAGGAAAAAGGAACCCATTATCTTTGAGAAGAATGAAATTGATTGAATATTTTTGGGCCTAGTGTATTTGAAGATTTAAGTATTAGCTTTATGGCATTAATGATGGATGAAGATTCTTGAAAACTTTGATAAATGAACCTCTACTTTTGAAAGTGAAACAATTAAAATCTTTCCCCTACTGTGAGCATAACATTCAACCAGCTGTATTGAAATCTACCCTTTAGACTTGTTACAACTTGATACAAATTATGATATATAGTCTCAGGTAGATCTCCAAGAGGAATGAATTTAGCAGTTAAAATTTAGGCAATGTGGATTAATGAAAGAAATGCCAAGAATGTAGACCTCAGTTCATATCCTACCTTAGACACTTAACACTTAAATGGCTGGGAACAAGTCATTTAATCTCTCAAAGACTCAGTTCTATTATCTTTAAAATGGGGATAATCATATATACACTAACTACTTGAGAGGAATATCAGAAAGCAATCATATTGCAAATTAGGACATATTTTAAAAATGAGTTGCTTCATTATTTAGAATGAAAATAATTTTACATAATGTACATATTACCTGAGGCACAAACTTCAATTCCTTATAATTTACAGAATTTCTAAAAGGGCATGCTTGCAGGCTAAATTTCATGTTTCTGAAATAAAATTGCTTAAATTGCCTGATTATATAATGCAGTATAATTATTTCTAGGGAATTATTTCTCCTACTCTAAATTGTTCCTTCTGTTTTTATTTTTTTTTTGATAATTTGTCCTAATGAATGAAAAAAATATTTTCTCTTTAAATAGCTAAATGGAGTATGTTTGTTTATAGTTACCTTCACGGTGATCAATAAATAGAAAATGAGGATGGAGGAATGTGTTATGACATTCATTTATTTCATTCTAAAAACATATCAAATTATACCCAATTTCTGAGTTGAATTTAATTAAATCCTCAATACTGAATATCTAGGCTTCGTTGAGAAAAGCCGATGTTTGTTGAAAATTTGATCTACTCTTCTGGTCATTTTATTCTCACTTTTCTTTAATGATGGGGCTTACACTTTCAACATTATCATGGAGAGCTCTGTCCCACCTCTACCTCCAAAAGCCTTACAAATCTGGTTCTCAGATACAGTCTGTCTTTTCTGTCCACACATCTGTTCTATGGCCTTTCATTCCCACTCACGGCACATTGGTTCTGAACACTGATTAAAATTTGACACTCAGTAGGACACTCTGACCTTTGTGTTTGAATATGCTTGGCCAAATTTTCTCTTAATTAAGGATTTTCTGCCAATTAGTTCCATATGTGTTTAATCTGTCACAGTATAGTAAGTGCTTACAGTTCTGTAAGGTGCTAAGTAAATGTCCAGAAAGTAAGACTGCAATTTACCTGAGAGTGCTCAAATGTGGACAGTCAATTAGACATTCTAGACATGATTAATAGCACTAAAGAGTATTATAACCAAAGACAACATATGCTATTTGATCATTGATCAATTTAAGGATTTGTGTAAATTAATTAAATTGGTATTTTTAACCAATCTGTGGTATAGAAATATAAAAAGTTTACTGAATAAATTTATAGGACATTTATATGAATTTCATCTCTTCTATTTACTGTGTGGCTCTTGCCAAAGTAACTTAATCTCTGGACCTCAGTTTCTAGATCTATGAAATGAGTTTTGACTAAATGATCTCTAAGATCCAATTCATATTTACGAACATGAACATGTTCTAAACTGTATGTGCTGCCATCTGCCTTAATGCTAGACCATAAAGAACACCAGGCTTTAAAACCCTTCCTTTAGATATAATCTCCTATATGTGTTAGTTCAACCCTCCCTTTTCCCCTCATTAAAAGATGAGTCTATTGAAAGCAAGAACCAATTAGCTTTTCTGTTTGTATCTCCATTATTTAGTTTAGTGTTTCTATGTAGTAGGTGCTTATTTGTTCATTCCTAAATCTAAACTTTAATCATTTGTTTCATATTGGTTTTGAGTTGTTTTAAAATGCCATATGTAACTCATCTTAGGAGCCTAATAAAGGTGTGTTGGATGAATGAATGATATGCTTAAAAATAATGCCATGGTGGGTAGAGTCAAGACAGCAGAGTAAAAGCAGTAATTTGCTTGAGCTCATCCCCCAATCACCTCCAATACTTGTAAAATATGACTCTAAACAGATTTTAGAGCTACTGAATCCACAAAATGATAGAGTGAAATACATCTCCAGCTGCAGGCAGCCTGGCAAGCCAAAAGAAAGGCTCTATAGCACTGGGCTGGGAGCAGAACACAGTCCCTTGTGGGACAAGCCAGCATAGAGTGGCAGCATAGACTGGGCCAGAGCAGGCCTCAGGGGACAGCTGTGGTGGTTTCCAGACTTCTCAAAAGACTTGCCAAAGAGAAAGAAAAAGGTCAGTGGGAAAACCCTGTTGGACGTGGGTGAGAGAAGAGCATGGTCTAGCCCCTGTCCCCAGGGTGATGGAAGTGGTGGTGGCTGTGGTGGCAGCAACAGCAGCAATAGCAGCAGTGGCTGCTTCCAGAACTCTAAGCCTACATATGATAGGAGAAGCAGGTGGCTGACCAGAGGACAGTTGCAGGAATCTCTCTTTGCTGGCACTGAGGCAGGATTCTCTTGCTTTGCCCTGCTTGGATCTGGGTCACAGTCTTGGGTGGCAGTCCTGGGGTGAGGAAGAACACTGGCATGGCAGAGCTAGTGGTGGTTGTGGAGAGAGTCCTCCTCAGAGTTCTGAGGCAAGTGCCTAGAAGTAGCTATGACAACAGCTGTGCAAAACCCCAGAAATTTGGAACACAGAACTCTCCTCTCTGGAAGCAGAATTCTACCATGGCAAAGAGTTCAAAAGTCAAGTAATTGGCTGGAAAAATGAGCAATCAGTGGGAAAAAAATCAGACAATAGAACCTTTTTTTTTGTAGACAAAGAAGATTAAAAAATAGAACCAGAAGAAGGCAACAAAGTCAAAACACTTGAATAAAAAACCTACAAGAAGAATATGAATTGGCCCCAAGATGATGGAGTAAAATGAGAAACTTGCTTGAACTTCTGCTCCAGCCACCTCCATTATGTGTAAAATATTACTAAACAAATTTTAGAGCTGCATAACTCTAAAAGTGACAGAGAGAAACAAATCTGATGAAGGTAGCCTGGCAGGCTGACAGGAAGGGTCTATCACACCAAGCTGGGAGCATAGAGCAGTTTCATGTGAGTTATGCTGGCCCAGACTGGCTGGAGCAGACTTCAAGAGAGTAAATCATTGGCAGCTGTGGTGTTTTCCAGACTTCTCAACCTATAAATGCCAAAGATAAATTAAAAGGTTAGTGGGGGAATTCTTTTGGAACTGACAGTGAAATGACTGTCCAGAGGGCATTTGCAGGAATATCTCTGTTGGCACTGAGGTAGGATTCTCTTGCTTTGCCCTGCTTGGATCTGGGTTGCATTTTGAATGGTGATCCTGGGGTAAAGAGTGCTGGCATGACAGAGCTTGTTGAGAGAAAGGAGGGAAAGTCCTCCTCACAGTTCTGAGATAGGTGCCTGGTAGAAACACTGACAACAGCCACACAAAATCCCAAAAATTTGGGATACAGCACTCTCTACTCTGGAAGCAGAGTTCTACTGTGGCAAAGAGCTCAAAAGTCAAGTTTTTGGCTGGCAAGATGAACAAGCAGAGGGGAAAAAAAAATCAGACAATAGAATCATTTTTGGAGACAAAGAAGATCAAAATGTAGAACCAGAAGAAAACAAAGTCAAAACTCCTGCATCAAAAGCCTCCAAGAAAAATATGAACTTGTTGTAGGTCATGGAGAATCTCAAGAAGGATTTTGAAAATTAAGTAAGAGAAGCAGAGGAAAGATTGGGAAGAGAAATGAGAATGATGCAAGAAAATCATGAAAAATGAGTCAACAGCCTGACTGAAGAAAATAGCACCTTAAGAAAAAAACTAACTCAAATGACAAAAATGGCCCAGAAAGCCAATGAAGAGAAGAATGCCTTAAAATGCAGATCTGTTCAGATGGAAAAGGAATTCCAAAAGCTCCCTGAAGAAAATAATTTCTTCAAAATTAGATTGGAGCAAATGGAAGCTAATTATTTTATGAGAAATCAAGAGGCTATAAAAGAAATCCAAATGAATGAAAAAAATAGAAGGCAATGAGAAATATCTCATTAGGGAAAAAAAATCCTGACCTACAAAATAGATCCAGGAGAGATAATTTTAACATTATTGAAATACCTGAAAGTCACAATCAAAAAAGAGCCCAGATGTAAGAAATTGTGAAGGAAAATTGCCCTGATATCTTAGAACCAGAGGGCAAAATAGAAATGAAAAGAATTCATGCATTACATTTTGTAAAAAGATCCCAAAAAGAAAGCTGCTAGGAATATTTTAGCCAAATTCCAGAGTTCCCAGGACAAGGAGAAAATGTTACAAGCAGTCAAGAAGAAGCAATGTGAGTATTGTGGAAAGACAATCAGGATAATACAAGATCTAGCAGCTTCTACATTAAGGGATCAAAGGACTTGTAATGTGATATTCCAGAGGTCAAAGAAGCTAGAATTAAAACCAAGAATCACCTACCCAGCAAAACTGAGTATAATATCTCAGGGGAACATATAGTCATTCAATGAAATAGAGGATTTTCAAGCATTCTTGATGAAAAACCAGGGCTGGCCATGGAGTTGAAAGCACTTTCAAAATAAATATATAGTGAAAATGCTCTTAATCTGGAATTCTTGAACTTGCTTTTGAAGTATTTTGTAATTATTTCCATATAATTGGATGCTTTAGGAAGCCTTTGTTTTTTTTCTTTTACATATAAAAAAATCATTCTGAGAAAGGGTCCACAGGTTTCATTAAACCACCAAAAGGGCCCATAACACATAGAAACATAATTAAAAACTCCTAATCTTGGAAGAGTTTTGTAGTTTTGACTTTTATATAGGGAAGCTTGAATGGTATATCATGTGTGAAACTGGAATACAGCCTGAGTTTGTATTTGGTTATATTATTTATTGTTCTAAATATATGATTTTATTTCTATGGTAAATTTCCATTAAATAGCACAGCCATTCTCTCCACTATTTCAGATCAGTGACTTTTCTGTAATTTTAAGGTTTAAAGAGATGTCCAATGAGCTTATATTTCAGTTGTAGGACTTGGACTCAGAACTTCATGATTCTAAGATTAGGTATCTATCAGTACTAATGCACACTGCCTCTCGGAGTTTGAATATGTAAATATATGAACACATACTTTTAAATTGAATCCACGCTATTGCTACTTTTAGTCTATGCAGTCAACAACACCATAAACAGAACTCTGATTTTTTGAGACTGCCCATTTCTGCAATGCAAATACTCCCTAGGAGAAATTTAACAATCAGCTCTTGCAAGCCAGTTATAGTTTGTTACAACATACTGCTACTTCTCTTGATTCAAAGAATTTCATTAAGGTATACAATGTTTCCCTTTTTATGCTTTTCAGTAGCCTCATTGTCTAAATTGAGGAGTGGGGTGAAGGCTGTGCATGGGATACACTCTATTCCTGAAATCCTGAATGGTATAGATAGATATCTTCAGTATGTATGCTCTATTTTTGAGTATACTCTGGAGCCTGCTTCTTGGCCCAGTATCTGATCTTTAGCTAAAAAGTTCAGAAGTTGTCCACGGGACTAATCATTGCCTAGGGCTCTTCTCTTGCCACTGGGATCAGTTCCTGGCTTAGATCACTAATCCCTACCCTCACCCCCATTTTTAACCCTACCTCTAATGCTAGTGAAGCAGAGTAGTGTTAGACTTTGTGCATGGAGTGACTCTATATTTGCCTCAGGGCTATTTTGTTCTGAAATTTCTTTTCATTCCAGCTTGTCCACTTCAGGAATCATTCAGTATTTCCATGTATCGCAGGACAGGGTGGAAGAGTCCATGGTAACTCTCCTTATTTTTCTATTAGAGGTATATTTTAAAAGTTATTAGGGGTTCTTGGAAAGGGTTTTTGGACTGCTCTAAATTCCAGCCGTGTCATCTTTCCACACTCAGTTCTGATTATAAAACCATTTTGTTTGTTTACTTGTTTTTTCCTATTAAATGACATTGCTTCTTGAACTTTACACCTAAAAAAAATTATTCTTTCTCTTTTAAAATGAATAAATTGCCTTGTAATATGGCTACCTTTCTCAGAGAAGATCTATTGGGAATATTATTGCTTTTGGCCAAAGGTCATGGAAAAATTTACGAAGTAAGGCATGCTCTACTCTGAAATTACTGAAATATATTGTACCTTCATGAAAAACTTTGTGTACCATAAAACTGTGATTCACTGTGGATGACTGAGCAAGCAAGTGATATAATGTGGTCTATGTACCACAAAAGGTGTTTGCATCATCCTGACTAAATGGACGTAAACTTCTGAAAAATATCCTGACTTAACTTCTCTGTACTTGAGCTTTCTTTTCTTTGTGCATCAGCTTCTTAATTTTTTGGCAGAATCTTTATCTGTGAAGCTCTTCATTTTAGTTTTAGCTTGAGTTGTCACTTATAAAATCCCCAGACCACAGAAGTTTTTGCTCAGTTCCCTTTCTCCCACCTAGTTCTGGTTCCCTAATTTGGGGAATAAGACAGTTCAATTTAGGAGGGTATTTTTCTGGATCGTGTCTTATAAATTCAGAGCATGCCTACCAAAAATGGAATGAATCATGCAAGGAAATAATTGACTGGAAACTTGTAGACAAGACCAAATGGACTTTAAACTAAAGTGTGTAGGAGACTAAGAAATATGCACACATAAACCTGAAAAAAAAATTCAATAAGATGGAGTAGTATAAAATAGAAATAAAACATGATATTTGAACATAAGTTTAGGAATTTTCAGGAGACATTGAAAGACAAATATTATGGAATAAATATTGTTTTAGGTGTCTGTATATAAAATATGAAATGGAGAGTGGAGAATTTTAAAAAATTAACATAAGGAGGCCAGCAAATGCTTATCTTTGAATATCTATTCCCTTATTTGTTCAAAATCTATTTTTACTTGTTCTCTCACTTGACTTTGCAACCCCAAACTCTCATCCCTCTATGCCTCATGACTTTCATAGCAATAAGCCCTACATTAGCTGTTCTCCTGCTCCCCTGCCCGTTGCCCTCCCTTTACTCCTCGGTAAACCAGTTCAACACTTTACTATATTCCTCTCTTGATACCCTTGCCTACATATCATATTGTAGATCTTGCCCTGCTATGTCTCAGACTTGCTTCATACCCATAATATGCTTTCTGCCTTCATTCCTAACAATATGTTGCGAATGAAGTTGGAAAAAAATGATTAAATCATGCTGAGTGGGGCCACTACAAATTTGTGTTACATAACCTCAACTGCATCACTACTATGAAGCAAACCTTTTAAACCTCTCTAATCCACTCACTATCTCACTCAGCCCAGTATCTTTTCCAAACCTTTCTGTCACTCCTAAAATATCTTTTGCTTCCCCCTCCCCCACCATCTCAACTGAGAAATTTCTGTCATGATACATAGAAAAAATGAGGCCATTTGCAGAACCCCCTGTTTTCACCTAATCACCTCACATCACCCTGTCTTTTTTTTCCTTCCTGTCTTACATAATGAGGCAACTCTAAATGAAGAAATAATTCCATTCCATCCCAAATTGTCCAGCAGAATGTCCCATTTGTCATCACAACTCTCACTCATTTTTAACTGGTCTGTGTCAATCAGATGCTTCCCTGATGCGGACAAACATGACCATGTCCCAGTAGCTCTCATTTCATCTGTCCTCCCCTTTCCGGTTAAATTGCTTAAGGAGATTATCTTCATTTCATGACTCTATTTCCTTTCCGGTTACTCTTTTCTTCACTTTGCATGGTTTGGCTCACATTCAACAACAACAAAAAAAAGAAAAACAAACAAACAAAACAAACAAAAAAGTTCTTTTCACTACAAAGAACTCTTTCCAGAAGAAGTACTCCCTCTCCCTTTGAATTTGCACTCAGTTTCAAACCAAGATAGACATGTGCATATTACAAAGACAACCTTTCCATTGTTGCATTCTAACTATGATTCTTATAGCATTGACTCAGTCAGTGAAGCAATAATCATTTATTAAACACTTAACTATGTGTCAGACACTGTACTAAGTACTGAGGATATGAGGAATGACAAAAAGAGAGATTCTAACAAGGAGCTTGCATTCTAATGAGAAAGGCTACATGAAAACAGCTATGTAAAAAACAACAACAACAACAACAATATACAGGATAGATTGGAAATAATAAACAAGGAAAAGGAAGTTAAATTAAAGAATTTTGGATAAAGCTTCCTGTAAAAGGTGGGATGCTCATTTTGACTTGAAGAAAGTCAGGAGGGAAGGAATGATAAGGGAGAGAATCTGAGACATTCAGGCCCACCAGTTAAATTTACCAGAACTGGGAGACAGTCTGTCTTACGCAGGAATGGCAAGAGAAATGATGTGACTAGATGGTGGGATATATAGGAGGGAGGAAGAATGTAAGAAAAATTGAAGGCAGCAGGTTAGAATGGTTTTAAATGCCAGGAAGAATATTTTATCTTGAATGTTATAGAGAACTTCTAGAGTTTTGTTTTCTTTTTTTGAGTAGAGGACTGGCATAGTCAGATCTCAGCTTTAGAAAATTATTTAAATGGTAAATGGTATAGGTACTGCCCCCCACTTAACCCAATGAATCATCAATAAAAACAGGTGTCACCAGGTTCTATCCTAATTGCCCTAGGCCTACATTTTAAGTCTTAGCTCCAACTGACTTTTGTCTTCAACCCTGTCTCTTTGAAAACATCTAGAAACAAGCCTCTTGTTTGTCTCACTGTAATTACTTTGTTTCTGTTTCCTACCTTGAATTCTGCATTCATTCAACTTCCTGTATTTCTTGTTTTCAGGGATTTTTGAGAAGCAAATAATGTTTCCATGTTTGGTTTTCTTTTTTAGAATGTTTCAATAGTGAAGCATTAAAATGGAAAAAAAGAAAGAGAAAACATAAAAATTCAATATGGTTAAACTCTTTATATTCCTATATGACAGGTTATTTATAACCCTTAAGAACTTTATCACTATTAGGACAATTAGAAGACCTATACATAGAAAGAGGGTAGAGGAAGCAGTTGACTATGATATGATGGTATAAAAAAACAAAAAAGAGTGAGAAAGAAGATTGCACTGGAAGAAAAGAGAAGAGAGAGACTTGAATGAGATAAATTATCTCATGTAAAAGAGGTACAAAAGAATTATTGCAGTGGATATGGGCAGGTGGCATGTAAAGCTTGAATATTGCTTTCCTCAGAATTGGCACAAAGAGAAAATAAGGTACACACACAGTTGAATACAGAAATATATCTTACATATAGTGAAGTAAAAAAAGGGGGGAGACAGAGAAAAGAGAATGGGAAGAACTAGTAAAAGGGAAGGAAAATTAAGAGAGATGTTGAAGTATAAACAGTGTAAACGGTATAAAACACCTATAAGGAGAGGAAGGACGAAAAGTAAGAGAGAGAGAGAAAGATTTAAAAAAGGAAAAATAGGATGGAGGAAAATGCAGTTAGTTGTCATAACTGTAAATGTGAATGGGATGAACTCCCCGCTGAAACAGAAATTGATAACAAAATGGATTAAAAAGAAGAACCCTATAATATGCTGTTTATAAGAGATACGTTTGGAGCACGGAAACATGCAGAGAGTAAAGGTAAAGAGTGGGAGCAGAATCTATTTTTCTTTAGCTTAAGCAGAAAAAAAAAGTAGGAGTAGGAAAACTAGAACTGATTAAAAGAGATAAGAAAGGAAAGAATATCTTGATAAAAATGGATTATGGACTATGAAGTAATAATGCAAAGCATTTATAAAGTAAATGGTAAAGCACCTAAAATTTTAGAGAAGTTAAAATAGTCACAGAAGGAAATAGATAGTAAAACTCTACTAGTAAGGGATCTCAACTTTCCCCCCTCTCAGTGCTATGTGAACCTAACCAAAAAATAAGAAAAAAAAAAAAGAGGTGAATAGGAGTGTGGAAATGTTAGATATTATAGACCTCTGGGGAGAAGTAGAATGGGATAGAAAGAAATATCCTTTTTTTTTTTCCTCAGTAGAACATGGCACCTACACAAAAAAATGGCAATATTTTAGGACATAAGAAACTCAAAACCATATGCAGAAAGCTAATGCATGTATCCATTTCAGATAATAATGCAATAAAATTAAATTCAATAAAGGGGAGTGAAAAGATAGATTAAAATTAATTGGAAACTAAATAATCAAATCTTAAAGGATAAGTGGGTAAATAATAAATCATAGGAACAATCAATAACTTCATTTAAGAGAATATAAACAATGAGACAACATACCAAAATTTATGGGATACAATCAAAGTAACACTTAGAGGAAAATTTATATCTCTAAATGCTTACATCAATAAAATATAGAAGAAGCAAGTCAATAAATTAGGAATGCAAGTTCAAAAAGCCAGAAAAATAAAACAAATTTAAAATCTCCAATTAAATATCAAATTGGTAATTCTGGAAATCAAAGAAGAGACTAAAACAATCGAAAGTAACAAAACCATTGAACTAATAAAATAAAACTAAAAGCTGTTTTAGAAAAAAAATAAAATGTGTAAGCCATTGGTTAATTTTATTTAAAAAAGAAGAAAACCAAATTATCAGTATCAAAAATGAAAGGGCTGAATTTAAAAACAATGAAGAGGAATTGAAACAATTATTGAGTGATTTATTTTTTGCCCAATGATATGCCAAAAAGTCTGATAATCTAAGTGAAATTTATGAATATTTACAAATGTATATATATATATGTATATATATATATATATATATATGTGTGTGTGTGTGTGTGTGTGTGTGTGTGTGTGTGTGTGTGTGTGTGTGTGTCCGGGATTAACAGAGGAGGAAACAGAATATTTAAATAACCCCATCTTTGAAAAAGAAATTAAACAAGTCATTAATGACCTCTCCAAGAAAAAATATCCCTAGGGCCAGTTAGATTCACAAATGAATTCTACTGAACATTTAAACAGCAATTAATTACAATACTATGTAATCTACTTAGTGTAAAGCCAAACATGAACAGCTGTCCATAGGACTATTGCTTTGAATAACTCTAAGGTTCTGATCGCACAATATAGTGAAGTCTCTATTTATTCAGCAACAGGCTAAAGCAAAACATTCACAGAAACCAAAGTACAGTATTCACAATGATACAACATAACAACTTATCACTAAAGTGGCCACATATTCTTAAATAAAATATATCATTCATTAAGTGCTTAACTCAGTCATCCTTAAGATATACAAAGTACAAAGATCTCCCACCCCTGGTCACATTAGATCATGATATTTATTGTCAGTCAGCACTAAGTCCCCAAGGAAATATCCTTTCATCTTAGCTCCTGGCTAGCTACCAAATTCCATGGTTCCTCTTCCATACTCCCAGCTCTTGTCTGAATTCACCCAACTGTCACCTGGACTCACAGGTAGGCAGCTCCCACCTCCTCTTCCGGCTCCTGTTCTAGTGCAAAGTTCACAGTGACCAATACACCTCAAGCTCTTTGAAGTCTCTGTTCCTGGGAAGAGAGAAATCAACAAAACCACAACAATATCTACACACATCAAGTTTAGTAGAATTACAACAACATTTACACACATTGCCAAGGCTATCATCTCAATTCACTTTCTGCCTGTGAAATCTACACAAGTCAACAGACAGTGTGCATCTGTCTGACAAACTAACATAATTCAACAGATGGAATGCTTCTTTCAGACAAAGTAACACAATCAACAGATGGAGTCATTCTGTCTGACAAAGCAGCACAAACAATAGACAAAATACTTCTGTCTGACAAGGTAACACAAACACAAATCTACACAGACAGAACAGACAAACAGAGTACCAAATCCCACAAGAGTTCTCCTCAATTATGCTCAGTCCCAGCTTTGCTCGACCTTTATATGTCATAAGCTTCTCTGTGTTCTACCCACCTCTTACATCCTTCTTGTTTTGGTCTTTGGCAAATTCCTCCCACTATGGGCTTCACAGGTTCTGTTTCTAACAAAGACTTGATAATCATGGGCAAGGCTCAAAGATACTTGAACTGAAACAAGGTGCTAAATACCTGAATAACTGAAACAAGGAGCTAAATACTTCTTTGCTTGCCATTACACTTAGGAAAACAGAAGAAGGAATCCTACAAAATTACTTTTACAAGACAAATGTGATGATGACACCTAAACCAGGAGGGGAAAAAACAAAGAAAGAAAACTATGGACTAATTTCCCTAATGGCTATTGACAAAAAAAAAAAATATTTTTTAATAAAATACAAATAAGGAGATGATAGCAATATATAACAAGGATCATACACTATGACCAGATAGAATATATATACTAGGAATGAAGAGTTGGTTCAGTATTAGGAAAACTATCAGCATAACTGACCATATCGATAATAAAATCAACAGAAATTATATGTTTATCTCATAACATGCAGAAAAAGCCCTCTGCAAAATAGAAACATTCCTATTAAAACACTAGAGAACATAAAAATAAGTAGAACTTCCCTTACAATGTTAAGTAATCTCTATATAAAACCATCAACAAGCACTATAAGTAATGGGATAACCTAGAACTTTTTCAAAAAAGATCAAGTTATGAAACAAGGATGCTCATTATCACCACTATTCAATGTTGTACTAGAAATGCTAGCTATAGCAAAAAGAGAAGAAAAAGAAATGGAAGAAATAAAAATAGTCAGTGAGGAAATAAAACTATCATTCTTTGTAGATGATATCATGATATATTTAGAGAATTCTAGAGAATCCACTAAAAAAAACGTACTTGAAATAATGAACAACTTTGGCATACTTATTGGATATAAAATAAACCCACACAAATAACCAACATTTCAATATATTGCCAACAATGTCCAGCTGCAAGAGATAGAAAGTGAAATTCCATTTAAAATAACTGTAGACAATATAAAATAATTAGAATTCTACCTGCCAAGACAAAACCATGAACTGTATAAACACAATAACAAAATATTTCTCACACAAATAAAGTCAGATCTAAACAACTGAAAAAATAGTAATTGCTTATGGATAGACCAAAGGAATAAGTAAAAATGACAATTCTGTCTAAATTAATTTTCTTATTCAGTGCCACACCAATCAAACTTCCAAAAATTATTTTATAGAGCTAGAAAAAATAATTTAAAAAATCATGTGAAAGATAAAAAAACAAAATAATGAAAAATATTAAGGGAATCTATGAAAATACTGTGAAAGAATGTGGTGAGATAGCTAGGCAGTGTAATGGATAGAGCATCAGCCTTTGGGTGAAGAGGATTGGGTTGAAATATGGCCTCAGACATCCACAAGCTGTGTGACTCTGGGCAAGTCATTTAACCCAATTGCCTACAAAAGAAAAAAGAGAGAAAGGGAGAGAAAGAAGAAGGAGAAGTAGAAGGAGAAGGAGCAGAGGGAGAAGAAGGAGAAGAGGAAGAGGAGAAAAGAAAGAGAAAAAGGAAGGAAGGAAATAGAGAAAGGAAGGAATGAAGGAAAGAAAGAGAAAAAGAAAGAAAGAAAGAGAAAAAGAGAAAGGAAGGAAGGAAGGATGAAAAAAGAGGAAGGCAGGCAGGCAGGAAGGAAGGAAGGAAGGAAGGAAGGAAGGAAGGAAGAAAGGTGTAATGGTTATAAGATTTGAAGATCTTCCATGCCCCTTGGACTTGCAGACATAGCAGGAAGGGGTGGAGCAAGAGGAAGCTGGAGCCAAGCTAGAGCCTGTGCGGTGACTAGAAGCAGCAGCTGAGGAGCAAACTCCTTTTTTTTGAACCAGTCAGAATCTCTGGTAAGGACTCTTGCTGAGGACTGCCAGGGACAAGAACTGCAGGGGGCCAAAGCTGCTGGGAGGAAGCTGTGTGGACACTGAGCAGTTGCTGTGAGTGAGGAGAGGAGAATCTTTGCCTGAGGTAGCCTGTCCTGTTTTGAAGGCTTGAGAATGTGGGTGTTTACTACATTAACTTCATAACTTCTGTGATGGCTTTGACTTTCTGGTTTTGGGACTCAGTTTTCTGGTATTTGAATAAATGTTCTAGCTCTATTTCCTATGTAGAGAGCCTGTAACATTTTGTGATTAATAACCATATCAGAATATTTATACTTACTGTAGTCATTGGAATACTGCATTGTTGATACAGAAGGAAGGAAGGAAGCAAAGGAAGGAAGGAAGGAAGAGAGAAAGGAAGGAAAGGAAAGGAATGAAGGAAGGAAGGAAGGAAGGAAGGAAGGAAGGAAGGAAGGAGGAAAGAAACAATGTGGCCTTGCTCTACTAGATTTCAAACTATTATAAAGCTATGATCATCAAGGCTATTTGGTACTGGTTAAGAAATAGAGAGATGGATCAGTGGAATAGATTATGTATATAATACGTTGTACTAAATGATCATAGTAATTTAGTGTTTGATAAGCCCGAAGATATAATGTTTTAGAACAGAAACTTATTATTTGATTGTCTCCACCCAAAAAAAAAAAAAAAAGAACTACCAACCTACTGGAAAATCTGAAAGAAGCTTCCTGCTTCAGTATGGTGCAAACTAGGTATCTAGCTTACCTCATATAACAAGATAAGGTAAAAATGGTCACTTGATTTAAAATAAAGATTGATGGTATAAGCAAATTAGGAGAGGATTAATAATGTACCTGTCAGATCCATGGATAGGGGAAGAATTAGGTTCAAACAAGATTTAGAGAACATTACAAAATGTAAAATAAACTATTTTGATTACATAAAATTAAAAATGTATTGCACAGCATTAGAAGGAAAGCAGAAAATTGTTGTTGTTGTTTTTTATAGCAAATATCTATGATAAAGGCCTTTTACTTCTAAAATATATAAGGACCTGAGTCAAATTTATTTTAATGCAAGTCATTTCCCTGGTGATAAATAGTCAAAGCCTATGAACACTGAGTTTTCAAATGAAGAAATTAAAGCTGTGTATAATTATATGAAAAAAGTTCTAATTCACTATTGCTTAGACAAATGTAAATTTAAACAACTGTGAGGAAACACCTCCTCTCAGATTGTCTAATATGGCCAAAATAGAAAATGATAAATGTTGGAGGGATGTGGGAACATTGTGACACTATTGCACTCTTGGCAGAATTGTGAACTGATCCAACTATTCTGGAGAACAATTTGGAACTATACCCAATGCGCAGGCAAAGTATGCATACCTATTGACCCCTCAATATCACTACCAGTTTTGTATTCCAGAGATCATAAAAAAGGGAAAAAGACCTACATGTGTGAAAATATTTATAGCAGGCCTTTTCATGCTGGCAAAATATTAAAAATTGAGAGGATACTTTTTGATTGGCGAATGGCTGAAAAAGTTGTGCTGTATGAATGTAATGGAATGCTGCCATTCAATAAGAAATGATTAGCAGACAGATTTCCAAAAAAAACGGGAAAGACTTGTATGAACTGATACAAAGCAAAATGTACAGAATCAGGAAAACACTGTAAACAGTAATAGTGTACAATTGTGTGATGATCAACTATGAATAACTTAGCTCTTCTCAGTCACTTGTGGGATTGTGGGGGGTGGGATTAAGGGCCTTGTTATTGGCTTTGTCTCTGTTATTGCTATGGTCTCTGCTTCTGGCATCTAGAATCTATATTGTATTGTAACTTACCTGGTGCTGATCTGTAGATGGCTGCTATGTACTGAGGCCAAGTGAGGCCTTTTTGCATTTCCCTGGGGTTCTACTGAAGCTTGAAGTGTGAGGTGTGGGAGAGGGGTGGTCTGTCTGGCCTCTGGAGGTCTCCTCCTCCTCTGGTACTGTGGTAGAACACAGGCAGGTTCCTCTGCTTGTGGATGCCCATCTGTGCTTGTGTCTGCTGATTGTCCTGGCTGTGCAAAGGCTCCCCTGGGGTGCTGGTGCTAGTACTTGCCAGCTATACCACCCTGGGCTCAGGATCTCCTGCTGATCCACTGAGGTGCAGCCTGTTGTTGGCTTTGTGGGACTCCTCCTGTCTTGTGCTTGTTGCCTGTAGCCACAGCAAGAGGGACCTTTCCTGGTAATCCTTCTAGCCTCTGAATCTAAAAGATTGCCATACCCCTTTCTGCTTGCTCCACTACTCCAGCATTTTTTCCTGGGGCAATATTCTCTGGGATTTTCAAAGTCAGCAAGTTGGGGTGAGAACTACTTATTCTTTACCATCTTGACTCCTGGAAGTTTAGATAGGTGACTTTCAAACATTCAGTCTTTGAGCCGATAGCCCTAGAAGTAGCTGCTACTATTGCCAGAGGCCCTCTCAGGACTTTATCTGTCTGTCTGTCTGTCTCTGTCTCTCTCACCCAGTTCCAAAAGACTCTGGTCCTATGCTGAGAAGTCTGGGAATGACCACTGCTGCCAGCAGTTCAGTCAATTGTGGTCTGCTCCAGCTTTGCTATGGTCGAGTTTGCACTGGCATAACCTACCAGCTTGACTGCGCACCCCTTCTAGTCTGGTAGAACAGATCCTTCCTGTTGACCTTCTAACTTGTCTTGGGCTGGAAATTTGTCATACTCTGTCTCTTTGTGGATTCTGACTCTCTAGAATTTGTTCAGATTCACTTTTTAGAGGTATTTGAAGGATTTTGTGGGATAAAGCAAGAGCTTTCACTCCACCATCTTGGCTCCGCCCCTGAAAACAGATTTTTGATGTTTAAAAAAAATACATTTTTTTTATAAAGTCCAGCAATTGTTTGAGGTAAGCAACAATTCTATGTTCAATCCCAGACAAGAAAGATCAAACTTGGTGTTAGCTTCTTTTCAGAGGTTCCCAAAGTGGGAGATACTGCCTCCTGGGGGTGGTGGAGTGGTGGAGGGGGTCAGTAGTAGCCTCAGGTGCAATTGTCAGCTTTGAATAAAACTAGAGGGTGATGGAAGTATAATGAAGAAAGAGAAGATAACATTGAGAAACTGCTTATACCTTTTTCATCTATAGTATAACAGTGTTAAAGTCATAATGATGACATTATTTTCCAAATAAACACACAAAATGGAAGTTATAACTGAATCAGTGGTCAAGTTCACCAACAGATCTTAACAAGTAAATGTTGGCAGGCAAGGCTGTTTAGCATTGTTATGAAGTGCATGTAATGACTTTTTTACAATACATTGTTATATGGTATTTTATCATCAAAATTTCAATGCAGGAAATAACCCACACATTTACAATAAATTATTAAATTTAAAATGGGTTATTTAAAAATATTTTATATTTTTTGAAATGACACAAATTGAAAAAAAAAACTGGAAAAGGGTTAAAGAAAATAGATGTCTAGGGGAGCCCTGATTAACTTTTTTTTTAAAGTAGGCAGCAGGCCAAATAAGTTTGGGAACCTCTTTTCTCGATGAACTCCTAACAATATGAGGCTTGCTAATCTTTTGTTATACACGAGTTATTGAAGTGAGGGCCTGTTTATGGTCCTGGTTATGAGTACAGAATTTACTAGAGTCTGTGCTTGAAAACTCAGTATCAGCCCCATCCTACCTAGTATTCAAGATCAGAATCATACTTCAGTGAAGTTCTTAGTAATATTATTACATATGAAATTATACCAATGCAATTTATACACACAGTATTTTAAAATTTTTTTCTCCCCAAAGAATTTTCAAATATTATCTCATCCTATCCTCCCAACAAACCCCTTGCTGTATGTAAGATAGTTGTCATTGGATTCGTGATTTATGGGTCAAAACTTAAGACCAGAGTTTCTTGAAGTGAATGATGTAATTGCCAAGTGTGCCACACAGTAATTACAAGAGAGGGTAATGAGGACAGCACCGATACACAATGCTTCCTTGTGACATTTAAATAGAAAATTGCATCACCTCATTGGTGAAGGGTTCACTGTGACAGGCAAAGGATGGAGAAACCTCTGTTCTCTTTGCTTCAGCAAATACTGTACTTGGAAATAATTTATATGCTTTTATACATTTTTATATGCTTTTGCACTTGCATGGATAAGCCTGGTTTGTCATTGCTACCCAGTTGTTTTTTTAAAGAGGCTTTTTTTAAAACAGTTTTTAAAACATATATTTAGGCTCTTTAAAAAAATAAGTGAGGGGAAATTAGGGGAAATATAGCAAAATTTAGAAAGTGAGAAACATTTTTGCCCGTTTAAAAGTTCTAATTTCATTCTTGTATACCTGAGTGTGTGTGTGTGTGTGGGGGGGGGATCTTCCACTGAAAATTACTTTTAAGTAAAGAGATTGAAAGTTATCTTATTTTTGGACTAGCTCTTACATATATCATTTGTGTTTATTTATATAGGTATTATGGAGAAGACTGAACCTATCCTTCTCACATTGTAATCCATAGCTGTTCTATTCTTAGGGTGCATGAAGGCCAGGATTCTTTCCTAAGTCTTCTTTTCCCATTATCCATTTCCCACTTTCTATCTCCCTCAGTCTTTCTATATGTCTCTCTATCTCTTTATTTTCATTTCATCTCATAAGCAATCATTGATTTAACTAATGTGTAGATTACTCCCAGGTATGTCTATCTCACCTTCATATCTCTGCTGAGCTTCCATCTTTTATCTCCAACTATCTGTTAGATAGCTCTACCTGGACTTTCCATAGGCATCTCAAACTTAATGTGTATCAAACTAAACTCATTATCAGTTCCCCTAAATCCTTCTCTCTTCTCAATTTCTCTGTTTCTGTTGAAGTTAATATTATTCTTTTAGACACGCAGGTTGGTACGCTAGAAGCCATGCCTAGTTGTTCCAACTGAATCATTCCCCCATCCCATCATTACTATCATTCCAGGATACTTAGAGCTCTCTTTAAATGTAAGCTTAAAAGTCACTTTCTTTAATTTTCTTATTCCTCTACTTTTTCTCTCACCCCCCAGTGGCTATGTTTTATTTTTAGAATTATTTTAAACAAAGCCCACATTTACTCATCTGTGAACAAAATGTATTTGTCTTTACAGTGGAAGTTCCTTTAGGGCAGGGAAATTCTTACTTTTCTATTCATATCCTTAGGACCTAGCACCTAGTCTAGCATATTTTAGATGCTTGATAAATTCTTTATGATTGATTTAGTACTATTACAGTGAAAACTAAACTTTTAAATTTTAAGTAATCACAAATTATTTTCTGCCTTTTATTAAGAAATCTATGATTATTATTGTCTATGTAAAAGGGCATCTTCCTTAGTATATTATCAATGTGACAAGACTTGAATTTCAGCCAAAACCATCACCCGGAAATTTAATATTTTAATAAATAGTGATAACATGAAAAAATTATAAATCTAGAAAAATATTGTTCATAGACATATAAGTAAATTCAAGTCTATATAAATCAAAATGGTATTTTACTGGAAGTCAATAAAAATGTTATTAATTGAACATTAAAGTTTTAAGTATTCTTTTCCCTCAAAGATTTCAAGCCATATGGATGTCAGTGGTATAGAAAGTGCTGACAGTAGCAATAACACATTACTTCAAAAACTAAGGACAATTAATAAGAATGATCTCCTTTTATGGTAAGCAGTAGGGAGGCCTTTTAAATAACTGTTAACTATAACAATGTGATTAGCAATCAACTGACAAAAAGAGAACTAAAACCTGCAATTCCTCTGTAGATTTTAAGCAATAGTTCAGCCTATGTGTTCACATAGATGTGAACATTGATTAACTTGAATTCTCAATTAACCAGGAAATTACAACAGTAGGCTTTTTTTTTAAAGGCTAAATGTCAATAAAACAACCACTGTCTTAAAATTATATTTTTTAAAAAAGTATATATAAGTAACTGAGGTTTCTAGAAACAATAGGCAGATCTCAAGTCCATTGAAGTTTGAGTCTTCCTGGGGTGAATTTATTACAAGTCTAATATATGCCTGTTATGGGAATCTGAAGATCTTCCCTGCCCCTAGGCCCTTTGCTAATGTGGCTACGTGACTCTTGAGAACCTTCCCAGGTTTGAAAGTATACTCTGTTCCCTAATAGGCTGAATGTGGTCACGTGGAGCCTGTGGCGCCAGGCTTGTTTTCCAGGAATGCCTGTGCCTTGTAGCTTTGTGATTGGGCAGTGGGTCCAGAGGGCTGTGACATTCTCCAAGCCAGGAGAAGGCTATATATACGCCCTGATGTGAGGTTTTGGTTTGGGGCTCACTTTGAG
>CM053587.1:192408971-192419458 GCA_028646515.1 Pseudochirops corinnae
AAGCAAAAGGAGTTCGCAGCCGCAGCCACTGCCTCTGACGCCGCTTCCAGTCCGCACTGAGATTAGCTTGGCTACGGCGTTCTCTTGCTCCACCCCTTCCTGCTACATCAGCAAGCTCAAGGGGCGTGGAAGATCTTCAAATCCTAGTATCGTTACACTATTCAACAAAGTAGAATTAAAAGAACACAGAACTGGGAAATCAGAAGACCCTGATTCTAATCTGAGCTTTCACTATCTTGTGTGATTTTGAGCAAATTATTTCTCCTCTTTGGGCCTCAGTGGCCTCATCTGTTCAACGAATGGTTGAACTAAATTATTTTGGGCTCATTCCATCTCTGACATCCAACAATTTATTGAGACATTCTGTTGTCTAAGCAGTGCCCAAAACAAGTTAAGTTTACTATGGAAAACTATTCCACTTACAGTGGCTGAAGTGAAGCTATAATTTCTGAAAGTGTCACTACTAAGCCTTTTGGAATTTTACGTTATTAGTATTGAGGCTGAGATTCTAAACAACTGAAAAGGAGCTAATAGCTGTGAATTCAGGATACATATTTGTATGGCTCAGAGATTTCAGATTGAGACATCAATCTCGAGATGCCCTTAAGAATCCTAATCTCAGCTTCTGTAAGGGGCTTGAGAACTTGCTGTTATCCTTGTGTCTTTGATTTCATTCTCCCTAATGCATACCAAATATCCAACTCTATAGTAATAGATCATTGAGAACATAAATGAACAGGATAATCTTAGACCGGCAACAACTTTGTCCTCTATTAATATAGTTAATAACTGTTATAATATGTAAATATTATTATTTGTAGAATCCAAGGGATTTCAATAGAAAATATTCTTAGTTTTGTCAATTTATTTGTTTCATCATTATTTTTAAATAGAAGGGAATTCATTGCATTTGTCCTTCATTTTCAGAGAGGATTATGACATCAGAGAAATGATGACATGACTTGCAGTTAACTTTGATTTGAGTGAGGGAGGACTGTGCAAGGTCCCCAGCCTCACTTTATCCTCCAGAGCCATCTGGATCCAATGATCAGATAATCATTAGGATGACTAGAGATGACCCAAGATGCAATGGGAGACTCTGATAATTTTAGGCTAAGGCCTTTTCAAATACTCACTTAGAGTGAGAAAAGGCCCATTTAGTTAATAGGCCTCTTTAAGAAGTGAGTCAAGGGATCGCTCCTTTAATTAGCCAAAAAGAAAGAAAAAAATCAAGCTGGCAGAGGAAGACCCTCAAGGTTGATGTTCCAAAGAGAAATGATTACCACTGACCCTCACCTTAAGTCAGGAGGGCCCAAAACACAAGCCATTAAGTGGAGCTTGGGCAGGAACCTTTTTTGGTGCAATCTATGAGCTTCAGAGTGAAGAGCTGTGTTTAAGATTTTGAAAAAGGAAGGAAAGAAGGAAGGAAGGAAGAAAACAGAAAGAAGGAAAGAAAAAAAGAAAGAAAGAAAGAAAGAAAGAAAGAAAGAAAGAAAGAAAGAAAGAAAGAAAGAAAGAAAAAGAAAGGAAGGAAGGAAGGAAGAAAGAAAGAAAAAGAAAGGAAGGAAGGAAGGAAGGAAGGAAGGAAGAAAGAACAGGAGGAATGGAGGAAGGAAGGAAAGAAAGAAGGAAGGAAGGAAGAAAGAGGGGAAGAAAGAAAGAAAGATCAAGCCAGGAAAAACCCCAAAGTTAAGTGGGCAGCCATTTCTTTACTCTGAAGCTCATAGATTGCATCACACTAGGTCCCTGCCCAAGCTCCACTTAATGGCTGTATTTTGACCCTCCAGCCTTACAGTGAATGTCAGTGGTAACTATTTCTCTTTGGAACAGCAACCCTGAGGGTCTTCCCCTGCCAACTTGATTTTTCCTTTCTTTTTTGGCTAATTAAAGGGACCATCCCTTGACTCACTTCTTAAAGAGGCCTATTAACTGAAAGGGCCTTATCTCAATCTAAGTGAGTGCTTGAAAAGGCCTTATCCTAAAAAGGTCAGAGTCTCCCATTGCATCCTTGGTCATCTTCAGTCATCCTGATGAATATCTGGTCACTGGATCCAGATGGCTCTGGAGGAGAAAGTGAGCCTGGTGACCTTGCAAAGCCCTCCCTCACTAAAATCAAAGTCAACTGTAAGTCATGTCATCTTTTCCCTGATGCCATTGTCCTCACAGAAAATGAAGGACAAACACAACCTGTGAGTAGATCAAGCTCCCTGAATGGGGACTCAACTAGTTGGGTAACTCAGTATAAAGCTGAGCATGAGTAGCTTTCCAGAGAACTGCTGCTATAAATAGTTTCAAGGTTCTGATTACATAGTATAGTGAATTCTCTATTTATTCAGTAAGAAACTAAGACAAAACATTGACAGAAACCAAAGTATACCATTCACAATGCTACAACATAAAAACTTATCACTAAAGTGGACACATAGTTTTAAGCAAAGTGACCACATAGTTTTTTGTTTGTTTGTTTGTTTTTGTTTTTGCTTTTTGGAGGGGGGAAAGCAGGGCAATTGGGCTTAAATGACATGCCCAAGGTCACACAGCTAGTAAGTGTCTGAGACCAGATTTGAACTAAGGAAGATGTCTTCTTGACTCCAAGCCCAGGATCTATCCACTGCACCACCTAGCTGCCTGCATGGACACATAGTTTTAAGCAAAAGATATCTTTCAGTAGGTCCTTAACTCAATCATCCTTAAGGAACAAGCCTCCACAGAGTACAAATGTCTAAGTTCTCCACCCCTAGGTCACAGTAAATCATGTTCTTCTCAATCAATACACAGTATCCAAATAAAATCTTCTTTCATTTTGACTTGAGGCTGGCTCTCAGATTCCAGGGTTCCTCTTTCATGGTCCCAGCTCCTGCCCAAATCTATCCAACTGTTTCCTGTATTCAAAGACAGGCAGTTCTCAGCTCCTTTTCCAGATCCTTGTCCAGCTCCTCATACAGTTCCCATTCCATATTGAAGCTCACATTGTCCAGTCCACCTCAAGTCCTTCACAATTTTTGTTTCTGGGAAGACAAAGCTCGACAGAGCCACAACAATATTCATACACATTGCTGGCACCATCATCAATTCACTGTCTGCTTGTGAAATCAACAGAGACCCACAAACAAGTTCCAAGAGGTCAACACAAATCGTTAGTAAAGTCCTAGGACCTCCAAAACCCTCCTCCAGGACTTCTATAAACACACAACCAGAAAACCCTCTTTCAGTAAGGTCCCAGGGCTTCTGTACAAAGTGTCACAAACAAACATCAACACAGACAGAATAGACAAAAATAGAGTGCTGGGATACTACAAGTTTTCTTCTTCTTGACTCTGCCACCACAAGAGTTCTCTTCTCAGTTCTCAGTTCTTCTCAGTTCTGCTCAGTTCTCAGTTCTCCTCTCTCCAGCCTGGGCCTCTCCTTATATATGGTCATTAGCTCCTCCCCTTCCTGTTACATCAGCCACAGGAGTTTACAAATTCTAAGGTCTACAAGTGGTGGGGTTCACAAGTTCTGCTTCTTAACAAAGACTTGCTACAATAATGGGGAAGAAATGAAACAAGGTCTTAATTAAATAGCTGAAACAAGGTGTTAACTACTTTTTTGCTTGCCATTACACTCAGTTAGTCCTCTCTCTATCCTTCTCCTTTCCAAAAGAAGACAGAAAGTATGATTAAGAAAGACAGCTAGATGGAGCAATGTATAGAGTGCTGGGCCTGAAGTCAAGAAAGCTTAAGTTCAAATCCAGCCCTAGACTCTTATTAGCTGTGTGACCCTGTTCAAGGTAGTTAACCCTATTAACCTCAGTTTTCTCATCTATAAATGAGCTAGAGGAGGCAATAGCAAAGCATTCCAGTATTGTTGCCAGGAAACTTTTCAATAAAAAAAGGGGTCATGAGGATTTGGACATGAGAGAACAAAAACAACAATTATAGAGAAAATAGGAAATCTCTGTGAGGAAGTCAGTCCATGTCTGGATATAATAATTCTCTGTTCCTCATAATATTCTTTGTCAATAACTGAAATCGATTTTTATAAAATGGATTTATGTATATGCCCCTATGAGTCCAGTACATTCAATAAACAATGTTTGCTTACGAATAGGCATTTAATGATCTAGCTTTCTGTTCTTGACATTGTTTGGAATGCTGCACATTTTTCAATCAACAAATATACTCTCCAAGTTGAGTCAATGAAAGTTCTCAACACTCTCCAGATTTCCCAATTGCTGAATAAGAATTGAAACTGGCAAGAAACTCATGAGCTCAGGACAGGAAGATATGTCATTTCCATGTTACATGAGAAAACTGAAGCTATAAGAACAAGAACAATTATATATTCCAGTTATATAGGCAGTAAATTACATAATTTTAATGCAGGACTCAAAAAAATAACTTCATTTATTTGGCTGACTTTAAATATGCCACTAGAATTCTCTTAGGGTAGACACATACAAAAATAACATAAATGCATATACACACATATGCACTTTCTCTCTACATACATATACACAATATTTCTTCTTCCTACTGAATGTTTCCACATGGATGTAACACAAATTAAGTATATATAAAATGGAGTCATCTTTTTTGTTAATTTTGTTCTAGAGATTCCCTATCTTCCACTTAGACTTTTCCTATTTTATGTTTGACTTTAGTTAGAAAAAGGGTGACTAATAAATGCTTGATTTTCCTGGTAGAAAAACTCATTTTTGGGAAAGTAGATGAAAGGATAAAAAAGTTAATCCATAAAAATAAAGTGTTCTACTTGTGCCACAACAAATAGCCATGAGAAATTTTCTACTCATATTAAACAGGATATATACAATTTAGGTAGAGAACAAAGAGAACTATCTGATAAATATTCATATCTAACCAATAATATTATGCCTTGCAGAGTAGTGAGGTCCTATGTACTGCAAGAAAGCATATAAGAACAAGATGATGATCGTGGATGTCAATAGCGTAACTAAACATTCAACCACTTAAGGTTGAAACTTGAGTCACTTTTTGATTTCTATGTCTCTGTCTGTGTATCTCTCTCTCTCTCTCTCTTTTAATTTCATATAAAATCAGGATAGAAAACAACATTACAGATACATACACATACATACAAATATATGTATATGAATAAAAGATCTATTACATCGTTTATATTGTATCTATACATACATGCATATATGTATTTATGTATGTGTATATGCATGTATGTATGGGGCCAGCACCACACCATCTATACATAGAACCATCTGGAACCATCAGTTATAGCAAATGAAGATTTCTTGAATATTGTGGATAAGTTAATTACCTTGACACTACACATACCAGGGATGTACACATGGGCAGTGAAATTGATATACATATTGCCAGAGCTAGCTAAGTGTTTGGGAGACTCTGAAGGAGGATATGAGAGAGAAGAGGTTTTAGACTGACTACCAAGCTAAAGGTCTACACAGCTATTTTGTTGACCTCATTATTGTAAGCTTGTGAAAAACTGGACACTATACTAGTGCCATGCCAGGAAAGTGAACCATTTCCAATTGAATTGTCTTAGAAAGATTCTGAAGATCACTTGGCAGGATAAAGGACCAGACATTTAGGTCCTTTCTTTTACTAAACTGCCAAGCATCCAAACTCTATTATAGAAAACACAACTCTGAGGGGATGGCTGCATTGTTTGAATGCCAAACATATGCTTGCCTAAAAGACTATTTTGTGGAGAACTCACACAAGGCAGATGCTGACATGGTGGTAAGAAAAAACAATACAAGTGTACTCTCAAGATCTCTCTGAAGAGCTCTAGTATTGATTGCATGACATGAGAAACACTGGCACAGGACCATCCAGCATGCTGTGCTCTCATGAAAGAAGGCACTGTGCTCTAGGAGCAAAGCAGAATTTTAGTAGCTCAAAAGAAATGTAAAATTCTCAAATTTAGAGACTCCACCCCAAATGTTCAAATGGACTCTTCATGCATGACCTGTGTAGAGAATTCTGAGCTTGTATTGGTCTTATAAGTCAAAATTGGGCACAGTGTAACTGTAACTTGACTCTAACATGGTGATGTCATTTTTGTCCTCTTCAAAAATGAAGGACAACAGACACACGTATACATATATATATGTACATACACAGACGCACACACACACACAGACACACACACACACATTCCCCTTTTTGCAAGCCCAAGCTACAACTCTAACCTCCATCACTTAAAATTTGAATTATTTTAATGTACTTCTCAATAATCACCTTCAGTCTGACATCATGATTCATTCTATAGAAGAGTGTCAGATTACTTCTCTTAAATGCTATCCTAACATCACCTCCCTGTTCCAAATTTTTATTGCTTTCCACATCAGCTACAGAATGTTATAAGCTTCTCAGTATACAATGTCAGTTTCATCAGAGTTTGGCTTTCTAAATCTTTCTCCCCATTCTTCTCTACAAAAACTGGCTACTCTCCTGGACTTGTCTATTCCTACTTACCTTTAAATACATGATTCACATTTCAACCACAGAAACCTGGTTATACTTTTTCATTTGATTAAGATAAATTAATTCATTTTCTTTTTTACAAATCTTTGGGTTTTTTAGTACTCAAGTAACAAACTTTATAAAAGGTTCCCTTATCTTACTGACTTACAATGACTGCCCCTTCCTCTGAACCCTGATAGCACCTATAATACATAACGTTCACTAAGTGATGAATCCTAATTGATAATTTGATGGATTTAGGATATTGTCAATGTCAATACGCTCTCAAATCATGCCTATTTAAGGTCATCCATGACTGCCTATCTTTTGTGACTCTTTCCTATATTTCTTCATAAAACTAGCAACAGTTCATTCAATATGGTATAGAAGTCATTATAAATTCAGGAGTAGAAATATGACAGATGTAAATCATACTGTATAAAAAATAAGTGGTGTAATACAGGATAGACTGGAAGAGGTAGAATTTAGAAATAGAGTAATTAGGAGGAGACAACATAGTTTAGTGAAAGGAGATAAAAATAATTTGAATTTTGTTCAAAACCATGTAAATATGCTTTCCTTGGCTTATTTTTTGGGGGAAGAGTGAAATAATAATAGAAAGAAATAATTACATAAAATTCTGGCCCATTGTCATAGTTGTGTGTAGTGGACAGACAAGGATTAGCTAGTGTCTACTGACAGAGAAAGCTATACAAAATTATTACGATGGTCCAGAATTTATTTATATATACATACATACATACATACATACATACATACACATATATATGTATATTACTACTTCATTTCTTCCTTTGTTATATTCAATTGGTGAACTAATATGTGTATCCCTAGATCTTTACACAGTACTTGGCATATAGGAAGAATATCGTACATTATTTTTTATTCATTCATTCTGAGTGATGAAATGAGATGATAATGAGAGATCTAGAATTTATCAGATGCTCTACTTTGACCAATTACAAAAAATATTGAATACAAATCTAAAGTAAACTTGGATATTGTTTGAATGATGAGAGTATTTCTAATTTTTCAAATATTACTGAGTCTACACTTTGTGCAATGTACTATGCTAGTTAATAGGGATACATAGACAAAAATGAAGCAGGCTATGTCCTTCAAGAGCTTATTATGAAAGGTAGACAGAAGATGGCAGAGTAAAAGCACAAAGTTGGTGTGAGCTCCGGCTTCAAACATCTCCAATAGTTGTAAAAAAAAAAAAATACTCTAAATAGATTTTAAAGCTACAGAACCCACAAAGTGACAGAGAGAAACAAATCTCCCATTGAAGGCCGTCTGGCAGGCTGACATGAAAGGTGTATCACAGCACACTGTGAGGTGAGGGCAGTCCCCAGTGAGCTGCAATTCCAACCCCAGGATGGGCTCAACAAGGGCCCAGAGTGGCCAGAGCAGACTTCAATATAGTGAATCACCAGCAGCTGTGGCAGTCCGCAGACTCCCCAACCCATAACTGCCAAAGAAAAAAATAAAAGATCAGTAAAGAACTCTGTTGTAAAGGTGAAAGAACAGTATGATCAGCCTTTGCCCCCTGTGCATGAATTGGTGGTAGGCACTATGGTGCCACATGGCTGCTTTGTGAGGTCCTGTGTTGCAGATCATAGGGGGACCAAGCAATCGGTCAGAGGGTAATCACTCTTTCTTTGACCTGCCTAAATCTGGATCACAGTCTTGGGTAGTGATCTTGGGGTGTTTGGTGAGTGAGACAGTTTGTTGGGTTTAGAGAGAGGGTACCCAGCTAATAGCTCCAGTAGCTGCACAAACCCTGGCAATTTGGGACAAAGCTCTCTCCATTCTTTACACAGAGATCTACAGTGGCAAAGAGATCACAGGTCTAGTAATTGGCAAGATGAGGAAGTGGGAGCAGACCATACAATGCTTTTTTGGGGACCAAAAGATCAAAGCATGAAAATGGCGGAGGACAATGAAGCCAGAACTCCTACATCAAAAGGCTTTCAAGAAAAATATGAACTGCTCAGAGACCATTGAGGAACTCAAGAAGGATTTTGAAAATAAGTAAGAAAAGTGGAGGAAAAACTGGGAAAAGAAATGAGAATGGCACAAGAAAATCATGAAAAGCTAGTCAAAAGCCTGCTAAAGGAGACACAAAAAAAATCTGATGAAAATAACACCTTAAAAAGTAGACTAAATCAAATGGCAAGAGAGACCCAATAAGCCAATGAGGAGAAGAATGCCTTTAAAAGCCAGATGGAAAAGGAATTTCAAAAATTCACTGAAGAGAATAATTCCTTCAAAATTATATTAGAGCAATTGGAAGCTAACAACTTTATAAGAAATCAAGATACCATAAATCAGATCCAAATAAATTAAAAAGTAGAAGGCAATATGAAATATTTCATTGGAAAAACCACTGACCTGGAAAATAGATCCCGGAGAGAGAATTTAAAAATTATTGGACTACCTGAAAGCCATGATCTAAAAAAGAAATTAGGAAGTATCCTTCGAAAAATTCTCAAGGAAAATTGCCCTGATTTTCTAGAACCATAGGGCAAAATAAAAATTGAAAGAATTTCTTAATCAGCTCTTGAAAAATATCCCCAAAAGAAAAATCCTAGGAATATTATAGCCAAATTCCAAATTTCCCAGGTCAAAGAGAAAATATTACAAGCTGCCAAGAAGAAACAATTTCTATACTGTGGAAACACAATCAGGGTAACGTAAGATCTAGCAGCTTCTACATTAAAGGATCAAAAGGCTTCGAATATGATATTCTGGAGGTCAACGCAGCTAGGATTAAAACCAAGAATCATATATCCAGCAAAACTGAGTATAATGCTTCAGGGGAAAATATGGTCATTCAAAGAAATAGAGGACTTTTGGGCTTTTTTGATGAAAAAAAACAGAGCTGAACAGAAAATTTGACTTTCAATTACAAGAAGCAGGAGAAGCATGAGAAAGTAAACAGGGAAAAAGACATCATAAGGAACTTATTAACGTTGAACAATTTACATCCCTACATGGAAAAATGATAATTGTAACTCATGAGACTTTACTCATGGGACTTTTCTCATGAAAATAGTTTAAGGGAATATATATACATATATGTATACATACATATATATGTATTTATAGGAGGAGCTTTGTGTGTATAAATATATGTGGGTGTGTACATATGTGTGTTCATGTATTCATAGACAAAGATCACAGGACAAGTTGAATATGAAAGGATATCTTAAAAATAAAATTAAGACATGAGAGAAGGATATATTGGGAGAAAGAGAGAGGGAGAGATAAATTAGGTAAATTATCTCATAAAAAAAGAGGCATGAGAACACTTTTACAGTGGAGGGGAAGAGAAGGAAGGAGAAAGGGAATGGGTCAACCTTACTTTCATTGAATTTTACTCAAGGGCAGGGCAGAGCCAACATAGTGGTGTAAGAGCAGCAACACATCGCAGCTCTCACATAGCAACTCCAAAATACCCATAAAATAGGACTCTAAACTATATTCGAGAACTCCAAAATGTACACAAATATACTTTCCACTAAAGTCAGCTCAGCTACAAGGAGCCATATCAACACTGCGAACCCAAACCAGTCTGGCATGAAGCCCTGGCTGTGCCCCTAGGGCCGGCTGGAGGAGAGGAGCCGAGCCTCGGCTGGACCTTCAGGTGAGCAGATTGGCGGCAGCTGCAGCAGTATGCAGAACTAGGTCAGTGGGACTTGCAAGGTTGAGAGAGAAAAGTGGTCTGACCAAAACACCTCGAGGGCTGAAAAGCAAAAAGTGGAGGTTCTGGACCCACCTCAGCATTGTTCCTTCAGAGTTCTCAGCCTGCAGACTGCAGGGGGACCAAGCGATTGTTCAGAGGCCAAGTGCTCTCGTGGTGAGCAGGCTGGATCCAGATTGTAGTCTTGGGCTTTGGTCCAGTGGTTCATTTTTATTCAGTCAGCCAGAAGTGGTGGAAGGACCCAGCAACTCCCTAAGAAATCCGGCAGCTGGGAGGACACCAGAGATTTGGGATAGAGC
>CM053587.1:192419558-192440573 GCA_028646515.1 Pseudochirops corinnae
ATCAAACAGATCCAAACAAATGAAAAAATAGAGGGCAATGTGAAATATCTCCTTGAAAATAACACTGACCTTGAAAACAGATCCAGGAGAGAGAACTTAAAAATTATTGGACTACCTGTAAGCCATGATCAAAAAAAGAACTTATAAAGCATCTTTCAAGAAATTCTCCAAGAAAATTGCCTGGATATTCTAGAACCAGAGGCCAACATAGAACTTGAAGGAATTCACCAATCACCTCCTGAAAAAGATCCCCAAAAGAAAACTCCTAGAAATACTATAGCCAGGTTCTGGAATCCCCAGACCAAGGAGAGGTATTGCAGGCTGCCAGGAAGAAACAATTTGAATATTGTGGAAACACAATTAGGATAACCCAGGATCTAGCAGCTTCTACATTATGGGATTGAAGGGCCTGGAATATAATATTCTGGAGATCAAGGGAGCTTGGATTAAAACCAAGAATCACCTATCCAGTAAAATTGAGTATAATGTTCCAGGGGAAAATATGGTCATTCAATGAGGTGGAGGACTTTCAAACATTCTTGCTGAAAAAAACAGAACTGAAAGGAAAGTTTGACACTCCACCACAAGAAGCATGAGAAGATAAACAAGGAAAAGAAATCGTAAGGAACTTATCAAAGATGAACTATTTGCATGACAAGAAGGAAAAGTGATAATTGTAACTGATGAAACCTTTCTCAGTATGAGGATAGGGCAAGGGAATACAAATGTATATATGCATATACATACACATAAATTTATATAAGAGGATTTTCATATGCATACAAGCACATGTCTGAGTATATGTATAAATGAATCCATAGAGGGCATAAGATCAATTGATTAGGAAGGGAAAACATTCCAAATGGTGTAATCCTGAGGTGAGAGAGGATTAGATTGAGAGGAGACAGGAAGAGTCAGAATGGGGTTCAGCATTTCATGGAAGAGGCAAGAGATAATTGTTACAATAGAGGGGGAGAACAGGAAAGCAAAAGGGAAAGAGTCAACCTTACTCTCACGGAATTTGGCTTAGGGAAGGAATGACATAAACTCTAAACTGGGCATCTTGCCACATAGAAGAATAGGGGGAAAGGGGATGAGACATGGGGTGATGGAAGGGAGGGAAGCGTGGGGGGGAGGGCAGATGAAAGTTCACACTTCTGTAGAGGGACAGGGACAGGGACAGGGTAGAGAGTGGATGGGGGGCAGGATAGGAAGAAGGGACATGTAATCAGACTCTCACAATATGCTCACTGTGAAGAGGTTCTGCATAATTACACATATTGAGCCTGTATTTGATTGCTTGTCCTTCCAGTTGGGGTGGGTGATGAGGGAGAAAGCAAAATAATCTAGAATCTAAAGTTCTATAATCAAATGTTAAAAATATATATGTATATATATATATATATAAATATATATATACAATTATTATTATTATTATTATTATTTTCTACATCCAACTGTAAATTGAGATACACAGGCACTGTGGTTGAGAGATCCTTCCTGCCCTACTGAAACGTCCGAGGGGTCAGAGGGGAAGACATAGGAGAGAATAGATTGGGGGTGGGGGACATACACTGGAATGGCTGTTTTGGGGCAGTGGGTACGGGAAAGATGGGGAGAAAATTTGTTACTCAAAATTTTGTTGAAATGAATGATGTAAACTAAACTAAAATAAAAAATCAATTAAAAAAAAGAATTTTATTCAAGGAGGGAATAATACACACATCCAATTGGGTATCTTATCCTATAGGAAGGCAGGGGGGAAGCAAATAACAGTGGGTGTGATAGAGAGGGCAGATTGGGGGAGAGGATAGTTAGAAGCAAACACTTTTGAAAAGGGATATGGTACAAGTAGAAAATAGAATAAGTGTGGGGATGGATAAGATGGAGGGAAATATAGTTAGTTTTTCACAATATAACTACTATGGAAAAGTTTTGCATAACTACACATGTACAACCTATGTTAAATTTTTTATCTTCTCAGTGGGGGTGGGTGAGGAAGGAAGAAGGGAAAAACTCAGGAAGTCAAAGTTTAAAAAAAACCCAAATCTTAATGCATGTTACATGCAACTGGGAAATATAATACACCGGCACTGGGGTATAGAAATCCATCTTGCCCTACTAGAAAGTTAAGGGGAATGGGTGAAGATATAAGAGAAAACAGATTGGTGGAAGGAGTATTTAGTAGGCTTGCTCTTCTTGGATAGGGAGTAGGGGAGAGACAAGGAGAAAAATTTGTAACTCAAAATCTTACGGAAATGAATGTTGAAAACAAAAAAATAAATAAATAAATCGGTAAAAAAAAAGAAGAAAGCAAAAAGAAAAAAAAAAGCTTATTCTGAAACATTTAAATTGTGGCTCAATTTTCATTTGTTTAAGATTCTCTTCACTCATGGAGATCATGTAAAATTCTTCTACGTGATGTAACCTCCCCATTCTCTGGTGATTTACTTTATTAAGTAAGTCAAGGAAGGCTTTATATAGTTTGGATATCAGGATTTTTTTCCAAAGAAGAAAATTATGGTTCTAATTGAAAACTAATATTCTAATTTGAAGGTTGCCTCCAGTGTTTCTAAAATATAAGTGACAACACTGGTAAAAAGTCCTCACAGTTTCCAAATAATGAGGCTCACTCTCATGATAATGATGAATTTCTGCACAGAAACAAGCCTGGAGGAAATGCCTACTGTCTGATATGGGATGAAGAAAAGTAGAGAGAGAAGAAATGTGAAGAGGTAGATAATTGGATTCGGTTTGAGATCTGAGTGACAAAGTGATGGGGAGCTTCTGGTTTCATTGGGAATTTACTAGGAAGCTAATTGTCAATCAAATGTAGGTTACAGTTAGAAACGAGTAGGAAGCTTGTTTCTAAATAAGTAAGACCTTACTTAGACAACACCAGTGAGTGAAACATCAATTAACCATATTTCCTAAGAAGAATGATAGAAGACTTAGAGCTCCACTTCTAGTAAGTAGGGTTTTTATTCAGTTATTTCATTCATATCTGACTTTTCATGAACACATTTGGGGTTTTCATGACAAAAATATTAACATGAATTGCCATTTCCTTCTCTCGCTAATTTAACATTCGAGGAACTAAGGTAAATAAACAAATAAAGTTAGCAAGTTTCTGAAACCAGACTTGGTATCCCAGCAAAGAACATAGAAAAGGATAATTATTCAGTAATTTGAAGAGATCAGTGTAAGTTTGCACTTCTGCCAATGAGAAGAAACTGCTGATTATGCATGAAGTGAGGTTGGTCTCCTGTTTTAGAGAAAGGGAAGCTTGATGTTTCTCTTCACATGCAGACTGCCCCAAAATATCTTAATGCAGTTTTAAAATTGGGGGAAGTACTGTGTTTGTAGGGCTATCTTGAGGAAGATGGATTAAACTTTTACTATTTGTGTGTGTGTGCGTGTGTGTTCTTTCTCATAGTTTCTTCCACTCATTATAATGTTTCTATCCAATATGACTAATGTGAAAATATGTTTAATAGGGATATATATGTAAACGAGCTTGGGAAGGGAGGGGAAAACTTTTAAATTTATGGAAGTGAGTGTTGAAGCTTAAAAATAAATAAATTTTTAAAAATCTGCATTTCTCTAATCAATAATAAAAGACTTTTTTATAAGTGCAACTATGAAATGTTTTGATTTCTTCACTGGAAAACTATTTATTCATATGCTTTGACCATTTTTAATTTTGGAATGACTGGCATGCTTATAGATTTCACAAAGTTCTTTATATATATTAGATACAAGACCTTTATCTGATAAACTATAAATTTTGCCCCAATTTTTTCACTTTCCTTCTAATCTTGGCTGTATTTGTTTTATTCGTACAAAATCTTTTTAATTTAACTAAATCGAAATTATTAAGTTTAAACCAAAATTTACTTTCTATCTCTTGTTTTCTCATAAATTGTTCACCTGTACATAAATCTGATAAGTAATATATTGCATTTTCTTCTAATTTTCTCATAAAATCTTTCTTTATATTTAGGTTATGGGTCCATTTTGACCTTGTCCTGGTAAATCTTGTAAGATATCAGTCTATGTCCAGTTTCTGCCATACTGTCTTCCAGTTTATTCAACAATTTTTTTTTTTACCAAATAATGAATTCTCATCCCCAAATCTTGAGTTTTTACATTTGTCAAACACAAGGTTATTATGTTTATTTGTTGTAATTTGTAAATACGTAAATTGTATGTCTACTCTATTCCATTGACTTACTTTTCCATTTCTATCAGTACCAGATACTTTTGATAATGTCTTCCTTATAATATAATTTAACATCTGATACTGCTAAACTTTTTCCTTTATACATTTTTTTCCCATTATTTCCTTTGATATTCTTGACTTTCAGTTCCTCCAAATGAATTTTGTTATTATATTTTCTGATTCAGTAAAATGATTTTTTTTGGTAATTTAGGTGAGATTTGAATATTAAATTAGTTTGGGTAAAATTATATATTTTTATTATATTGGCCCTGCCTACCCACAAAAAATTAATATAGCTCCAATTATTTAAATCTGATTTTACTTGTAGAATTTTTTTTTCTTGATTTTCTTTTCAAGAATTTGTTTATGTAGTTCATAGCTTTGTTTTGTCAGGTGCACTCACACTTAGTTTGTGTAGCCTAGAGCTATTTTAAATGAGGTATTTTTTTTTTTACTATCTTTTCTTGGAGAGTTTTGTTTGTGATATATGGGAATGCTGATGATTCATGTGGATTTACTTTACATCCTGATATTTTGTTACAATTTAAAATTGTTGTATTAACTTTTTAGTTGAGTTTTGAGATTTTCCAAGAATAATATAGTGAAAGCAAAAAGAGATAGTTTTATCACTTTTTCCCTGTTCTGATTCCTTCTATTTCTCTTTTCTTCTTGCTATTGCTAGGATTTCCAACACAATATGTAATGATAATATTGACAATGGGCATCCTTGTTTTATACCTGATATTATTGTTAAGGTCTCTAGTTTATTCTTATTCCAAAAAATACTTGATGATGGTTTTAGATAAATTTTTTTTTATCAATTTAATGAAAAATCCATTTATACTAATACTTTCAGGTGCTTTTTGAAGAAAGAAGTGCTAAATTTTGTTAAAAGTATTTTTCTGACTCTATTGAAAAAATGATATGATTTTAAAGCTGTTAATATGATGTAATAAATTATGTTAATAATTTTCAAGTTAAATCCTCCCTACATTCCTGGTATAAATCCAACTTAATCATGATGCATATTCTTTGAAATATATTGTCTTAATCTTTTAGCTAGTATTTCATTTAGGATTTTGCAGACATATTTCATTAATGAAATTGTTGTATAATTTTTCTTTTTCTGTTTATGCTCTTCCTGGTTTAGGCATCAGTGTCATATTTGTTTCATAAAACAGTTTGTTAGAAACTCTTCTTTACCTATTATTTGAGATAATTTGTTTAATATTTGAATTAGTTGACTTTAAATGTTTGATAGAGTTAATTTGTGTATTGATCTAATCTTACTACTTTTCTCTCAGGAAGCTCATTTATAGCTTGTTCAATTTCTTTTTTTTTTAAACAGATCTATTTAGATATTCTACTTACTCTTTTGCTAATCTAGGCAATTTATATGTTTGTAAATATTGTTTTTCCATTTCACTTAAATTGTTACATTTATTGGCGTATGATTGGGCAAAATAGCTCCTTATGATTGCTTTAATTTCATCTTTGTTGGTGATAGAGTCACTCTTTTCATTTTTAATTCTAGTGATTTGGTTTTCTTCTCTCTATTTTAGTATCAAATTAATGATTTGTTTCTTTTATTTGTGTTTTTCATAAAACCAAATCTTAATTTTCCTTATCAATTCAGTGTTTTAGCTTTCAATTCTATTCATCTTACTTTAATTTTTTTATGAATTCTACTTTCATGTTGAATTGGGGGTTATTAATTTGTTCTTTTTCTAATTTCTTTTTTTAAATTGCATACCCAGTGCATTAGTTTGCTCTTTCTTTATTTCATTGATGTAAGCATTTACAGATATAAATTTTCCTCTAATCATTGCTTTTACTGTATCCCATAGGTTTTGAAATGTTATATCAATATTGCCATTCTCTTTAATGGAATTATTAATTGTTTCTATGATTCAGTCTTTAATCCAATGAAATTTTAAGGTTAGGTTGGTTAATCTCCAATTTGTTTTTTTAAATATATTTTTCCTTGGTCCCTTACTAAATATTATTTCTATTGCATTATGATCTGAAAATGATACTTTTAATATTTCTGCTTTTCACTATATTATTTCACATACTGACATATGGTGAATCTTTGTAAAGGTACAAGGAACCACTGAGAAAAAATGTGTATTACTTTCCATTTGCATTCAATTCTCTTTAGATATTTATCATATCTAGTTTATCTAAAATTCTAGTCATTTCCTTAACTTCTTTCTTTGTTTTTTGTTTGATTTGCCTAGTTCTGAAAAGGTAAGATTTATGTCCCTAAAATAATATTATTACTATCTAACTTTACCTATAATTTTTAAACTTTTAAAAATTTAGGCACTATACTATTTGGTGCATATAGTTCGGTATTAATATTGCTTCATTGTCTATGGTAACTTTTATCAAAATGTAGTTACTATATTTATCTCTTTTATTTACATCTATTTTAGTAATAACTTTGTCTGAGATCATTATTGCTATGCCTACCTTTTTTGCATCACCCATAGCATAATAATTCTGTTCCAATTGTATCTCACATTTTCAAATGTTTCTTATAAACATCATATTAGATTCTGATTTTTAACCAATTCTGTTATCCATTTCCTTATCATGGGTGAGTTAATTCCATCCACATTTACTAGAAACATCAGTTCCTGAAGCTGTAGGAGAGCAATAGTAGCCTCCTGGCAAAGTGACATTTTTGGAGGTTAAAACCAGAGCATAGGCCAGGAGAGCAATGACCATTTCTCATCTTAGATCATACCACTTCGAAAGCTCCAAAACTTAGAGATATACCTATAACTAGCTACGAAAACTGCACCATGAAAAACCTGAACATTGGGACAGTGTCTCCTCTACCTCAGGATCAGATTCTTACTTTAATTTAAAAGACAAGAAATAGGATGAAAAACCAGCAAACAAAAGAATAACAACAACAACAGAATCTGGCAAAAAAAACATTACTATGGTGAAAAAGAAGATCAAGACACAAACTCAATAGAAAACCATGATTCAAAACAACTATAAACAAAGCCTCAAGGAGAAACATGAATTGTTCACAAGCTCAAGAAGAATTCCTGGAAGAGCTCAAACAGGAGTATAAAAATCAAATAAGAGAGGTAGAAGAAAAAGTAGCAAAAGAAATAGACAGATACAAGAAAACTATGAAAATGGACTCAAAAACTTAAGAAAAGGGGCAAGAAATTTACACATTAAAAATGATCAAATGGTAAAACAAGGTACAAAAATCCTCTGAAAAGAAAAAAAAACTCCTTAAAAAGCAGAAATAACCAAATAGAAAAAGAGGTACAAAAGATGGATCCAAGATGGTGGAGTGAAATCAGAGACTCACCTGAACTCACTCAAAAATTCCTTCTATATCTCTAAAAAAATCTGGAAAACATTTTAGAGGGGCAAAATCTACTAGAAAACAGAGTATGGCAGATTTTCAGCCAAAGTCAACAAAACAAAATCCACAGGTGAGATTTGTTGAGCTAGGTGAGTGGGGGGTGGGAGTGTGGGGGGGAGAGTGGTGGTTGAGGAAAGCAAAGAGTGCAATGCAGGAAGCATGTGAGCCACATGAGCACAGACCCGAACTTATTGCAATTCCAATCCCATTACAACACTAACCAAACTACCAATATTTATTTTGTAGATCTAGAAAAAAATAGTAACATTCATCTTGGAGAACAAAAGACCATAAATATTAAAGGAATGAATGAAAAAACTTTTGAAGTAAGCTAGCCTAGCAGTGTTGCTGTTCAATAATGTTCACTTGTCTGAGTTTTCAGGAAACCATTTCATGTTTACTTGGCAAAGATGATTTGTCATTTTCTTTCCCAGCTTATTTTACAAATGAGTTAACTTAAAATTAAGTGACTTGACTAGGGTCATACATTTAATCAGTGTTTTGAGGCTAGATTTGAACTCAGGAAGATAAATGTTACTAATGGGAGACCCAGCATTCTCTCTACTCTACCATCTAGCCCCCAGTCTAACAACATCAGATCTCAATATGTGTTACAAAGTGGTAATCATCAAAATAATCTGATTGGCTCAAAAGTAGAATGGTGAATCAGTGGAATTGATTAGGTAGACAATACACTGTAGCAAATCCAAAAATGCAATCTTTTAGGAAATAGACTCAGTTTTTGACAAAAATATCTGGGAAAACTGGAAAGCAATTTGTCAGAATCTAGGTATATGCCACCATTCTACACTATATACAAAGATAATATCAAAATGGGTATGTGATTTAGACATAAAAGATGATAGTACAAGCACATTAGGTGAGCATGGGAAATTTAATCTGTCCAACCTATAGGGGAAAAAAAGGAATTTATGGCCCCAAATTAGATTGAGCACTATATGAGGTAAAATGAATAAATTCACTCGCATTAAATTTAAAAGTTTTTGCACAAAACAACAACAACAACACCAAATACTCACCTAAGATTAGAAGAAAAACAGGAATCTGGGGGGCAAAATTACAAATTTTTCTGATAAAGGCCTCATTTCTCCAATACACAGTGAACTGAATCAAATGTATTAGAATATGCATCATTCCCATATTAATAGTCAAAGGATAAAACCAGGCCATTTGCAGAAGAAAGAAAAACAAAGCTATTCATGTGAAAAGTGCTCTAAATCATGATTTATTTGAAAAATAAAAATTAAAACAACTCTAAAATACCACCTCATATCTATCAGATTATCTATAGTGACAGAAAAGGAAAATGGCCAATGAAGGGGGGAATGTTGAAAAATTGAGACACTAATGCATTGTTGCTGGAGTTGTGCAGTAGTCCAGCTGTTCTGGAGAACAATTAGGCACTACAGGTAAAGAACTATTAGACTTTACATGTCCTTTGGGCCAGCATTATCACTACTGGCTCTGCATTCTATAGAAATCAAAGAAAAATGGAAGGGGTCTATTTGTACAAAAATATTTACAACAGGTCTTGTGTGACTCTGTAAAAAGCTGGGAATAGAGGGATATCTATTAATTGAGGAATGACTGAACAAGTTGTGATTATGATTTTGATGGAGTACTATTGTACTATATGAAATGTTGTGTAGGATGACTTTAAAAATACCTGGGAAGACATATCAATTGATGTAAAGTGAAATGAAGAGAATAAGAAGAATTGGCACAGTTTAACAACAATAATGTACAATGATCAACTGTGAAGGACTTAGCTATTCTAATCAATAATGATCCAAGGAAATTCTGAAGGACTTACAATGAAAAATGCTATCCCCTTCTGGAGAAAGAACTAGTATAGCTTGAATACAGATTGAAACATTTTTTAAGTAAAAAAAAAAAAAACAAAACCTTTATTTTTTGTGCTTTTTAAAAACATGTCTAATATAGAAATATATTTTGCATGATTTCACAAGTGTAAGTGATATCACATTTGAAGAATGGAAAAGGAAAGATGTCAAAACTCAATTTTTTAAATAAAGAATGCTAAATTATAAATAATTTTTAAAAGAATATGAACAAAGATTAAAAGTAAAAATGACTTTAAACAGTGTCTTAAACTCTTGACATTATAGGCATCTTTATTTTGAAATGACATATTGTAATGGAAATGGTAATTTGAAGATCTTCCCTGCCCCTTAATAGACCTAGGGGGGAGTTTGAAGACTTCGCCTGCTTTGACAGTAAACTCTGCCCCCTAACAGGATGAATGTAGTCACATGGAGCCTGTGTTGGGAGGAGTTTTGCTGAAGGGAAGCAGAGCCCTGGTTGAGAGCCGATTGAGAGCTAGCCAGATATTGGGGGAAAAATGTATGCTCATTAAGTGAATACAGAGGTTTGTGAGTAAATATTGATTTTGTATTGGTTTGTGGGAAGGCTCAAGGATGCTGTGTCTCTCAGTGTTATTATGGCTTCTGAATATTGTTGGTAATATGATGAAATAGGCTTACTGGTTTTGGATTTGGTTTTCTAGTGTCTAAACAAATGCTTTAGTTCTCTCTATCTGGAGAATCTGGTATATTTTGTGACAGACTGTCATGCAATACTTACAGACATGGTCTTTATCATGATCATGGGTGCTATAAATATTGCATTGGCACTATGTATATTTTTGGGTGCAGTAATATTTTTAATTATTTTGATAAGTAATAGTCTTTACAGTGTTATCTTAGCCACATGTTTATGCAAAGTAACAAAAGAAAATTAGGGAAACCATTAATGTTTTTACGATCACAACTTCTCTTGAACACTCTTTTTTATATGTCCAGTCCAATCATCTTAGTTTAGGTGTTCTTCACTCCTACCCTAAATTATTGTAATGATCTTTCCACCTCTAATCCCTTGATGCTTTAATCTATCCTTCAATGAATGTCAAAATTATATTGCTCGTATCATTACAGGGTTCATTATTCGAATGTAGAATTCAAAAATATTCATTTGTCTCTGTTGCCTTTAGGAAAATACCAATAGTTAATTTAATACTTAAGATGCTCAGAAATCTGCTTTGGAACATTTTTTTAGCCTAATTTGTTATTATTTTCTTTCACATAATATACTTTTCAGTTAAACTCAACTACTCAGTTTCCCAAACTTGATTTTCTTTCTCTCAGCTCTTTGCAATCATACAAGTCATTGTCCCACACATGTGAAAAGTACAGTTTTCACCTTTCCAGCAACTGAAATCCTTTTGAAGACCTACTTTAAATAACAGCCATATCCATGAAGTCTTCCCTGATAACTCTAAATTTCAAAGCAATCTGTCCATTCTCAATTTTCCTTATACTACATTTCCCTTTATTTTCTTTATATTTATCATATAACTTTTTATCATGATCATTAGCACATGATTCATTCCTTTTCTTCCCATTGGAATATATATTTTAGTTTTAATAGACATGCTCATCTAAAGGGCTTGCCTTTATAAGAATACAAAATGTCAGAAATGATTTCCATTTTGTCAAAATATTTCGGTTGCCTACAATGATGTTGTCTGACATAACATACACTAAATTGAATTGAAATGAAATGGTATGTTAATGTCCATACCAAGGGTGATCACTGTATTTTGTTTTGCTTTGTTTTTCAATTTACTAAAAAAGGTTTCTTAGAAAAAGGTGTCATCTCAGAAAAATCTGTGATGTGGAACATGAGAGAATTTGTCACACTTGGGTGTGCAAGAAGTACTCTGGAACAAATGTGACTTTGAGCAAAAAATGAGTCAAATTGTGTTATGTGAGAAAGGAAACACCTAAAAGAGAAAGAGAAAGTTTGCTGCAGAAAAAAAAAAAATTACAGAATCTTTTTGTAAGGGACTTCTGGCACTATGTAGTCCAACTCAAACCTGAGTAAGAGTACCTTCAACAATTTACCAGAAAAGTGGCCATCTGACCCTTTCTTGAAGACTTAAATCAATGAGAAACCTACTACATTGGTTTTGGGGGAGAGATCATCCCATTTTAATGGTTATAGTTAGGAATTTAATTCTTACTACTCTTGTCCTTTGCCATCAGGCTGCTTAGACAGCGGCCCAGTACAGGAAGATGACATGGACAGCAGACCTCTTTCTATCTATTCTTTACCACTAGTCACTTGGTCATCAGTCTAGGTCCAAAACCAAAGATTCATTAAACTTTCTATTCCTACAACCTTCTACCTTTCTCTCAGTGGTTGAAAGTCTATCACTTTCAGTTTGGTACCAGGACACAAAGAACATTAATACCAGGACAGATTACTACCACATTACTATAATTCAAAATTATAGCTACCTAGGTAGAAACTCACTTCCCCTATCACCATTCTTCAATTCCATCCATGTCAGCCCTATTTCTCTTATGCTTTGATTCCTCTTTGATTTTTCCTTCCATTATGTCCTAGGTACCACTATTCCATAGTAAACAAACTCATCAATATCACACCTCTTCTCATATTACTTCCATTTTGCAGGTATGGAAAACTGAATGATCCAGAAACCACTGCACCCTACATATCCTTTCTAACACTGGCCAAAACTACTTTCATGCCCCTCAACCCTCTGAGTCAGTAACTGTAATAACAGTAATTATTATTTTTACTACCTGACTTTTAAGGTTTGAAAAGCATCATATAAATCTTATTGCATTTTATTTTCATAAGAACCATAGAAGGTAGACTCCATTCTCACTTTACAGATTAGAAAATAGGGACAGACAGATTTATTGATTTAGGTAGGATGACCCAGTAAGGGTTCTAAAAGATAAAGACAGAATATGGAATTGAGTATGATATCATCCCACAGAATTATTATTAAGATAGACCCTCTCGAGGGCAGGTAGATGCCACAGTGAATAGAGCACTGGCCCTGGAGTCAAGAAGACATGAGTTCAAAGCTGACCTCAGACATTTAACATTTAGTAATCATGTGACCTTGAGCAAGTCACTTAACCCCAATTGCCTACCTTCCCCTCTCCAAAAAGAAAAGCAAAAAAGCAGAATAAAAGATAGACCCTCTCATCTTCTCTTTTTTAGTAATTTGATTATATATGTATACACACACACAGAGACACACACACACACACACATATCGATCAAGATTGACTTCCAGACCTTTCTTTTTTTCTCAAAGAATTTAGGACTTGGATCATATTCTTTTACTTCTGCTCAATTCTCAACCTTCTTCTTACACTTGGAGTTTTTATTATCTGTCATCATATCTGTCTTACTTAGAAGTTAATCAATTTCCTTACCTACCATCATTGAGACTTTCATTTTATCTCAACCTCATATAGGCAGGATGGTACCCTCAATCTCTTCATTGCTCAAAAGTATTCCAAATCCATATGAAGACAGCTAGGTGACACAGTCAATAGAGCACTGAGCTTGGAGTCAGGAAGTCTTTAATTTACATCTGGCTTTAAAGAGTTATCAACTGTTGTGACCTCAGGCAAGTCATTTAACCTGACTGTGCCATAGTTTCCTCAGTTATGAAAAGAGAATAATAGCTAATAACTCTAAGGGTTTTTGTAAAGAAGGAATAAGATAATATATATACAGCACTTATTATAGTGTCTGGCAAATAGCAGACACTATATAAATGATGTTATTATTATTATAAATGTGTTATTATTATTATACAAATCTAAAAAATTCTTTTTTTTCAGTACATAACATTCCGTACTTCCCCTTTGCCTTTCCCTTAATACATCTATCCTCAATCTTTACTATAACCTTCTCACTTTCTCAGGCCATCAAGTGCCTGGTCTCACTTTCCTCACACTAAATTTCATCCCTTTAAAATATTTATTTTACAGTTGGCCAATTTTGTATTATAATGTTTTTTACCTGTGGCTTCCTTGATCTTTTATCTTATTGTCACTGATCACTAAACCTTAACGCATACTTATTGCCACAATTTATCATCATTACTCTTCTTTGTTTGCTGATGAATTGTTCTGGAAAAAAAGTCATATAAATTTGTTGGGTCCAAAATAAATTTCTGTTATCTCATTTGATGCTCCACCACTACTGATCCTTTTTTTCTTTCCTGATCAATTCACTCTGCTGCATTTGTTTCAAAATTTTTCTTCAGTGCTCAAGCAATCCAGTCTACTCCCTTCCAACTTCCTCTCTGTCAGTATCTCAACCCTAATTTACTTATTTAGTTATTTTTAGTTTTCAACATTCATTTCCACAAGATTTTGAGTTACAAATTTTTCTCCCCGTCTTTCCCCTACCCCCCACCACAAAATAGCTAGCCTGCTGAATATCTTCATCCCCAACCTGTTCTGTCTTATATCCATCCCCCCCCAAAAAAAAACTTTCTAGTAAGGCAAGATGGATTTCTGTATCCCAGTGCCTATTTATCTTATTTCCCAGTAGCATGTAAACAACAACAACAATTTTTTTATATACACATTTCTTTTTAAAACTTTCTGAGTTCCAGATTTTTCCCCTTCTTCCATGCTCACCCACCCCCACTGGGAAGATAAGCAATTCAACATAGGTTGTGTATGTATAGTTATGCAAAACATTTCCATAGTAGGCATATTGTGAAAGACTAACTATGTTTCCCTGCATCCTATTCTGCCCCTCACTTATTCTATTTTCTCCTTTGATCCTGTCCCTTTTCAAAAGTGTTTGCTTCTAACTACCATCTCTCCAAATCTGCCCTCCCTTCTATCATACCCCCTTTTATCCACTTCCCTTCTATTTTTTCCTGTATTGTAAGATACCCGATTGAATGTGTATGTTATTCCCTCCTTAAGCCAAAGTCAATGAGAGTAAGGTTGTCCCATTCCCTTTTATCTTCCTGCTCTTACCATCCATTGTAAGTTTTCTCTTGCCTCTTTTATATGAGATGATCTATTTCTCCCTTTCTCCTTCTCCCAATATATTCCTCTCTCACCTCTTATTTTAATTTTTTTAGATATCATCCCTACACATTCAACTTGTATTGTTCCCTCTGTCTACATGCATATGCACACCCTCACATATATATTTATACACACCTACACCCTCCTATACATAATACATACATATATATGTATGCATGTATGTATCTGTATGTATGTGTCTATATATATATTTACACACACACATATAAATTCCCCTCAATATATACATATATATTTCCTTCCTCATACTGAGAAAAGTCTTATGAGTTACAATTATCATTTTGCCATGTAGGAGTGTAAATAGTTCAACTTTAATAAGGTCCTTATCATTTCTTTTCCCTGTTTACCTTCTCATGCTTCTCTTGCTTCTCACATTTGAAAGTCAACTATTCTGTTCAGCTCTGGTTTTCTCATCAAGAAAGCTTGAAAATCTTCTATTTATTTAAATGACAATATTTTCCCCTGAAGCATTATACTCGGTTTTGTTGGGTAGATGATTTTTGGACTTAGCCATAGCTCTTTTGACCTCCAGAATATCGTATTCCAAGCCCTTCAATCCCTTAATGTAGGAGCTGCTAGGTCTTGTGTTATCCTTATTATATTTCTATAATACTCAAATTGTTTCTTCCCGACTGCTTGCAGTATTTTCTCCTTGTCCTGGGAAATCTTGAATTTGGCGATAATATTCCCAGGGGTTCTTTTTGGAGGATCTTTTTAAAGAGGTAATTGGTGAATTCTTTCAACATCTATTTTGTCCTCTGGTTCTAGAATGTAAGGGAAATTTTCCTTTACAATTTCTTGAAAGATAGTGTCTACGCTGTTTTTTTGATCATGGTTTTCAGGTAGTGCGGTAAGTTTAAAATTATCTCTCCTTGATCTATTTTTAAGGTCAGTAGTTTTTCCAATGAGATATTTCACATTGCTTTCTATTCTTTCATTTGTTTGAATCTGTTTGATAATATCTTGATTTCTCATGAAGTCATTAGTTTCCATTTGCTCCAATTTAATTTTGAAGAAATTATTCTCTTCAGTGATTTTTTGAAATTCTTTTTCCATCTGGCAAGTTCTGTTTTCTAAGGCATTCTTCACCTCATTGGCTCTTTGGGCCTCTTTTGCCATTTGAGTTAGTCTATTTTTTAAAGTGTCATTTTCTTCCATCAGACTGTTGACTCGTTTTCTTGATTTTCTTGCAATACTCTAATTTCTCTTCTCAATTTTTCCTCCACTTCTCTTACTGTGTTTTCAAAATCCTTCTTGAGATCGTTCATAGCCTGTATCCAGTTCATATTTTTCTTAAGAACTTTTGATGAGGGAGTTCTGACTGTGTTGTCTTCCTCCCATTCCATCCTTTGACCATTTTTGTCCCTGAAAAAGGAATCTATGATAGGATTGCATTTCCTCTGCTTGTTCATGTTGCTAGTCAATTACTTGACTTCTTGAACTCTTTGCTGCAGTAGAACTCTGCTTTCAGAATGGAGGGAGCTTTGTTCCAAATTGCTGGAGTTTTTCACAGCTGCCAGAGCAGTTAGGCCCTCACCCTCAGTGCAGCCCCACAGACACTGGTACCTGACCACACACCTCAGGACCTCCACCTAAGACCACAGTCCAGATATGAGCAGGTCAGAGCAAGAGTGATTACCCTCTGAATGGTTGCTTGATCCCTCTATGATTTGTATGCGAGGAGTTCCTGAGGCAGCCAAATGGCATAGCTGCAGCACTTCTGCTAAATCTCACCCTGGGGGTAGGGGCTGAATCATGCTCTTTCATCCCGCCCTCATTTAAACAAAATTCTACACTGACCTTTTACTTTGTCTTTGGCATTTATGGGTTGAAAAAGTCTGGAAACCACCACCCCTAATTTATTTAAAAATTGAAATCATTCTTTACAAGTTTCCTCTTCTCTCCAGTTCTCTGCCTCAAAACCCCTCAACAACATTCTCTATTCTATGTTCCTTTCCTCTAATCTTAGAAAGGAGGTTGACTCCTTTTCCTCCTATGGTTGGCAGAGCATAAATGTTTAGAGGCTAAAAAGGGGCAAGAGATTAAAGAGATAATGATGAAATATGTAACCAGGCATGATTATTACCCTAAGAGAATTACTATGAAATAGATCTGTAACAAAGATATTTATAATAATATAATAGTGATGTATCATTTTAATTTTATATCTCAAGTATTTTGATTTACTATTTTGTGAATTCTTGAAATCCTGTCAAAATTGATTTGGAGAATCAAAATGCTTGATTTTTTTTTTCCCAAATACTTATCTAATATATGACTACTTGATAAAACATCATTATGCTGATAACTTTCATTCATTTAATTGTTCAATATTTAGCAACATGATATGACTATATATTTCTTCCAAATTACACAGTAACAACAAAACTGGCATTTTCAACTCTCATTTCATGTCTAAGTCCCAATCCTCTCTTTCTAACAAGTTATTAATCACCTCATCTCATTGGTGGTCTACATAACCCTAAGTTCATTTCTTTAGGGAACATTCTCAACATCTGAACAGTTTGTAAATCTCAGGAAAGCAGTACTTTAATTTTCACTTTGTCTGTTTCCTGTTGGGCACTGTCTTTTGAATTCACATAATTCTCTTCAAATACCTTAAAGCTTAATAATTCACAATGGTGTGTGTTATGACTCGTGAGCCTCCTTTTTAATTATGTCAGTAAAATAGACCCTTCTCCCAGGTATCTTTGTGTGTATGTTTGCTTTAAAATCTATGTGAGCTTTCACAATAAATATGTGGATTAAACTTGGCTGATAATTAAATGATCAGAATCAATAATAATATATGCAATAACAGCAACCATTCTGTTCCCAAACTGCAAAGAGATTATGAGACTAATCCAAACTGAATAGATTTTATGGAACTATTCAGTACTTTTCATCAAAGTATTATAGCCACTTTTATAACCAACACAGCATTAACTGTTGGAGAAGGGATTTGGAAGTCAGAGATTTTATACATATTATGTAAAATAGTTTTATTTTATAATTTTTATCAATGGACAGCTATTAAGCATGTTGTCAAAAAGCAAGTTGACATATTAGATAAGAGAGTGTGGAAAGTGCTGTGTTTTATGCATCAATTTATGTGGCTGAAAAATTTCCACTCAATTTTAGATATACCTGAGAGGTAGGGAATTCCATTTTCTACCTGATTTGCAGAGTTATTTCAGAAGGTGCTTTCAGTTTTTATAGTTGACTTATATAAAGGGGAAAAAAAATTCCTGAAATTCAAAGTATGTCTGAAAAAAAATCCAACAACATATAAAAATAGAAAATAAGTGGCCTACATTAAAGAAAAGATCAGTAGGTCTCTGACAAACATATCAAGAAATGCATAGTGCAGCATGCACTGGAATCTTGCAATATGATGATCTATTGTGTTCGCGTGGTCACAAGATGCATAGCCATTTGGATGGAACTGACTTTAATATGCTTTTTAAAGTAAATCAACCACCTTGGAAAGGAACAATTAGGGTGGGGTGAGGAAATTAATATTTTTAACATAAAATAAAATTAAATAAAATGATATAGTGGAAAGAGCATCAGAATGCTTATAGCCCCTAACACACAGGTAAAAGTACAACTGTTGCAATTATAATTTGTGTGATTTTATATACCACTTCATCTATCTAGATATTAGTTTGTACATCTGTAAAATGGAGTAGAAAGTCTCTAAGGTCTCTTCCATGGGTAAATCCTACATATTATGTATTAGAATATATTTAGATTTTGGAAGATTTTAGCAAGTCTTTAGAAACTTGAATTCCCCCATATATGGGATATAGTACTTCCTTACAGCTCTCATCTTTGTTTGTAGAATCCTCACGTTAACTTCCAAACTTACCTCTATGGAATTTATACCCTCATATCTCTAGAGAGTAACACTTTTATCTTTTTTAACTTTGTAAAATATCCTTTGACAACCTTGGAAATCATCTGTTTTCCTCAGTCTATGTGTACCCAAATGTGCTAGTGATTCTAGAATTTATAATGACATAAAGTGAGAATAGTATCATTTTCTTTATGTTTCTGAATATGCACATTCCATTGTGAGTAGTGTGGACATATTTTTATTTTTACTGTGATATTAGACCCTTGATATAAGTTTCCTTTGTGATAGTGAAGCTTTAAATGCCAATTTGAAGAAAATCATTTTGTTATAGTAACATGAATGTGAAACAAAGCATGGAAAGTGCAAGGCATCATGGAGACCAGATTTCAAGCTCTTCTGGCACATTTAGCTGTGGCTACTTAACTTATTAGTGTCAGGCAAATCTACAAGGCTATACAATGCTTATAAGCTGCTGCTTTTTATTTGAGCATGGAATTCACACACATACACACACACACATTTATTCTGTTAATGAAATCATAAGTCTGAACAAAAATACCACAAATACCCAACATAGATATTTATGGAGAAGAGGATAGTATTGCCAAACTTTTTAGTAAGTTAGTCAATTGACAAACGTATATTTAGCACTATTTCTGTTCTAAACACTAAAGACATAAAAAAAAAAAGAAGAAGTTTGAACTTTTACTGTGGTTTAACGGTTGATTTTGGGTTCTAACTCTCCAAGTGCTTCCTGGAAAGCCAATGAAATCTAATAGTCCACGTAGTCAAAATGATTACTTGTGTTAGACTTTTTACTAGTTCATTCAATGTAGAATGTGACACATAAGACTCCAGCAAGTTACCTGTTTTCTCTACAGGCTGGTTAGAGTCTCACTGAGAAGAACCCGGTTTTATAGATGTACTAAAATAATTTGGGTTATTTTGTGAAAACTTGCCATTGGTTACTGAGTTCCAAAGCATAGAATATAGTCATCTTAGTCCAAAAATTGTTTGTTTCTTTGTATCCCCAGCTTCTAGCATTGGGCCTAACAAATAGAAGGTAAACAACAAAAATTTGTCGAACTGAATTGAATTGACATGTATATGCTTTAATTCAATCCATCACTTATTGCAAGAAAGGGTATAAAAACTCAGCACTTTAAAGTACATGCCTTATGGTCATCTTTCTATATGAAGCTGTGCACATTCATTTTGGAACTGCTAGCCTGGAGTCAGGGGAATGAGTTTATTGGAAATTGAAAAAAAATAAAACAGCAGCAGCAACAAAACCAATTGCTTATCTGGCTTCTTGAATGAATGCTAATAATTATCATTTAGTTCCAGTGCACAGATGGTATGAACCCACAAGTGAAGCCAGGGGAAACAAGTTCAGCTGGGGTTCAGCTGGCGTATTTACAAAGCATGGCAGAAAGTCTCTTACAACAAGACCCCTCTTCTCATTTTGTAAATCTGATTATTGGACTTTGGAGTTTGTTTCCTTTTTAAGTATTTAGACACAAGTTATTTGAGGGATGTACTCAGACCAAAGGGGATGTGTTGTTGGTTTGACAGCAACTAGAAACAAGTTTTGAGAGAAATGGTGTGAAAAGGGATGTCCTCTAAGTTTCAGAGCTGTGTTCCAGAACAGAATTTAAGGTTTTAGTACACTTTCATATAAATGAGTTGGATAAAGATGTCGTTTAAATGCAGATGTTACCATTTTATATGCTAGTGGGGATTAGTAAGGAGTTACAATCTGTCTTGCAAAGATCTTTGCTACTGCTCAATAACTTTATTTGAGAACAAAGCTCTTAGAAAAAAACAAAACTAACAAAAACTAAACTAAACTAAAGGTCATGCTTCTTTGAAACTAGAAAAATAAAGTGATAAGAGCATACCATCTAAATATTCATGTTAAATTATATTAACAGTAATATTTTAACAATCATATTTAAGATTTTACACATTCAATTAGAGTATGACGATTTATCTTCGAATTATAGGAAAGTAACTTAAAGTTTAGTCTTAGTCACCGGAATGAAATGAATTTTGCCATGTATTTTGAAGCTATAACTGATAAATAACTGTGAATGCCTGTCCACCATTCGGTTATATTAATAGAAATTTTTTAAAAAGTCATTAAAAATTCTCACATAAAATAAGTACTGATCTGAAAGTTGAATGAATTCTAAACTAAAACTTTTTATATATTGAAAACATTTGCATAATAACTTTCTTTTTTCCCCCTTGCTATTTGGAAAGCAAGGGAGAAAATGGACATTTTGAGACTTCAGAAATCTAAGTGTTGTGGTCTGGTCTTTGCCAAATGTGTAAAAATTTCAAATATTAATACTTGATTTGGAAATTGTGAGGAAGTTGTACTAGATACATTACCCACAATGCCACTTTTTTTCTTTTAAAATTGAAAAGTCCTATCACTGTCTTCATGTGTTGTGTCTATATGCTCTGGGGCATTTTTGTCAACACCTAATTTTTCGCAGAGGGCTGGTTAAATACATCTCTTCATTGAGATTCTAGAGATTCCCACAAAATCCTCAATATACATACATACATACATACATATATATAT
>CM053587.1:192441073-192458615 GCA_028646515.1 Pseudochirops corinnae
GCTGACTCTCTTTTCATGATTTTCTTGCAACATTCTTATTTCTCTTCCCAATTTTTCTTCTACTTCTCTCATTTGGTTTTCAAAATCCTTCTTCAGCTGATCTCTAGCTTTAAGGCAACCTTCATGTTTATTGGAAGCTTTTGGTGGGGGAGCTCTGACTGTGCTGTCCTCCTCCTGCTCTCTGCCTTGATCCTTGTTTTCCCCAAAGAAGTAATCTAAGGTTTAGTTGCTGTTCTTACTTTGCTTCTTACGCTTATTTTTATTCATGGTTGGTCAGTCCGTGATTTTTTTTTTTTTACTCTCTGTGGTGCTCTGCTTCCTGAGGGGAAAGTTCTGTCTCAGATTGCTTGGGTTTTCCCAGCTGCCAGAGCTCTTAGGAGGCTGCTGCGTCCCTCCTCCACTTCCGGCTCACTGAAAAAAAAACAAAACACAGGACCAAAGCCCAAGACTGGGATCTGGAACCAGGCTGTTCAATGCGAGAGCACTTGGCCTCTGAACAATTGCTTGGTCCCCCTACAGTCTACAGGCTGAGAGCTATGAAGCAGCAGTGTGGAGGTGGGTGGAAGACTTCCAGTTCTGTGGCCTCATTGCCCTAGAGGCATTTTGGCCTGACCTGCTTTTCTCCCCTGATTTCAGGAGCTCCACTCACCTAATTCTGGATACTGCCACAGCTGCCATTGATCTGCTCAGCCAAAGCTCCATCCAGGGCTCGGCTCCTCTTGTCCAGCCACCTCCGGGGCAGAGCCGTGGTTTCAGGGCTTATATGATTCTTCATAGCTGAGCTGACTTTATTGGAAAGTATATTTGTATGCGTTTTGGAGTTCTAGAATTTGTTTAGAGTCATATTTTATGGGTATTTTGGTGTGGCTATGTGAGAGCTGCAAAATGTTGCTGCTCTTATGCCGCCCCCAATCACCTTACTTTTAAAAATAATTCTTATGGAATAAAGTCATTAAATTTGGTTTCACCTATCTCAAATTTTAATTAGAGTGTTGCTTAGGTAAGATTTTGCAGCAGTTATTTTTTTTTAACAAATGTATTATTTATTCATTATTAACATGCATTTTTAAAAAAATTTTGAATTCTTAATTCTCTCCCTTTTTCCTGCTCTTCCTTCACACACTAAAAAGGCAAGCAATGGGATAAATGTGAAAGCATGCACAAGTTATTTTTCTAGCTGTTTTTTTTTTTTAAAGCAAGACAAAGAAAGTGGGGGAAAATGTTCTTCAATCTACTAGGATTAATCAGTTCTCTTTCCAGAAGTGGAGAGCATTTTTTTCATTATGGATCCTTTGAAATTATCTTAAATCATTGTCTTGATCAGAATAGCTAAATATTTCCCAATTGCTGATCATTACAATATTGATGCTACTGTGTACAAAGTTCTCCTGCTTCTTCTCAATTCACTTTGCATCACTTCATATAAGACTACTCATGATTTTTTTTCCTGAAACCACCCTGGTCATCATTTGCTATATAGTTTCTCATACAGTATTTCTTATATGGTAACAATTATATTTCATTTCAATCATAGACCACAACTTGTTTAGCCATTCTCCAACTGATGTGTATTCCCTCAGTTTTCAATTTCTCGTGACAAAAGAATAGCTATAAATATTTTTTTTTACATATAGTTTATTTTCATTTTCTTTTGATCGATTTGGAATATCCATCTATAAGAGGTATTGCTCATTCAAAAGGTGTGCATAGTTTTATAGCCCTTTGGATATTGGTCCAAATTATTCTCCAGAATTGTTGGAATAGTTCACAACTTCACCAACCATGCATTAGTGTCCCAGTTTTTCGATAGCCTCTCTAGTATTTATCATTTTCCTTTGCACCATGTTAAGCAATCTGATAGATATAAGAGAATAGAAAAGTGTTGTTTTAACTTGCATTTCTCTAATAAATCATGATTTTAATATTTTTTCATATCGCTGTAGATAACTTTGTTTTCTTCTTCTAAAAACTTTCTTTTCATATTTTTTGACCATTGATCAATTAAGAAATAGCTCTAATACTTGTAAATTTACCTCAGGTCTCTATATATTTGGGAAATGATGTATTTATCAGAAAAAAAAATCTTATAAATTTTCCTCCAGTTTCCTGCTTTCCTTCTAATCTTGATTGCATTGATTTTATTTGTTTGCACACTTATGTTAACCTCTTAGTATCCTTCCATATCATTCTTCTAAAAATATAATTTTCCCCATTTTTCCTTTACTGTGCTCATTTAATTTAAAATTTTTAACTTAAAACAAACAAAATTAATGTTGTTTCATTTCTTGTAATTTTAGTTGTTGTTTCCCCCCCCCCCCCGGCAAGTTGTCCTTGTTTTTTTCCTTCATGATTTCTCCCATAGTTATTTGGGAATTATGCTCTTTTCTTTTTCTGAGATGGAATATTTAGAGTCAAGGTGGGGTCTACTGGTAGCATAAAAACTATTTAGCATGGGAGAACTATGTTTTGTTTATTCATACTTCCAGGGACAGCTAGGTAGTATGGTGTATAGAGTCCCAGACCTAGAGTCCAGAAAGCTTGACTCCAAATCTATCTTCACTAACTAGCTATCTTATTCTGTACAAATCTCTTAAAATCCTGCCTCAGTCTTCTCATCTGGTAAATGGGGATAATAAAAATTGTATCTTCCAGAGCTGTTGTGAAGATAGAAAGAGATAAGAGCTTTTCAAATATCAAACTTCTATATAAAGCTAATTATTATTAGCTTTTTAATTATATGTCCAATTCTAGAGGGAATCTTGGTGCTTTATATCATCCTAATTTGTATCTTTTGTTATTCTGTCAATTCATTATTTGTATTGAGTGCTGTTTTTCAAGCATCTCAGATTCAATTTTGGTCTGGTAGCTGCAGTTTTTCAGCATATCATATATCATGTAATCTGTTACAGAGTCTGATCAGGACCCTCATTTATTGAACTTTCAATCTTTACACCCTAGTTTGGATCTAAGCAGCACAACTACAATCTTGCACCTAGGTGGCACTAACTGGGAAGTTCTTGTCCTCTGTAGTGATATAGTTATAGACCAACCCCTGTTTCAGTAGCCAGATCACTTTTATCTGAGTCAAGGAAGATACACTTCCTGGATCAGAGCAGATATTGTGAAACTTTCGGCCTCAAGGGCACATGTGGAATTCTAGGTCCTTGGGTGTGGCATTTTGACAGCCCAAGTTTTAAAAATCCTTGTTTTAAGTTGATTGGTTCTGTTAAATTTGTATTGGATCAAAGGACTGCACTTGAGCACATAGAGGGCTACCTATTACTTGGAGGCCCCAGTTCCCCACCGCTATGCTAAACATCCCTGGTCTGGAACCAAAGGTTGAGTTGAATATTCTCTTTGGGCTTAGTGGCATAACTGCTGACCTACTACCTCTGTTTTGCAGCTCCTGCCCTTTGGACTACTATATCTTTGGGCTACATTTATGATCTTGAGAGGGGAAAAAAAGTCCAGCATTGTTTCTCCTTAAATTCCCCTATTATTACTTGGTCTGATGATCTTCTTAAATCTTTATCCTAAGACAATCAGTGGTTTCCTCTACTTCACCATCTTTGTCAGTCTCAGAGGAGTAGCAATAACTGACTTTTGAAACAATATTGGATTAAAAAATTTCCAGGTAAAATGAATGAATGTCTATAGAACACTAAAGCAAATCCTGGATAAGAATTGATGTTGAGCCTATCCTCTGTGGCATGTTTTTAATCATTTAGATTTTGTAATAAATACTGAAATCTAGGTTAATTATTAAAAGTTGTTTTTTTTTTTTACATATTACTATATTTTGAAATACAGATCATTGGAAATTCATTTCACTTTAAAAATAGATATGACTGGAAGGATCAAATTTAAATTCAAATTTCAAATGATAAATCATTTTTTTACCACTCCCCAAACTTTACCTTCCTACTAGCAACATTTTCACCTTAGACCTGCCTTTATACTCTAGTTTTTCATAAAAAGCCCAAGAAACTCTCACTTCACTCCAGTCTCATGCCTCATTCTCCACTCATTTACCTCCTCACAAGCAGCCTTCTTCTCTGGCCAAAGTTCAACTGCTCTTATGTGTCATATTTTACCATTGGAATGTTAGATCCTTGAGGGTGGAGACGTTTTTGCTAATATTTTTAGCTCCAGCACAGAGAGTAGTGACTGGCACATGCAAGTACTTAATAAAAAAATATCAATGCATCTATTTTCAATGTAATATTGTAATACCTTAGCTTAGTCACTTGACATGTCTGAACCTCAGTTTCCTCATCTAAAAAAAAAGAATTAGATTAAGAAATATCTAAGGTTAAGTCTACCACTAAATTGATTGTTATTTCAGGCTCTTTTGCTGAGGGAGAAGGACCCCTTGAGAAGAATTTTTTTAAAAAAATCACTATTTTTCTTTTCAGAAGCAAAGTCCAACTAGGTTTTAGCAATATGGACCATGTGCATGCCTCTGTGTGTGTGTGTGTGTGTTTACTATTCTAATGATGAATAGAAGTAAAAAAGGATTCTCTAAGGCTAGTGTAGTGGATTGAATTTTTTGGCAAGCTTTTTCAAGGTCTGGATGAAGATGCAGAAAAAGTCTGTGTCTATAGTTGGTAGACTTCCTCAGCTAAGTACAAAAAGCCATTTCTAAAATGTCAGCCAGTCAATATGTATTTATTAAGCATGTATTATATTCTAGTCACTGTGCTAAATGCTAGAGATAAAAAAAAGAAGAAAATACAATACCTACTTTTGAGGGGCTTACAATCTAATAGGAAAGACAAGCGAATAAATACATGCAAATAAGCCATGTACAGTGAATAATAATAATAATTTAAAATATTAAAAATGAAAAAAATAATAAAAAGACACTAGAATTATGAGGCATTAGGAAACGTTACCACTCAGTAACATGCTAATTAATGCACTTATTCCTTCATTTAATTTATTCATCTTATCTATTAACAAGTTTATTTAATTTTGTCTGATAGACTCACGAAACAGAAATTATTAAAAAATGAAATGCTGTGTTGAGAACCCAGTACTATAGAGAAAATGGGGTAAGGGCAAAATTTAGTGATCATAAAGACATCACTAGAATAGAATTCAAAGATAGTTGAATTAATAATTCCTTTCTTCTTATATCTAGATCTTTCATTTAACAGCAATTTGTCAATGACTATATAGAAAGTGAAGCTAAAGTGGATATGTTTATAAAATTAAACTGTCATTATAAAGAAGATTCCTCACCCTTTTTTGACTGAGCAAATATTAGCTTGCTTTGTCTTCTTACTCATCTCAAGGAAAGACAGAAATATAATGACAACTCAGAACCATGGAAAGAAACAAATGGTCAAAGGAAAACATAAAATGGGCGTGATTAGATAGTGAATTCAAGTAATAGATTCAAGTAAATTCAAGTTAAGTAGATTCAAGTAGTAAATCTACTTTAGTAGCATGGTAAAAGGAATCAAGTTTGGAAGCCCTGATAATGTAACAACAGATGTTGTTTGAAGCAAGCAAATAGAGTCATCTCATGTCTAAATGTAGTGTTGAAAACTAATTTAGCAAGATGGATTTGTATATTGGACAAGTACTACATGAAGCAGAACTTTGCTTTCAACTAAGTCAAAGTACTCCTAAGAAAATATTGCCCAGTAGAGCTACTGTGCTGGCTCCAATGAGAAGATTGTATTCAGAGGTACTTGGAATGTTAATCATATGCAAATAGTTGCTGTTTAAGAACTGAGAAAACAGCTAGTTCTCTTAAATAGGCTCAGAACTCTGCTGACTTCTTGTTGATATAACTGTTATCAGTTTGCTTAGCAAATCCTTTCCTCATAGAAAGTGCAAAAATAAACTTCATCCTGTCTGAATTGAATTAAGAAGTACAAATAAAGATTTCTCCACATTAATGACTTTATTGTACATATGCGTGCATGACCACAAAAAGCAAATCATCTTTCTGATAAAGAGGCATCCTGGGATAGTGGATAAAAGGTTGGTCCTACAGTCCAGGATACCTGGCTTCATGTCCTGCCTGATTATATTAACCATATAAGCATGAACAATTCACTTAAACTCTCAGTGGTTCATTTATTTGTGCTTAACTGCAGCTGAGTCTAGGACCAATGGGGAGGGAGAAAGAAAAAAATAAAAAGTGCAAAGGGTACAACAAAAGAAAACTGGGAAGCAAAGAAAAAAAACTGAGTACACTGAAAACAATGTATAATATTTGTTACATAGTTTAAAAAAAACAAATAGTCTGAAATGGAAATTTATGGTTTTATATTGAATCCTTTCTTTATGTTTTGCTGTGTACATGGAAATGCTATTTTTCTCTCTCATCTGTTATTTAAATTTAAATTAATAAAAATACAAAAAAATACAACAACAAAAACAACAACAAAAGAAATAATCAGAAAAATGCTTTAAATAAATCTGTATAGACTTACATGAACTGATGAATGTAAAGTGAACAGAACGGGGAGAATGTTGTAAACAGAAATAGCAATAATGCAGAATGACCAACTGGGAATGAATTAGGTATTGTAAGCACAATATAGAATCCAATTTCATTCTGAAAGGTCAATGAAGAAAAATTCTATGAACCTCCAGAGAAAGAAGTGACAGAATCTGAATTCAGAACAAATATACTTTTGAAAAATTTTCCTTTTTGGGCGGAGGGGGGTCTGTGTTTCTTTTGACAATATGACTAATATTTAATTACATTTACATGCCTACCCATATATAACCTTTATCAAATTGCTTGCCTCCTAAATGATGGGGAAGGGGAAGTACGGTGGTTGAGAATTTGAAACTTAAAAAAAATTTTAAAAAAATGGTTAAAATTGTTTTTTGTATAATTGAAAAAAATATTTTAAAAATAGGTAAAGAAAAATGAAATATTTTTTAAAATAGGTAAAGAAAAAGAAGTATTCAACAAGTCAGATTTTTCTCTTAGGAATATCAATTTCTCAGCTGTTTGGAGGATAGATTGGAGAAGGGAAAGAATGAATTCAGGAAGGATTATTAAGAGTCAGTTTCAATGGCCCAGGTGAAAGAGGATAATTTCCTGTAATAAGCTTGTTGAAGTGTCATCAGAGAGAAGAGTGATGGTAAGTACATTAAGACTATGAAGTAGGCAAGAATTGAAAGGGAAAATTTATAATTGAGGTTGACATAAGGATTGTAAATCTGGGCAAGGAGAAGAATTATGGTGCCCTCAAGACAAATAGAGAAATTAGCAGAAGGTATGGCCTTAACCTAGAAAGAAAATGTGTTCCATTTGGGACATACTGAGTATAAGTTACAGCACAGCAAGTAGAAGTGGATGCAGATGTGGGACTAGAATTCAGAAGAGTAATAATGATTCACTCTATACATCACATAGATATAGACATAGATATAGATATAGATATAGACTTAAAGGTATAGAGAGATAAAGGGCAAATTTATGGAAGATATATTGGAACCTTAGTAGGCAAGGAGAAACGACCCAGTTGAGGAGGCTGGGTATTAAGGGATATGGTGGAGTGGATTAGATAGATTCAGGGGCCAAAATTCTAGAAGAGATTGCAGGGGAAGAGATCAAAATTTTACACTGATATTTTTAATAAGGGCATTCTTTGAGACTTGAGCAAAATAGAAAAAAAAAACCATGGGAAACAGTGCCGAGAGAATTTGAGGGGGAAGAAGAGCTCATGATTGTGGATTCATTTTTTTTTCTTTCCTGTCATTGGTACTATTCCATAAGGGAGTAGAATGGTTTGGGTGGCTTTTGAGGTAAGTATTTGGATAATTTTCTTTGGGATATGTAGTATGACATAGGTCAGAACTGAATAGAAATATAGGAGCACAACCATGAGGATTCAGTTGTGATTGCATTGCATTTTTAATATAATATATAACATAATATATAACATATTATAACATAAAAGTTATAATAAAGTTATAATATAATATATAAAGTTATATATATATATATATATATATATATATATATATATATAAAATATAACTCATAAAACCACTCAGTGTGGTTGTATGAGTTTCTACAGTGACATTGAACAATCCTTTAGCAAGAGGTGAGAAGTTAGTTGGTAGGAAAAATGTAGAGCTGAAGTCTAGAAAGTGATGAGAGGAAACAGAACAATAGACCAAGTTATTCAAGGACTTAGAAAAGTGAAAATTTCAACTCATTGTTGAAATGTCAGACCAAATGGGTTTTATGATAAACAAAACAAGGATTGTTTGAGTGGCTAGGGATGCAGTGAAGTCAGAGAATGCATTTAGGTGGAGTAAGGCTTTGAGAGAACTTGAAGGAAGGAGGTTATGATCATAAAGGAGAATTTTAGAGTTATATACTCTGGACATGAAATATATGGGAGGTAATAACCTTACCAAGGATATGATTATCCCTATTATGATTGGGGTGAAATGGTGTTACAGATAATAGTTGCTGAAGAGGATTATCCACCCACTCCTCCCACTGACAAACAAGTGTATTTGAGGACATATCTACATGAAAGTCTATCTCCTAAAGAATAAGGTCAGAGTTAGGGGGGAGTGTAAAACTGTAACTCTAGTCTTCAATTTCTTGAGAAAGGCAACCAATAGATAACAACCACCAGGTTCTGTATTCAAAATATCTAGATGGAATGAACCTCAGGGTAAGAGTTCAGTAAGTGAAGGGAGTAGGTGAAAGGCATCAAAAGAACAACAAGAAGTAAGAAACATGCATACTCCTTCTGCTGGTTCTGTTCGTCAGACTTGCAAACATGAGAGATACTACAAGCAGTGCTGGAAAAACTGGCCAAATATTCAATGTCTATAACGGAGAGTGAGGTTTTTGTAATTGGTAGAAGATGGAAGGAGCATGAGAAAAAATAGGTCTAATAGGGTCAGGTTTTTAAACAGATTGGCTATGATTATGTTCACCACAGCTTTTCTTCTTATATTCCTTCTGAAAGAACCGCAAGGTGAGATAACGAAGTGTCACATGAAATTATTTTTATTAGTGTTTTTGGAAGTATGAGAAAACCTCCATTAACAATTCCTCTCCAAGAGAATCCATGAAATATCTTTCCATTTGATTATAATTTCCTTTTTCATCTTTTGGTGTCATGGGTCACAAGAAAATCAATACTGATATGGTTCAGTTCTTCAAAGACTATATTAATTAGCTAATCCTTTAACAAAGATCTCATATTTAGAGAAGTAAAAGTAAATTTTATATTTATAGATGATCAAAAACTGAGATTGTTAGCGCTCTTTGTCTCTCAACCATCCTGCCATGATAACCGTAGAAGAAAGCCTGAGAAGGACTGAGGGCCATTTTTTTTTTCTCAGTTTGTTTTATATATATCTTGTCATGACCAAAGAATATCAGTTTGTGTCAGTTTACAGGTAAAGAATTTTTCAGAAGTTATGTACACTGGGTTGGTCCTCAGAAACAGGCTGTTTTTCCCCAGAACCATGCACAAACTTTTCCAAAATAGTCAAAACAATTGGACTTAATGCTCTACTGAAAAAGATTTGAAACCTCATAGTCATCTCCATACTACAATGATATATTCAACAAGGACTTTGTGAAGGGATCATAATCCTGAGTCTCAAAAAAAGTATGTTCTTCTTTGTCTCATTTAAATAAATTCATTTTTATCTTAATCATGCTGAGTTCTAATTTAACATAATATCTCTTTCAGAAAGGATCAATCTTGCCCTAGTGTGATATTTAGCTTTACTTATGAGCATTATGCTTCATCTTTGGTTCTCTAAAACTATGGCTTGTCATTACAATGGTCAGAATTATAAAGTTCTTTAAGTTATTTTACTTTATGATATCATTTTCATTTTACATATGCTAGCATATAGCCAACATATGCTACACATTTCCAATTCTTTGTCAGTATGAATCTGAGTGGAAAAAATAATTATTGAGGAACTACTGTGTTTAAGGATTTGTGCTAAGCATTTTACAAATATTATCTAATTTATTCTTCATATTACAAATATTATTCCACTTATTCTTCATATTATAAATATTATCATATTTATTGCTCATTAATAGTATTCCATTTATGTCTTGCTTTCTGAGGAAAGTGCTATTACTATTCCCAGCTTAGAGTTGAGGAAACAGATTAAGTTACTTGTTCAGAGTCCCACAATAATTAATATCTCAGGGCACATTTGAATTCAGGTCTTTCTGACTACAGGCTTACCATTCTATAAACTGTATAACCTAGCTATGAAAAGAGTAGCTATAAATATTTTTATATGTTGTGTTGTACATTGAAAGTTGTTCATGTTTAAAAAGGTATTCAACTTGACCAGTTGTGCTTGGTTCCACAGGACAAAACTAGGAGTAATAGGTTGGAGGAAGGTAAATTTAGTGTTTGTGTAAGTAAAAATTTATTGAGAAATGCTGCTATTTTACCCAAATTATGCCTATCAAATTACCACTATTTCTTACTCTCTCACTCACAGTGCTACAAAATCCCCAGCTATCTAAGATAATTTAATTTCTGTCCCCTGGAAACTCTTCCAATTTTCTAATCCCTAGCCTTCTCAATTCTAACCCTCTCATGTCTCAATCTACCTTTACCATAATTTATAATTTTCACTCTGTAATCCTTTTTTGTTTCTTTAACCCCTTTTTAGACCTCCATTTATCCTTCCACTTACATTCTATGGCACTTGCAGAAATGTTGCCCTCCATCAAAGGGCTCTGTGTCACTCCTTGACATATTGGACTTGGAGGCAAAATAAGAAGACTTTTTTTTTTTATTTCCAGACCTTTCCTCTATTGTCATCATTCTGCAATCTCTACTTCTCTGAGGTTCACTGTATCCCAATAGTCCTAGTTGAGATACTGAATGGCAATTTTTGTCTACCAGCCCCCAAGTCATTGTCCTTCATTTGATTTCTCAAGAAGTTCAATACCTACCTTGTAGTCCCCCTTTCTAATGAAACCCTTTCATTTATTTTAATTTAAGGAATTTCATCATGCACATGGTTGTTCTCTCAAATGCCCATAAGTCCCAATTCTTTAATCCCTTTTATTTCTTTGATGTCCTCCTACATTCTACAAGATCTACAATAGAGATGATTACACTGTTGATCTTGCCATTATATATGTATATTCTGCTTCTGTGATTAAGAATTTGAAATTCCTTTCCCCATTTATAACTTCCTACCATTCCATATCTCTTTCAATTTGATTTCCTTTAACCTATTTTTCTCTTACATTATGATCTCCAGTCCCTCCACTCACAGGATTTTTCTGGACCATCACTCTTGTTCTGGTTCATTTTTCCTTCCCCATTTATCTTTACACCACAGTTAACCAGTTTATCATTACTACTCTTGAATCCCTTCCCCCTTGCCCTATTCTTCTCTATATCTTTTCTCAACTCCAACTCTGAATTATTTCTAGCATCTGCTTCCTTCATTTCTACTGATATACTGCAGAACATTATTGAAGGAATCCACCCAAAAGGTTTACTAGGGCCACTAAAAATTATGCCATCTAATCTTTTATTCATCCTTAGTTTATTCTCAGATCTGATTTAAACCTTTTCTTGCTCCCCTCATGCCTCTCATACTACCTTTCTTCTTCTGCTTTCCAGAGAATACCTCATTTTATATTTGACCAACAAAATTTAGACCATTGATCATTTGCCATAACCTCCATCTTCCTGCCTTCCCTAAATTAAAAAAAAAAAAACTTTAGCATCATTTACAGTTATCTTAACTTTCCCCACCCCAGTCTCTGATGAAGAAGTATCTTTTCTCTACACCATGATTGAACTGTTTTACATATACTATTCAGTCTTATTTGGCAGGTTGCCAGAAGGATGTCTACCTATACCTTTCTAATTTTTAATATATCATTTTTTTTTACTACTTCCTTCCCTGAAGAGGTTGTCTCCATCCTTGGAAAACTTAGGTATAATCACTGCCTCCTCAAGGTGTTAAATTATATCTCTCCCTCCTTCCTCCCAAACTCTTAGAAAAAGATACCTTCAACTGCCTTTATTTCCTCTCCTATCATGCATTCTTCAATCATTTGTAATCTGGCTTCTAAACACATCACCCAATTAAAAATTTCTTTCTTCAAAATTATCCAACTGTCAAATTGGAAGATATCCTCATATTTTTTTCTTTTTTGATTTTAATGACACTTTTCTCTCTTGATTCTCTTCCTAGTTGTCTTAATGTTCCTTCCCATCTTTCCCCCTGTATTAGCATTCACCTTGTGCCTCATAACTATTACTTTATTAGACTTTATCCTGGTATTTCTATTCTTTTTTTTTCTTTCTACTGTCATTTGATGGCATCAGGTCTCATTATTTAAATTACTATCTCTGTGCAGATTACTCACAGAGCTTTTATTCTAGTGTCACTTCTAAGCTCTCATCACACACATCCATTGGGTGTTTTGAACTAGCTATCCATTTGCAATCTCAAACTCAACATGTTCATCACAGAATTAATTTTATTTCCCTAAAAACCTAGATTTTTTCTGATTTTTCATATGAGCACATTAATTTTAAGAATCTTCTCCATCTTTCAGATTTAAAACCTTTGATTCATCCTCAAATCTTTTTCTCCTTTGGTTGATTACAGAACTCTTCTGGGAAGCTCTGTAGATTTCTGGTGTTTGAGACAATCAACATAGTTTCATCTTTGAATGGGACCATCTGGAGGACGTCATCCTTCACAAAGAATCCCTCTTCAAATATGACTTTATGTTGAATACTAATGATGTGATCATACTATAATCATAATGCTATATTATTTAGTATTTCAGGGTACTACTTGTAACTGTACAAAAAGTTATGTGAACTATTCCAATGCCTCCAAATTTTAATGAGGAAAATAGGACACTACATTAAGATAGAGCAAACACCCACACCTTAGAAATCTTGTAGTATCACACCTCTCATTGAAGAGTGTAAAATATTCTACTTCTCTCTGGATTTGTCCCTCTCAATCAACCTGCTGTCACAATAGCATGTCCAAGTTCTCAGAGAGAGACAATTACCACACAGTTACATTCTTTTTAAAATTCTTGTGGGTAACTCTGTTGAAAGGAAATCAACTTTATGAAAGCTCTTGAGCCCCTATCCAATGTGTTTTATTGATATGTAACCTATTCTCACAAAAGAAAGAATCTACACAGTTCATGGTACAGTCATTCATTCACAACAATGACATTTAGATCATAAATATAAACATTTACTCAATGATAAGACAAAAGAATAGAATTACAATTATAATATTATATAGCATAACAGCACAATACAACAAAAAAACAACACAACACAACATAATATAACAATTAATTATATAATATTATGTAAGGTGATGTGATATAAATGATTTAATATAGTTTTTTATATAATACAATGCTGTGTAATTTTGTTATATTAATTACATATTATAATATTCATTGTTATATTAATAAACATAAACGTTATAGATGTTAACATATTAAATATTAAATAAACATGTTAAATACATATGTAATAAAATGCAACCCCATATAGATACACACCTAGACCACACTCTTAAAACAATGCACTCAGAAGCTACAGTGAAGAGCAAATGGTATGGGAACCTGGAATGGAAATAAAGGAGGTAGGAAAACTCATGTGTTTAGGATAACTGCCAACTATGGCCTGCAGGCTTCAATAATATTCATCTTCAATATTAAAGAATATTTGCATCACACAAAAATGCTTCTCTGCTAAAGCTTGACTTTTAATTCTTTACCACATTTTAGCTAGGGAAATTTGCTACCCTTCCTTAATTGAATATAACCTTCAGGAACTCTTTCAATTAATTATCATACATAGAAGCACTTTTAGAAAGTGTCAGCTTTTTTAGAAAGTGAATGTAAACTCTCTTTAACCCAGCCTTACCAAAGTAACTATATCTGAGTTATATCTGGCCAGTTGTTGTGTTTGTACTTTATTCTCCAAGATGACCATGAAATCAGGGAAATGATGACATGATTTGCAAATGACTTTGATTTGAGTGAGGGAGGGCTGTACAAGGTCACTAGCCTCACTTTCTCCTTCAGAGTCATCTGAGTCCAGTGAATCTGGCCATTTATTTACTCACAAGAATAAGAATGGAGCTCAGAGCCCCATAGTTCAGATATACACTTAAATTGTCTCTGCAAGATATCATCACAGATACAAACTCCCCTCTGCCTTTCTGTCTTAAGCCATAGATGGTAGAGGAGAGTATTGAATCCTTGTGAAAAGCTTCATCATTGCTCAACTCTGCTGAAGACCACTAGAAGTCATTGGAGTCTTGGCCAATAACATCGATTCCCTCCAGCCAATAAAGCATTCCTCAGGTGAAACTTTCTTTCATCTGATTCCCTCTAAATTTTACATTCTAATGGGCATATTTTCATCCTTCTTTCTGTCTTCAAATATTTTCAAGTTTCTTTTCACTTGTTACTGTCTTTTATGATACCTCCTCCTTTTCTTCTACCATTATATTATTTTCTTTAATGAGAGCCTTTTGATTCAGTGACTCACTCTTCAATAAAAAAGATACAAGTCCCTAAATGCCACATAACAAATGAAAGCCATGATCAAGAAAAGCACATAGACATCATCTTTCAAGAAATTATCAAGCGCTGATATTGTAGAACCAGAGGGCAAAATAGGACATGAAAGATTTCACTAATCACATTATGAAAAAGATCCCAAAAGAAAACTCCTTGGAATATTTTAGCCAATTTCCAGAGTTCCCAGGTCAAGGAGAAAATAATACAAACAGTCAGAAAGAAACAATTTGAGTATTGTGGTAACACAATCAAGATAACACCAGATCTAGCAGCTTCTGCATTAAGAGACTGAAGGACTTGGAATATGATATTCCATCCGTCAAAAAAGGTAGGATTAAAATCAAGAATCACCTACCCAGTAAAACTGAGTATAATGCTTCAGGGGCAAATATGATCATTCCATAAAACAGAGGATTTTCAAGCATTTTTGATGAAAAAAAACAGTGGAACAGAAAATTTTACATTCAAGTAAAAGAAACAGGAGAAGCATGAGAAGGTAAATGGAAAAAAATCATAAAGAACTTATTAAAGTTGAACTATTTATATTCCTACATGGAAAAATGATAACTGTATCTCACAAGACTTTTATCAGTATGAGGATTGTTGAAGGGAATATATGCATATTTAGGAGGATATATGTATGTATAAATACATATGTTTCTGCGTATATATGTGTGTATATATATACACATAGAGGGCACAGAATGAGTTGAATATGAAGGGATGATATCTAAAAAATAAAATTAAGAGGTGAGAGAGGAATATATTGGTAGAAGGAGAAAGGGAGAGATAGAACAGAGTAAATTATCTCATATTAAAGAGGCAAGAGAGAACTGTTACAAAGTGGGGAGGAGCAGGAAAATGAAAGGTTATGGATGAACCTTTCTCTCATTGAATTTTGCTTTAGGAGGGAATAACATACACACTTAGTTGGATATCTTACCCTACAGGAAAGTAGGTGCAAAGGGGATAATAGGGGAGAAGAGAGAAGGGAGAACAGATTGGGGGAGGGGATAGACAGAAGCAAACACTTTTGGAAAAGGACAGGGTCAAAGGAGAAAATAGAATAAGTGGGGAGCAGGATAGGATGGAGGGAAATATAGTCAGTCTTTCACAATGTAGCTACTATGGAAATGTTTTGGGTAACTACACATGTACTGGCTATATGGTATTGCTTGTCTTCTCAGTGGGGGTTGGTGAGGAGGGAAGAACAGAAAGAACCAGAAAATCACAGATTTAAAAACAAATGTTAAAAAAAAAAAGTTTGTATTGGAACACTAATGCATTGTTGGTGGAGTTGTGAACTGATTCAACCATTTTGGAGAATAATCTGGAACTATGCCCAAAAGGTCTATAAATAAGTGCATACCATTTGACCCAGCAATACCACTTCTAAGTTTGTATCCCAAAGAGATCATAGAAGTGGGAGGAAGACCTGTATGTTAAAAAATATTTATAGCAGCTCTTTTTGTGGTGGCAAAGAATTGGAAATTAAGAGGATTCCCATCAACTGGGGAATGTCTAAACAAGTGGTGTTATATGAATGTAATGGAATACTATTGGGCTATAACAAATGAGGAGAAGATGAACTTCATACTTACCTGGAGAGGCTTATACAAACTTATACTAAGTGAGAAGAGCAGAATCAGGAGAAATTTGTACACAATTACAGACACAATGTAGGTATGATGATAAACTTTGATAGACTGGACTCTTCACAGAAATGCAAGTTCAAAAGACTCATGATGGAAAGAGATATCTACATGCAGAGAAAGAACTAGAAAGAACAGAGTTTGAATGAAGATTGAAGCAAATTGCCTTATCTCTTTCTTCTTCTTTGGTTTTGTTTCCTCTTTCCTATTGTTTACTCCTTGAGTTACAATAGTTCTTTATAACCTGACTAATATCTAATGTAAAAGTATTTGCAACTATACTTGATTGCATGCCACCATGGCAAGGGGGAAGAGGGGAAAGAGAATAAGGGGGAGAAAGTTTTGAACTTAAGAGATTGTGGAACTGAATCTTTTAAACTAAAAGTAAACAAACAAATAAAGACAAAAAATTTAAAAATTAAAAATTGGTTTTTACATACAACTGGGAAATAAGATATATAGTCACTGGTGTATAGAAATCCATTTTGCCCTACTAGAAAGTTAGGGGGGGAGGGGCGAAGCTAAGATGGCAGAGAATAAGCAGTGACTTGTTCAAGCTCCCCAAGAATTTCATCTTTGGGAACTAAAAAGTAAATTTGAGTGGATCTAAGAGTGACAGAACCCATTGTGAGACAGAGAGTGACAGATTCCCAGCCCAGAGAAGTGCCTAATCAGGTCGAGGCAGGGAGAATGGAGCACACAGGAGTGGCACCAGTGGATCTGAGAGAAGAGTGCGGCAGACTGGGAAGCCCCACCCAGCAGACTCACGCATCTGGAGGCTTCTGCAGCCCTCTCACGACCGAGGTGAGGACCGACCGACAGAACTGGGTAGGAGGGAATGAAGGGCACATAGCAGGGCCAGCAGTTTTTCCTGGGGCTAGCAACCCGCGGCCTGGATTCTTGAAGCTACATGTCCAGACTTTCAGAAGTTGGGATGGAGAAATGTAATCTAGGGGCTCTCATACCCCTCCCTGACACACAAAAAAACCTAGAGGTAAAAGCCCCACCTAGAGTACATTCTTGGATTAGCGTAAACAGCCCCGGGCTTGGAAATCACTGAGGAAGAGGGAAGGGAGATTGTACTGTACAAGCCTAAACCCATGTGGGTGGAGCCAGCAAGAGCTAACAACAAAAGCCCAGGTGTGCTTTAGAACCACCTGCCCAATCAGCAAACCACATCCCCACCCTTCTACTACAGTGAGCCTGCCTGAGAAGCAGCCCAGAGAAAGAGGTGGAAACCTGAAACAGACTACCCCCAGCCTCAGGTAACTCAGGGGAAACACTGAGATTCCTGGCCCTGGCCTCA
>CM053587.1:192459115-192474906 GCA_028646515.1 Pseudochirops corinnae
AGGCAGGCTCACTGTAGTAGAAGGGTGGGGCTGTGGTTTGCTGATTGGACAGGTGGTTCGGTGGTTCTATAGCACACCTGGGCTTTTGTTGTTAGCGCTTTCTGGCTCCACCCACCTGGGTTTAGGCTCCATACAGTACAATCTCCCTTCCCCCTTCCTCAGTGATTTCCAAGCCTGGGGCTGTTTCCACTAATGCAAGAATGTACTCTAGGTGGGGCTTTTACCTCTTGATTTTTTTGTTTGTCAGGGAGTGGGATGAGAGCCCCCACATTTCATTCCTTCATCCCAACTTCTGAAAGTCTGGGCATGTAGCTTCAAGAATCCGGGCCATGGGTTGCTACCCCCAGGAAAAATCGCTGACCCTGCTACGCGCCCTTCGTTCCCTCCTACCCAGTTCCATCGGTCCTCACCTCGGCACTGAGAGGGCTGCAGAAGCCTCCAGCTGGGTGAGTCTGCTGTGTGGGGCTTCCCAGTCTGCCGCGCTCTGCTCTCAGGTCCGTGCAGGTGCCATTCCTGTGTGCTCCATTCTCCCTTCCCCGACCTGATTGGGCACTTCACTGGGCTGGGAATCTGTCACTCTCTGTCTCACAATGGGTTCTGTCACTTTTAAATCCACTCAAATTTACTTTTTAGTTCCCAAGGACGAAATTCTTGGGGTGCTTGTTCAAGTCACTGCTTACTCTCCGCCATCTTAGTTCCGCCTCCTACATGTTTCTTAAAAGCTTTTGGTGTGGGAGTTCTAATTGTGTTGTTTTCCTCCTGTTCCATGCTTTGATTCTTTTTGGCCCCAAGAAGGAATCTCAAGTTCAATTGCTGTTCTTATTTTGCATCTTTTGCCTGCTCATATTGTTGCCAGTCAATGATTGACTTTTTAGCTCTGTGGAGCTCTGCTTCCAGAGGGGAAAGCTATGTTCCAAATTGCTGTGGTTTTCACAGCTGCTGGAGCTATTAGGAGGCTACTTTAGCCCCCACCAGCTTTGGCTCACTGTAAACACCCTCCAAAACCACCACCCAAGACCATGATCCAGATCCAGGTCACTCAACACAAGCACTTAGGCTCGGAATGATTGCTTGCCCCCCCTGCCGGGAGCTTCTGAAGCAGCCACATGGAAGTGGCTGCAGGGCCACTGTTTCTGCTACTTCCTTGCCCTGGATGCAGTTCAGCTGGACCTCTTTTCTCTCCAAATTGAGCTGAGTTCCACTGAACTCCTTTTATCCTTGTTTCTTTGGGGTTGATAATTCTGGAAACTACCACAGCTGCCACTGATCCACTCTCCTGAAGGCTCCAGCTGTGTCTTTTCCTGGCCACATGGGGGCCAAGCCATGGCTTCAGGCTGGCCTGGTTTTGGCTCCCAGCATGCTTTGATGAGGCCTTCCTGCTGAGCTGACTTCAGCATGAGATATGTTTTTTCTGTATTTTTTGTGAGTTCTGATGCCCTAAAATTTGTTTAGAGTCATATTTTATGGGTATTTGAGCTGGCTTTGTGGGAGCTGTAGTGTTTTCCTGCTTCTATGCCACCATCTTGGCTCCATTTCTTTTTTATCAGATTTTCTAAGAATTATTTAATACTCTGTTCACTTATTTCATTGATTTTGTGCTTTCTTCCAACAACTCAGATCTCAACCACTCCACGCATACATCTCTATCTCATGTTCTTCCCAAAGTTATTGCCTGGATTTTCACTCAATATATGGCAGACTTTCCTTATTTTGTCTTAAGATTGTGAGTTCCAGTGATGCACTCTAGTTATCCACCTGTCACTACTCTCTTCTAAGAGGCAGCCAGTATATCTACTGCTCTAATAAATCCTGTATGATAATCTTTTCCCCATTTTTCTTCTCTTTCTTAACTAACAAAATTTCATCCTAGGTCACCCTTACCATATGATTTTGCTTTTGTTTTTGTTTTTATTCCCAGAATTCTGACTGTCTTTGTAAATAAATATGAACTCAAGTGAATGCCACCCACTACAAATCAATACTACTATTATGACAGCTATGACTATGACCAAGACTACAACTACTGCTATGACTACTACTACTACTACTACTACTACTATTACTACTACTACTAGTACTACTATAATACTTTAAATATTATAAAGGGTGGCATGTATTATCTCATGTGTTCCTAGCAACAATCCTTTGAGGCAATTGCTATTGTTATATCTATTTTATCTGTTTTACATGTGAGGGAATTGACACCAATTAATTTTAAGTGACTCATCCAGAGGCATACAGCTATTAACCGTCTGAGCAATGATTTGAACTCTAGTCTTCTTGTCTCCAAAATCAATGTTCTCTGCATTACATCACCTAGACATTTACCATACATAGCCCTAGCAGGACCCTTTCTTCTGCTCTGTCATCCTTTCGCCCTAATCATGTCAATTTCCTACACTGACAGTCTCTTCTCTCTTCTCACTGCCAAGTATCCTTCAAACCCCATTATTATAATATATAAACCCCAATATTATAATATAATATAAATATTATAATTATTATAATGGTCCATCTCCATTTTTCATTAAGAATATTGAGTTCAAAAAAAAACAAAGAGAGAGTATTGAGTTCATTCTCTGTAACTCTTGCCGTTGGGATCATACATTTAGAACTAGCTTTAAACTTAGAAGTCATTTATGCCAAGGCTCCCATTTTACAGATAAAGAAACTGATTTGATGTTAAATGTCTTTTCCAGAATTACTCAACCAATAAATTTGAAGATTCAAAAATAAGTCATAACATAACTTCAAACAAGCCAAATATATGGCATAACTTAACTTCAAATCCAGTGCCCTATGCACTATACCATGCTACTTCTCAGTTTTTCTTCTCATAAAAGAATCCTTATTCACAATTAAGGTCAAACCATCTGCTACTACCCTTGAATCCCTTCTTTCCCACCTCTTTCATTGTCATGCTTCAATAATAATTTTCCCTCTCTCAATTTTCTTCCACCTTTAAATTTCCACTGGCTCCTCATGTGCCAGGAAATGTCTTCAACTTTCTCTGGTTTAAAAAAAAAAGCTTTCCCCCATCTCTTTATTTTTCATTGATACTCTTGGAAAGGATTTGTTTCTATCATGTGTCTCCACTTATTCATTACTCTTCTTTTCTTAACATCTTATAATTGGGCATCTGTCCCAATTACTATCATAGCAACACTTTTCATTCACCATCAGGAAACTTCTAATTATGAATTTCAGTGTCTCTTTTGATTCCCCCCACTTTTTGAGCTCTCTACAGTTTTTTTTTGTTTTTGTTTTGTCATTTTGCAACTACTGAGTGTCCCTTTTTATTTAATAATCTCTCTTCCTTTATCATAGGGCAAATCATACACTCACCCTTGCTCTTTTTACCCATCTTAAGGTAGGGTCTCCATTTTGGTTGGATTCTCTTTTTCATGAACACTCAGTGTAAATGTTTCTATGTTTCTAACTAAGACAGACTTTTCCCTTTGTCTTCCTTAACACTTTAATTCATCCTCCTAGCTTCAAAAATCATTTCTCCAAAGGTAATTCCCAAATCTATTTCTAATTCTGACTTGTTTTTTTTTAATTCAAGATTCAAATTTTCAACCACATGGGATATCTTCCCTTGACACTGTTACTGACACCTCAATCTTAATATGTCACAACATAATTTATTATATTTTTCTCCTAAAAGTATTTCTCATTTGTTACATTTCACTCTTTCTCTCTATGTCATTACCTGGTGCATTGATAGTCATGAAATTTTCATTGTACCTAAAAATTGTCCCACTCTCATAAATAATCAATAACTTACCTTTGCAGTGTTCCTTAAATCTAGGCAATCTCTTTTTAACACTACTTCCACATTGCTGTATACTTGAAATTCTGGAATAATTTAGTTATGGATCTTTTTGAAAACCACACTTTCTTCCCATCCATTTATCTGTGTACGTGATTTGTGTCCTCAGGAATCTTCAGCAAGTCATTATTGTTTGCAAAATTAAATTCACAAGCTTTGGCCCAGTATTTAAGGCCTTCCACAATCTGATTATATTATTACCTCTTCAGCATTATTTTATACTATTTTCAATCTTTCACCCTAAATCCTAGAAAAATTAAATTCCCTTCCCCCAACATATACTGCATTATCACTCATATCTTTGATCACTTTGCTGCCTGTGATTAAAATTCCCTCATTTCTCCTCTTTGCTTTTTCTACCAGTATCCATCATTTAAAACCACACAAAATGTAATCTTGTCCAAGATTCCTTCTCCCATTCCATTTTTGGAAGTTACCTGAGATTCTTCCATAAGTTATGACACTCATATAGGATAGCAATATTCAGACCTCACAAAGGAATTTTGGTTATTATTTTCTCATGCACTTATGATGTAGTTTCTTTCTGAGTGCGTTGGTATTACATTTTTTAATAGTCTCATTAGGGACATAGATAATAAAATGTTCTATCTTCCCCATAACTATAAACACTTCCCCTCCCATACAAGAGGAACTTAATAAATGTCATTGATGTTCCAGCACAAAAAAGATGCTACAACAATAGTGAACATTGAAGATAAGAAAGAACTATTAAATTTTTTTTCCCTACATTTTTGTGGACACGATGCTCTTTGGACTGAAAAGAACAAAATGATTAATGGGTAACTAAAGCTCAAGACAAATGAGGAGATTTTAGGATTGTCTAACCACCATCAGTGGGGTCAAGCTAGCAGGCCTATGGAATCTACTGGAAGAATTTGTGGAAGTGATTACTGAGCTACAGTCAAGGACCTTTGAAAAATCCTTGTGAAATGGAAAGGTGCCACAGTACTGAAGATTGTCATGGTTGTCATGATTTTCAAACATTGGAAGAGGTGCATTCTATAACTCTGGAAGGCATTATTAAAGGTAGAGTGTATGAATATTTATGAAGTGAAACAGTTGTAAGAACCATAAAGTGCAATCAAATCTATTTCCATTTTTAAAGATTACTTCAAATCTGCTAGATAAAAGGACACAGATATATTACAAATTCCAATAATTTCTGCTGCCATGTCACCCATATGCTCCATTTTCTGTGAAATCCGTCTTATTTATGCAATATTTTCATTAGTTACTGAGATGGAATCATAAACGGGGTAGCTGTCAAAGTGAAAAGTTGATTATAATAGTCAAGAATTATAGCTAATATATTAGAAACATAGTTAATATCGTAAAATATGTCCAAAGACGATGTATGACATTCCCAAGCTATTACAGTCAAATTTAATGCAGATAAAAGTAAAGTTCTATACCTATGTGCTAAAATTCATTTGAACATATACAATACAAAGTCTGATTGATGGGATGTTTTTTTATTCCTCTATATTAGCCTGAAACACACCTCTCTTCTCTCTGTGATCAACATATATATTAGTATAACCACTCTATCCAATAGTATTCCTCCAAAAGCCTGGAGATAGACATCATGTATTTTCTAAACTTTTACTTGTCCAAGCTAATTTTTCCAATTTTTTTAAAGCTAGTCTCAAAGTGAATCATCTTTAACTCCCTCTCAGTAACAACCTTGTGTACTTGCCCCATTTTTTTTCAATGCCCTTGTTAAAATGTGACAACAAGAACTGAATAAAATCTTCATAGGATTTAACTGTCAATGTACTTCGAGATACTTATTCCCTCCTCCCTCTCCCCCATATATCTCTTCATACTATCAAAGATATGTGATTTTTTTTTAGGTGGCTGCCATATTACTTTGCTTTGATGTTTCAATGTGTGGAAGTCATTGAAAAGCAGATTTCTGATGGATATGAAGTGGAACATCCCATAGTTAAAAACTGTCCAAAAGCAAAATGTATTGCACATAGAGGTAATAATGTGGCTATCAGTGGATATCTTCAAATTGGTATTTGAAGACCAGTTTTCTGGATGTTATATAACTACTTCATGCTTAAAATAGGTTTAACTAGGTAAATTTCCAGCTACCTCTAAAATATGATATCTTTTCTTCTTTGGTCTTGGTTCCAATTTCCTAGAATAAAAATTCAAGTTTCTAAGACCTGTCACGAACCTATGGCCATGTGCCATAGTATTTCAACAAAAAGGCATCTAGGGAAATTTAAATAAGAGCTAAATATGCACAAAACAGCACATCGATCATTATTATGCTTATGAAAAAGAGAGCTCTCTTCCAATGTAGTCATTACTCTGTAAATCTGTATACAGCTATGTGGTTAAGATTTATAGTCAGCAGAGGCAATAAGGTAATAGCAAATTTCAAGCTCTCATCATATGAACAACAGATAACTTGATAAATCATCAATAAACTCCAGGTAGAACTAACTTCCAATAGAAGTTTCTTGGTCAAAGGTTCTTCATTAATCTCTCCTTACAAAGTATTTTATCCTACATGGTCTAAATTCTAGTCTACATGTATTTAATTTTTAATCACCATTTATTACTATTTAACACCAAACTTAATTTTAAAAAAAGCTAGAGTTTACCCAAAAGGTCAAATACATGAAACAATAATTACATCATGAGTTTTAAAAAAATCTGCTTTTTTTTTCTTTTGTAGCTTCTGTATGCTTAATTAATGTAATGAAATTCTAACCATAATTCTCAAATTTCTCATTAAGACTTAATAATATTGAAGGTTTTCTATTTGATCACAAAAATCACAGTTCTACAATTTGAAGGAACTGTAATGACCATTTATTTCATGCTATACTTGGACAAAAAAGAATCTTTTGAAGTATAAGTGGTCATCTAGGCTTAAGTTGAAGATATTCAGTAAGGGAGAGGTATATGAAAAGGCATTCCCAAAGCATCCCAATACAGTTTTAAATAATTCTAATTATTAGAACATTTTCCTTGCATTTTATTCCTGGGACGTTTTCTAAATACGTGCCTTGTCTTCCAGATCAGGCAATTTCTGCTGTGGAACCCAGCTATGCTGATTAATAGTATCTCATATGGTCTAACTATATCTAGGCTAGCACTAGCTCTACTTCTTTTTACTCCCCATTCATCTTCTTACCAGCTACTTTGTATTCATAAATTCTAGGATCTAGGTCCACCCTCTCTTCCTATTGCTTTTCAGTTATAGAACCAGAATCAAATTAATACAGTTTTTTCTTCTAAGGTATATTAGACACTACCTCTATGACTCAGTCCCGCATACTAATTACTTCACAGGATAAAAGGCCCTTCCCTGCTATGAATCACCTATAAATATTTCTCCCCAAAGCAGAAGTTAAGCTTCTTAAAGGGATGGACTGTCTTCATTTTTAATATCAATATCTCTGGAATATAGCATATAGTAAATACTCTTTATTCTGTTCAATTGAGAAAGTAAAAGTAGTATAATATTTAATAGTACTGCCTTTGATATACTAGAAGATATAACTCATGTTCCTTATGTGTCTTTTCTTCTGAAGGCTAGATATCACAAGGTTTACATCTGATATTTGTAAGGACTGATCACCATTCTGCTCTCCTTTGTCCTGAAAATTAGCATATTATTGATGACCATGCTAACACATGATATTGATATTTAAGTACAATGGACTAGACATTGTTCTATAGTAAATTGCATTTTGTTTGGTTCTGTTCAACATGTATATATGGAGGAAAACTTTTGAATTTTCACTCTGTCATCCAGAAAATCTTATGAAAATGGTCAGGGGGTTCAATGAACTAGAGTTTCAACATTATTAAGCATTATGATATGATACGAAAGTAAAATGTTTTCTTGAGTTGCATTCAGAGAGACATAGCATCCAATATTAGAGGCATGACAGTCTTCTTATTTTCTTTAGGAGGCACAAAATTATAAAACTTCAAAAAAAAGTATTATAAACCTGAATAAGATATTTTAGGAAAGCTTGAAATTTTTAAGAAATCATTCTCAATTTTCTAGAAGTAATGAGTTCCAAAGAAAGCTGAGATGACTAAAATCCAAAAAAAAATATTACCAGATGGGAAATCAAATTTGTCACCCCAAAATATACTTATCAGATTAAATTCTTCCAATAACAAAAACAGACTCATATGCATATAGATAATATGAAATCACATATAAAAAGATATGATTTGAATTATACAGCACTTCTCAAAGAGGATAATTTGAAATGAAAGGATAGGCTGAAATGTGACATATCAAAAATTAAAACAAATCGACTATCTAGCAGAGTTAGCTACTTCCCCCATAATAAAAATGAATTTTAATACAATGAGTGAATTCTATACCTTTTGCCAAAAGAGGCAAGAAAAAGGAACAACTAAGGAAGGCTTATATTCTGTGGGTAATAACAAAAGGCTCATGTATTTTTTGTATTCTACTTTATAATACAGCAAGAAAGTGATGACTTAAATCCTAAAGGAAAACAATCTCCTTAGAAACGTAATGAACAGAAGCAGACGACTATAAAAAGTAACGGGGGTGGGTGGAGCATAAGTAGAGAAAATCCTATTTTACACCGGATATATGATGCCCCCAAAAAATCAGAATCAGGACTACCTATTCTTCCCCTGTTGGTAACTGTATAGGAGAGACTGGGGATTCAGTTCCAGTCCTTCCCCAAGGACTAGATTTGCAGATCACTTCACTCCAACACACTTGTGAAGTGTTTCAACTTAATGAAATAGCTACTCTGTCTCAGGTCACTGAGGAGGATTAGAAGCTAAGTTAGGTAAAACTTCAGAGATCATATAGTCTAAATTGTATTTGATGGAGAATACTTTCAACAATATAGTCAAGTAGTCTTTAGCCTTTTCATCAAGAGCTCCAGTGAGGAGGAACCCACTCACCATAAGGTGATCCATTATTTTGGAAGAGCTACAATTATTAAGAATTTCATTTCCTAATGTTAGATGTGACAAAAAATTGTCCCTTTATAATGGGGGGGATGAGAGTAGCTATCATGTTTTTCTAGGAGTTCAGATGAGAAAGGGAGGGAAAACATGGCATGAAAACTTGAATTGTTAGGAAGGTCTAGAGAGGGTATTCATTATTTGTTTCAGTAGAAGGGTAGACCTGAACATATTTGTTGACAGAAGGAAATGATTCAATAGGTAAGGAGATAATAGATGTACTGAAATTAGAGAGAGAGAGATAGAGTAAGAGAGACAAAAAAAGATCAGCAAAGACAGAGGATGATTGAAGTGCCAAAGCTCTGGGAAGATGTGGAAGGGAATAGGATTAAGGGTTCATTTAAAAGATTGAACTTTGAATCACAAAAGTCATCTCTTCCTTAGAGACTAGAGCCAAAGAAAAGAAATTGGGAAGAAGAGTTATATGGCATTATGATGAATCTTATAATAGAAAAGAAGAGAAAAAAATTGTGATGAAACAACAACAAAATGAGAAAAACACTTTTATCTCTGGTATTTAGCTTTCAGAACTGCAACTCCCTCTTAGCTTTACCATACCTGATTCTATACGTACTGGTCAAGATTATATCATGGTTGTTATATCTATCATCTGTTATTTGCCCTTATTTCCATCTTCACATTTCTTTTTCAAATGATCACTTTCGTTAATGAGTTCCCTATGTATATAAATCAAACCCTTCAAAAAAATTCAATTTTTCATCATCATTAAAGTATTTTTCCCTTTTGAATCTTCAAAAATTCATTCTTGAGTATCTCTTATCCCTCCTTGATTGACGTTCCCTAAAGTTTTACCTTCCTAAATCTTAGTTTTCAGGTCACATTATGCCTTGATTTCTTCTCCTCTTTCACAAACTCTGTGGTGTTGCAGTAATTACCCCCTACAACTACCACCACCACCACCACCACCAAGGTCTTCTATATTTCCTAACCAAAAAGGTTTTCCTAGTTAGTAAGAATCAGATCCAAAGTAATCCCAGACCCTCATGGTTCCTCTACAATTTGAGGTGAGAAATAACTAAAGACGCCCAGAAGTTTTGTTTTGTTTTGTTTTGTCTGCCTTGCAGAGAAAGAGTAGATGTTTGGATAATTGAAATCACTTATCACCACTATAACATGCCTCTGGGCCAGGCTTGTTATGTATTTTCTCAACTCCCTAACTATTTCATCTTCTTGGCTAGTCTGGAAAATACTCCAGCAGCAATATCATTTCTATTTCTTTCTCTTTTGATCTTCACTCAAATATTTTCTATCACATTTCTCCATCTTGTTTCTGGATTTACTCAAATAAGTGAACCCTCTTAATGTTTAATGCTTGCTCTGATAATTTTCAAATTTTAGTAATTACCCAACTGGACTTAATAAGGTTTTATTAAAATGAATTAAATATATATATATGTATATATGTATATATATATATGTATATATATATATGTATTATGTATGTGTATGTGTGTGTGTACATGTATATATTAGTATAAAACATCATCCTCCCCCAAACCAAAAGCAAACTTACAATAAGTACATACAAAGTACAGAGGGAAGTGTCTTCATGCTTAGCATGATATGGCAATGGGGATAACTCACAGCCCCTGGAAGTCCTTTTACCCAGTATTAGGAAATCTCATGAAGTTCCTAATTGATGTAGTATAGCTTTCTGCTGGACTCCTTTCAAAGGCTTTCAACGGCTTTTCCTCAGACTGTTCATTTTGTCCTAGGTTTCTAATGCAGATGATTCACCACCTATTGCTGTTCTAAGGACACTTCTTTTGGACCTTTGAAGTTCACAGGGTCTTCCTCTGATCAAGAGATAATGGACAGAGAAAAAAACATATTTTTTCCCCAAAATAATTACTCCTCTGCTTTGTAGGAACTGTTTGTTGTTGCTGCTGTTGCTGTTGTTGTTTGGTTTGGTTTGGTTTGGCTCAGTTTGGTTTTGGTTTTGATTTTTTCCTGGCTTGTCATTGGAATTCTGAATAGGAATTCATTTGCTATTTTACATAGGCCTCACAGGGCATTTATAACTCTTTCCAATCAAACTTAAACACTTTTTTGTGAAGCATAATTTCATTGTTTCCAACGGTTAGAAACCTACTACTGATCCCCTAATTAATTAATTTGATTCTTCACATTCAGTTCAATGAATTTTGATTGACCAATTGTTCAATTCAATCTATATGATCTCACCTGATGATGGTGGCACTTTCCTCAATTTAGATGAGATGAATGATTGACTCAATAGAATAAACCCTTACAATTGGATTTTGTTTTCTGTAAATTTTCTGGATGTCTCCACTGTTCTTTCTCCTCCTTTATGTCTGTCTACAGTAAACAATACCTAACAGAGATATATGTAGACAGTCATCTTCCTCCCACATCCTTTTTATTTTAAAATCCCCTTGATTAGGTTAGAAATATACATTACAATTACATTTTTACCTGTTAGGCAGCTAGGTGGCATAGTGAATAGATTGCCTGGAGTAATAAGCACCTGAGCTTAACGTTAGCCTCAGATACTTACTAGTTGAGTAAATTACTTATTCCTGTTAGCCTCAGTTTCCTCATCTGTAAAATGAATTTAAGAAGAAAATACCAAACCAATCCAGTATCTTTGACAAGAAGGGGTTGTGAGGATTTGGACATGACTAAAATAACTGAACAACACTAAAATTTTTAACTTTCTCTTTTAGGTGAACTATTTCTCAAGTCAGCAAATGTTTTTATTTATATAATCCAGAAATATCTTCTTCTCTTTCAAATGTTTCCCAGAGGAAAATACAATCTGCCCCATTATGGTCTTCAATTTATTGACCAATGCTTGATGATTCTTGATGTTAGCAATATTCTCTGTTAACAATACTTTGGAAGTATTGATATATATCTTCAGAAGTATATAATTTCCCATTATTTTGAGAAGTCTTGAGTGCTTATCTCTTCTGTCTTTGATACAGTCCAGAAATATAAGACTTCTCTATTGACACAAAAATAACAGCAGCAACAGCACCAACAACAACAATAAAAACAAGAACAGTTTGGTACCCTTGAGCAAAGGGTCCTTAACTCCTATTAATCTTCTTCTTGTTCTGTCCCTCACTTGATGAACATTGTCTAATAGCTTCTATGGTTCCAATATATAATTCTTTGGAAGACAAAGAGCTTCTTTTTCCTTAAAACATTAAAGTCTCTTCTCTTTAGGGAAATCCTCAGATAGCTCGAGTATGTGGTTTTTTTTGACCTTGAAGAAAATTCTACCTAGACTTTATTCCTGACTTGAGATGAAAAAGAAACATGCTATTCCTTCTACCATGAGTTACGAATTTAAAATAAAAATTGAAATTTTTACATCAAACTTTCCTAATTCTCTCTCTCTCTCTCTCTCTCTCTCTCTCTCTCTCTCTCTCTCTCTCTGTCTCTGTCTCTCTCTGTCTCTGTCTCTGTCTCTCTCTCTCTTTCTCTTTCTCTCTTTCTCTATCTCTGGTGGACCCCTCTGGCACTCTGGCAAGCTTATGACTCCTTCTCAGAATAGTATTTTAGTATATAAAATAAAATATATAGGATTGCAAAGAACTCCATTAATATATTGAAATGCAGTTAAAAAAAACCTTTTTTTTTAAAGACCATGGACCTAAGTTAAGAATGCTTGCTCTATGTTGTCTCCTTTCACTCTTTCTTACTTTAGTCTGTAAGTTACCCCTTCTAAACAAAGTACTTGTGTCCTTAACTTTTTACCATTTCCTCCAAGAGCTTGACCCTTCAATCATTCCTTCTCTCTAACTCATATTTAAGATCATCTTATCTTAAGACTCCATCTCACCTGATGACAGGAATATATAGTTCTTTAATATCCTTTAAAAAGGGAGGAAAATTATGACCTTATCTTCTCATAGAATAACTCAATAGGTCCTCTTACATTTAAAAAACAGATATCTGTACTCATTGTTTCCATATAGATAAATCCACTCATTTATCTGCCTCTGGCAAGCTAACTTCTAATCCCAGTTGCAGAATGAAAACACCTTTAGGAGAGTTATCCTTTATATCTGGTAAATCTAATATATTTTCTTCCTTTGTTATAATCCTCAATCTATTGCATCTTTTTATATTGTGGTTCAATCTTTCATTCTGGATCCCATCTTCCCCCCTTGCCTTTCATGACAGTACTCTGTTGTTTTTTTTTTTTATTTAGTATGATTTTACTTCTTCTCAGTGCACCTTGATAGATAATTATCCATCTTTTATTCAGTAAACAATAAAGTCCTCAAGACTTTTTCTGAGACAACTTTCTTCATATACTTTCCCTTCCTTGATTTTGTAATTGGCTTCCATGGGCTCAATCTTCAACTGTAAGAAGATCTATACATCTAGCTGTAACAGCAAGCAACCTAGTATAATCAAGATGGCCTAATAGCACAGGTTCTTTGATATGCTTTGCTAAAGGAAAAACAACATTTAAAGGGGTAAATGATCTTCAATTACTGATAAGGAGACAATACAAGCAGAGAAATTACCACAGAGAACTAAGACAGGGCTCCTACTGTCTAAACAAATTAATATGACCACCTATATACACCATCAGATTGAGAGAGCAAAAACATCTGAGTAGTCAAAGGGCTCTTAACAAATGGTTACTCAGAGTCCTGTCGAGGGAATCAAGAGGTCCTTCTCATAAGTGAAATCCCAAAGTAAAATATCAACTCCCAATATATTTAGTTTTCAACTGATAGGTTCAGAGCCAGAAGGCACCACAAACTTCATGACTCAGTCCTTAATTAGCTTAATACCAAAAGCTGTGGAAGCATTCCTACAAGAAGGCCCCTCTCTAAGCAAGTTCCTCCTTAGACAAGTTCCTCCACCAATGGGCTCTATGTGACTCAGTATGTATCACAGGCGTGATTGAAATACCTATGTATCTTTAATCCTGGGAACCCGGTTCCTGTTCTAAGAGAAAAGGAGGACTCATATAGTCACATAGGCCTATCAATGGATGGGGAAGATTTTATATTCCATTAACCCTACACTAGTCATAAGTTCTTTCTTCAAATCAATCATTGCATACCCAATCCTTGCATGAAATCCTTACATATAAATCCTACTCGCTGTAACATTGGCATAGTTGTAGTCAAGATGTCAAAAAACACATCTCATTTTTACCACTCCTATAAATTTCCTTATTTCTGATGAGATAAGCATCACCATTTAGATCATTCTTGTTTACAATCCCAGAATCATTCTTGAATTTTCCTTATCCCTAACACTCTTTACCCAGTCAGACAATAAATCTCATCAATTCTAATTTCATAGCATCCCTTCATCTACATTCTTCTCTCTATTCATACTTGTATTACTTTAGTTCAATTTGCCATTGTCTTTGGTCTATATTATTGAAATAGATTTTATTGGTCTCACCTCTTACTGAGAGTTAGTATAGTATAGACAATAGCTATCCTCGAAGCCAGAAATTCCAAGGTTTAAATCCCATTTTTGACATACTCTAGCTGTGTGACCCTAGCCAAGTCACTTTACTTCTCAGTGTTCTAGGCAACTACATAAAATTGTTAGTCACAAGAAAGTCATTGACCTGCATTCTCAGAAGGAGTATGTTCCCTTATAGGTTCCCCTTATAGTTAGTCAATAAATATTTCTCATGTATAATATTTACTAGTCAAATAACTTTTCCAGTCCATATCTCTGCCTTTTTCTACTTTCTTTCCTCTATATTTAATTGATTTTCCTTAAATATGTATGACAATGTTCCTCTTCAAGAATCTTCAGTGTCTATCTAATACTGCTAGGCTAAAATTCAACTTCTCTAGTCTCACACTTAAAACTCTTCACATTCATAGTCTCACATGATTTTCCAGTTTTATTTTGTAAAACTATTCTTTATCCCTCTCTACATACTAGTCAAAATAGTTTACTATTTAGTACTTAAAACCAGTTTTGAATTTTCTCTCTCTGTGCTTTTGTACAGGCTGCACACCATGCCTAAAATGCGCATCCTTCTCATCTTTATCTCTTAAAACCATGATATTTCTTTGAGGTTTAGTTAAGGTGCTGTCTGCTATGTGAAATCTTTACTTTTATGCCCAAGGGATGTGATGCTCTCCTAAATAATGTTAGTTCACCTTATCAAGCCAGACCCTGACTTAATTTTGCTTCATACTAGCATCTTCCTGCCATGCTACGGTGAGGGAAATCAGTCCCTTCCAATACCCTACAGTGCTTACTTTTCCTGATACATAAACTCTTATAAACCTCTTCTTGTTAGAACAGTATGATAGCACCCCCCAAAAAATATCATTCCTGGAAAAGGTTTTACAACTGACTGAATTATAACTCCATGTAACAACCCTGTGATTTCTCAGATTACACCCTTCTTTCTCTCATATGAGTTGCTTTCCCTTATTAGAATGTAAAGAAAGTAACTATTTGGCTCAGTGAATAGGTTCCTGAAATCAGGAAGAACTCAGTTCAAATCTTGCCTCAGGAATGTATTAGCTGTGTGACCCTGGACAAGTCACTTAACCTCTGTTTACTTTAATCCACTGCAGAAGGAAATGGGAAAACACTCCATTATCTTTGACAAGAAAACCTCATGAACAACATGGTTCACAGGGCCATGAAGAATTAGACACAACTGAACAACAACAATTAGATGTAAATTCCTTGAAGAGAGATTTACTTGCTATTGTATTTATAATCCTAATATTTATCACAGAGGCAGAGCCTAATTAATACTTCTTCTTTCGCTCATGTATCATTCTTAATTCACTCATTCTGTTTGAATGCTCTCTCCCTCTTCAAATAATAGTGTCCTTATCTATCTGTACACAAGATATATCCTTCTATTAATAGAATAGAAGTTAATTGAAGACAGGAATTGTTCATTTTTATCTTTATATCTATCAAATTTGTATTCCTATCTTTCCTA
>CM053587.1:192475406-192493410 GCA_028646515.1 Pseudochirops corinnae
TTATTATTATTATTATTATTATTATTAAATACATCCAACTGGAACTTGAGATACACAGGTACTGTGGTTGGGAGACCATCCTGCCCTACTGAAAAGTCAGAGGGGTGAGGGGGGAAGACATAGAAGAGAATAGATTGGAGGTGGGGGGATACACTGGGATTGCTGTTTTGGGCTGGTGCGTAGGGGAAAGATGGGGAGAAAATTTGTAACTCAAAATTTCGTGGAAATGAATGATGTAAACTTAAATAAAATAAAAATCAATTAACGAAAAAAAAAGAGATTAGGTAAGAAACTGCTTCTTGCTAAAAGGTACCACAGACAATGAAGTAATATCACTACTAAATATATTTGCACCAATAGTTATAACATCTGAATTCTTATAAAATTTAAGTGACTTATAGGAAGAAATAGATAGTAGAACTGTAAGACTGGGCATCTCAATCTCCCCTACTCAGAACTACATAAATCTATCCACAAAATAAACAAACAGTAAAAGAAGTTAAAGAGGTGAAAATAATTGTAGAAAAGTTCTGTATGATAAATCTCTGGAGAAAATTGAATAGAGAAATAAAGGAATATACCATATTCTCAGTGGTACATGGCATCTACACAAAAATTGACCAGGTATTAGGGCATAAAAAACATCACAAACAAATGAAACTGAAGAAGACAAATAAAATGCATCTTTTTTTCAGGTCATGATGCAATAAAAACTATGTGTGATAAAGGAAAATGGAGTCAGAGATGAAAAACTAAATGGAAAAAATAGAGTCTCATTGTAAAGAATGAGTGGGTTGGCAGAGCCAAAATGGCAGCATATAAACAGAAAAAAACCATGAGCTCTCCCCATAACCAACTCAAATATGGATAAAGTATGACTCTAAACAAACTTTATAGCTAAAGAACTCAAAAAGTGACAGAGAGAAACAAATGTCCTTCTGAAGGTAACCTATTAGGCTGGCAGGAAGGGTCCACTGGAGCATGCTGGGAGCTGAGTCCAGCCCCAATTGAGCTCACAGGTAAACCCCCAGGGTGCCCCTTACCAGCAGCTGCTAGAGTGGACTTCTGGAGAGTAGATCACGAGTAGTTGTAGTAGATTCCAGAAATATTAACCCATAAATGCCAAAGAAAAAAGCAAAAGGTCAGTGGAACACTGTTGGAACTGTGGGTGGGGAGGAGCAGAGGTGTGGTCTGGCCTTCACCCCAGAGCAAGAAGCAGAGGAGGTGCTGTGGCTGTGCAACTGCCTCCATGTGGCTACATCAGAGCCCCTGGCTTGAAAATTGGAGGGGGGGGGGCTGTGAAGCAACCATTCAGAGGGGTAATCTCTCTTGCTTTAACCTGCCTGGATCTGGATCATGGTCTTGGTTGATGGTAGTGATATGTGTGACCAGAGAGCCAAAGCATGTGGGGGCTTTAGAGACAGCATGCTGCTAATATCTCTGGCAGCTGCAAAAACCCCAGTAATTTGGGACAAAGCTCTCTCCTCTGGAAGCATAGTTCTACTTGGCAAAGAGCACAAAAGTCAAGTAATTGACTGGGAAAATGAGCAAGCAAAGGGAGCATAGCAATTACAGCAATCTAACCTTAGATTCTTTTTTGGGCACAAAAAGGATCAAAGCTCAGGCCATAGAGGAGCTCAAAAAAGATTTTAAATATCAAATAAGAGAAGAGAGGAAAAATTAGGGAGAGAAATGAGAATAATGCAAGAAAATCATGAAAAGAGAGTCAACAACTGACTGAAGAAAATACCTTAAAAATAGACTAACTCAAATGGCAAAAGAGGCCCAAAAAGTCAATGAGGAGAAGAATGCCTTAAAAAGCAGAATCTGCCAGGTGGAAAAAGAATTTTAAAAGTTTAATAAACAGAATAATTCCTTCAGAATTAGATTGAAGCAAATGGAAGGTAATGACTTTATGAGAAATGAAGATGCTATTAACCAGATCCAAACAAATGAAAAAAAAAAAGAGTACAATGTGAAATACCTCATTGGAAAAACCACTGACATAGAAAATAGATGCAGGAGAGATAACTTGAAAATTATTGGATTACCTGAAAGCCATAATAAAAAAAAATTACCTAGAAATCATCCTCCAAGAAATTCTCAAGGAAAAGTACACTGATATTTTAGAACCAAATGGCAAAATAAAAATTGAAAGAACCAATTACCTCTTGCAAAAAGATACCAAAAGGAAAACTTGTAGGAATATTATACCCAGGGTCTAGAGTTCCCAGAACAAGGGGAAAATATTACAAGCAGCCAAGAAGAAACAATTTGAATATTGTGGAAACACAATCAGTATAACAAAGGATCTACCATCTTCTACATTAAGGGATAGAGGGCCTAGAATTTTATATTCCAGAGATGAAGGGAGCTAGGATTAAAATAAAGAATCACCTACCCAGCAAAATTGAGTATAATGTTTCAGGGGAAAATCTGTTCATTCAATGAAGTGAAGGACTTTCAAGGATTCTTGATGAAAATCCAGAGTTGAGTAGAAAATTGGACATTCAAATACAAGAAGCCAGAGACACATGAGAAGGTAAACAGGGAAAATAAATCATAAAAAACTTATCATAGAAGAACTATCTGTATGTCTACATGGAAAAAGAATAATTTTAATGTTTGAAACTTTTCTCAGTATGAAGATAGTTGAAGGGAATATGTGTGTATGCATGTATGTATTTATTTATATGTGTATATATGTACATGTATACATACAAATATATGTAAATATAGGAGGGTATATGTGAGTATAAATACATATGTGAGTGTGTGTATATGTGTATGAGTATACATAGACAGAGCACAGGCTCAACTGAATAGGAAGGGATGATAATTAAAAGGTGAAATTGAGAGCTGATAGAGAAATATAATGAGAGGAGATGGGGAGAGATGGAATGCGGTAAATTATCTCATATAGAAGAGGTCAAGGGATAACTGTTACAATGGAAGGGAAGAACAGGAAGGCAAAAGGGAATAGGTCAAGCTTACTCTCATTGAATTTGGCTTAGGAAGGGAACAACATACACACTAAATTGGCTATCTTGCCCTACAGGAAAGTACGGGGGATGGGCATGAGAGGGGGGGGATGATGGAGAAGAGAGAAGTTTTGGGGGGGAGGATAGGAAAGGTAGTTAGAGGTACACATTTTTGTAAAGGGCCAGGGTCAAACTAGAGAATAGAATAAGTCATGGGCAGGATAGGATGGAGGGAAATACAGTCATTCTTTCACAATATATACATGATGGAAATGTTTTGCATAACTACAGATGTACAAGCTATGTTGAATTGCTTATCTTCCACGTAAAGACAGGTGATGAGGAAGGAAGGGAAAGAATCTGCAACTCAAAGTTTTATAATCAAATGTTTATATATGTAATTATTATTATTATTATTACATGCAACTGCAAAATAAGGTATACAGGTACTGGATTATGGAAACCCATCTTGCCCTAATGTAAAGTCGGAGGAGTATTAGAGGATGCTATGGGAGAGAGCAGATTCGGGCAGAGGGTATACAGTGAGATGGCTGTTTTGGGTTGGTGAGCAGGGGAAAGATGGGGAGAAAATTTGTAACTCAAAATCTTGTGGAAATGAATGATATGATGTAAACTAAAAGTAAACATTAAATTTAATTTTAAAAAAAGAATGAGTGGGTCAAATAACAAATAATAGAAACAATAATTCATCAAAGAGAAAAATAATGAGAAAGTATACCAAAACATATGGTCCTCAGTCATAGAGGTTCTTAAGATAAATTTTCTCTCTCTAAATGCTTACGGGAATAAAATTTGGAAAGAGGAAATCAATGAATTTGGCATACAACCAAAAAAGTTAGAAAAGCAACAGCTCAAAATTCCCAATTAAATACCATATTACAAAGTCTGAATCAAAAGATAGATTAATAAAATTGAAATTAAGAAAAATTATTGCACTATTAAATAAAACTAAATGTAGGTTTTATATAAAAACAATAAAAGAGATAAAGCAATGATTAGTTTCATTTTAAAAAGGAGAGAAAAAAATTACCATATCAATTCTCCACAATTAAGAGAAAATTGAACCAATAATTAGGAGCTATTTTGCCTGACTGTATGCCAACAAATCTGACTATCTAAGTGAAATGGATGCACATTTCCAAAAATATAAATTGCTCAGATTAACAGAAGAGGAAATAAAATACTTAAACAGTTCCTTTTAGAAAAAGAATTCTAACAATCCATCAATGAATTCTCTTAGAAAAAAAAAAAGCCTCTAGGGCCAGATGGATTTACCAATGAATTCTACCAAATATTTAAAGAACAATTAATTCCAATACTATATATACTATTTGGGAAAAAATATGTGAATAGATAGTCTTTCCAAATTCCTTTTACAACAGAAATATGGTGCTGATACCTAAACGAGGAAGAGTCAAAAGAAAGAAAAATTACAGATCAATTTCCCTAATGAATATTGATGCAAAAATCTAATTAAAATGTTAGCAAAGTGATTACATAAATTTATCATGAGGATGATGCACTATTACCAGGTGGTATTAATGCCAGGCATGCGGGGTTGAAATATTAAGAAAACTATCAGCATAATTGAACATAGAAACAACAAAACTAACAGAAATCATATAATTATCTCAATAGATGCAGAAAAACCTTCTGACAAAATAGGGTGCACATTCTTATGGTGGGAAAAACAACAACAACAACTAGAGAACATAGAAATAAAGAGAGTTTTCCTTAAAAGGATAGGTAGTATCTATATAAAACAATCAACAAGCATTATATTCAATAGGCATAAGCTAAAAGCTTTTCCAGTTCAAAGTAAGGTGGCCTAGCAATATCAGATCTAAAATTATATTATAAAGGGTCAATCATCAAAATTATTTCATACTGACTCAGAAATAGAATGGTAGATCAATGGAATAGATTAAGTACACAGGATACAGTAGCAAATCACTATGGTAATCTATTGTTTGATAAACCTAAAGCCTCCAGATTCTTGAATAAGAACTCATTGTTTGAGAAAAACTGCTAAGAAAACTGGAAAATGCTAAGGCAGAAACTAAAATATCTCACACTCTATACCAAGATAAGGTCAAAATTTGTATAAGATTTAGACATAAAGTATGATACCATAAGGAAATTAGGAAAGAAAGGCATTACCAATCAGATCTATGGAGAAGGGAAGGATGTATGACCAAGCAAGAAATAGAGACCATGAAGAAATGTAAAATACATTACTTTGATTATGCTAAATTTAAAAAAAAAAAGATTTTGCACAAACAACTCCAGTGAAACCAAGACTAGAAGGAAAGTAGAAAGCTAGGATACAATTTTTATAGCAAGTATTCCTGATTAAGGCCTCATTTCTCAAATACATAGACAACTAAATCAAATTTATAATTTCTTAAATATATAGAGAACTAAATCAAATTTATAAGAATGCAAGCAATCGGCCAATTGATAGTCAAAGGCAGTTTTCAGAAGAAGAAATTAAAGCTATCCACAATTCATGCAAAAAATGCTCTAAATAACTATTGATTAGAGAAATGCAAATTAAAACAACTCTTAGTTACCACATCACACCTATAAGATGGGCTAATATGAGAGAAGAGGAAAATGATAAATGATGGAGAAGATATGGGCAAATTGGAACAATAATGCATTGTTGGTGGAGTTGTGAACCTATCTGGCCATTCTGGAGAGTAATTCGTAACTATACCCAAAGGGCTATAAAACTATGCATATCCTTTTATCCAGCAATACCACTACCATGTCTGAATCCCAAAGAGGTCATAAAAACCTGAAAAGGACCCACATGAACCAAAATATTTTTAGCAGTTCTTTTTGTGGTAGCCAAGAATTGGCAATTGAGGGATTGCCCATCAATTTGCAAAGAGTTGAACAAGTTTTGATGTATGAATGGAATCAAATACTTTTATACAATAAGAAGTAATGAGCAGGGAGATTTTAGGGAAACCTGGAAAGACTTACATGAACTGATACTGAGTGAAATGTGCAGAACCAGAAGAACATTGTACACAGTAACAGGAGCATTGTATGATAATCAACTGTGATAGACTTAGATTGTCTCAGCAATGCAATGATCAAATACCATTCTAAAAGGTTCATGATAAAAAATGCTAACTGCATTCAGAGAAAGAACTATGATGCCTGAATGTAGATCAAGACATAATTTTTTTAAATTTTTTTTCTTTCTTATGTGTTTTTCCTTTTATTCTGATTGTTCTTTCACAATATGACTAATGTGGAAATATGTTTAACATAATTATACTTGCATAACTTTTATAAGATTGCTTACAGTCTTGGGAAAAGAGGATATATTAGAAAAAGGGAGAAAAAAATTGGAACTTGACATTTTAGAAAAATGAATGTTGCAAACTAAATTTTCATATAAGGGGGGAAAATACTACTAAAAAAAACCTAGTAAAGTATTTGTCTATTTCCATTCTTCAAAACCCTACCTATGATTCATGATTTCTCAAAAGTCACTGCCTGGTGTAGAGTAAACATAAATCTGAGTTACAAAATAGAAAATACATTAAGAAAGGATGGGTTGCAGCTTGTGCAATTGGTCGAAAAATCAATATCTATGTGATCACAAATCAATGAAGTGCTGAAGTATGATCATGTCAATAAATCTAGGAAGTATATACAGAATAATTTTACATATGCATATGTACATATGTCTATAGGTATATGTATATACATATTTGTGTCTAATAATACCCATGGTGGGGGGAGGGAAGAAAAAAGGAATAGTGAATAGTACATTTGTAGTTTCATGTAAAATCACCTTTTTTAAATGTTTATTTCATAAGTTAAAAATAATTTTTAAAAAAGAAATATCAAGTTATACATAATCAATTTATAGTTATTTCTGTATGTCCTTTGTAGTGTGAATGTGATTAAAATACTAAAACAATCCATATTGTCACACTTCCATAAGATATATAAAGTGTCAAGGAAAAAAATTTCAGAAAAGAAACATAGCTTACAATTACAATTTAAATTTCAATAGTCTGCTTTGTAAAGTTTTGTCCCAATTGTTTCAAAATCTTTTTTCCTACTTCCCAAAACATATGAAGCAAGCAAGAATCCTAGTTTAAAACAAAAAAACTATGTCTATTATATATGCTGCAACCCTAGGCCCTATACCCTATTCATTCATTCAACAAACATCAATTGTTTACAGTAAATATACCTTAATGAAAGACATAAAAATTCACATCAACCCGAGGATAATTAAAGTTCTGCAGCTACTGTTTTCTTGAAGTAGTCATTACAGTTATTACAGATATATCTGATTAAACATAGTAGTTAAAAGCTAAACCTTTAATTAAAAGATCACTACATCATTACCACCACCTTCTTTAGAGGTGAAAGAACAAGAGCATGTCAGACATGCTCTTGCAAAGACTGAGGTTCATACATTTAGGGCTGGGAAAGACTCTGGGAAAGGACACAGAGGTCAACATCATACAAGTAATTGTAAGCTGACCACAAATCCTAACTCCAGATCCCTGCACAGGTACCACTGTCTGTTGCCTTAACTGAATGCTCTGTGCTTTAGTTTCCTCAGCAGCAAAATGGGGACAATAACTATACTGATTCGTTTAAGAGTGTCAAATCCAGGATGCAAGTACCTGAGTGCTCAGTTAAAATGTAAGGACACTGTAGGGTCCAGAGCTAAGTGAAATCATTCCTTACCCAAGTTGGCACAAGTAAAACCAACTTATAAATTCTCTAAAGATGTGGTTGATTAAAGTCATTTGGAATAGTCCCCACTAACTCTTTTCTTGTGACTAGATGAGCACAGTCCTCAAGAAAGACATGTATTACTCTTGTATTTTTGGACCCAATTACCTGAAGGACCCCAAGGCCATACTTCTGAACCTCTGATCTAGAGAAAGTGACATGTTGGGTCCAAGTATTGAACATATTTTGCTAAAGGCAGGAAATCATCTGAAAGAAATGCATTTTAAAAATATGTATATATTTAAATTGATGGGTATCTCCTCAATTTCCAATCATTGGCCACAACAAAAAGAGCTGTTATAAATATTTTTGTAAATGTGGGTCCTTTAAGATCTCTTTAGGATATAGACCTATTAGTGGTATTGCTATATAAAAGGGTATGCACAGTTTTATAGGCCTTTTTGGCATAGTTCCAAATTTCTCTCCAGAAGGGTTGGATCAGTTCAGAACTCCACCAACAATGCATTAGTATTCCAATTTTCAAACAAATTCTCCAAAATTTATCATAACATTTTATTAAAATATAAAATAAAACCAACAATAATGTGGCATGGTAGTTTCATAAAGTGATTGAATTACCACACCCAAAGTAAAATCACTAAATTTTTGTGTGTGTGGTTATATATAATATAAAATAAACACTTGTAAACAGTATTATCCTCAGTTGTTTTATAAATTTAGTTCCAAAGTAGATTACTACATAAAGCAAAAGAAAACAAAGGGGAATGGTTTGTATAATTTGGTGAACTAGGGAAAACATCAACTAAGGTTGTTAATCATATGACAATATGGTCAAGATAAGCATGAAGAGGGTGACTGGGAGGGGAAATGGGAAGGGATAAAGAAACTAAAAGGGATCATCTCTCCACTAAAAGCATGGAGCTTGGATTTTTCTCCCAAGAAACCAAGTCCAGTCATATAAACAAACAATATAAATAAATAAAAATCAACTGATGACACAAACTGAAGGATTAATGAGAAACCCTTTTCATAATGATGCACAAACATCTGAGAGTTCTCTAGGAGTAGCAGTATTACCCATTTTGGTCTTATTTTTTAGTTAGCAGCTGCATTTTTTTTTTTTGTCTTTGAGATTCAATACGGCTTTTTAACCTCAGGACAAGGCATCACAATGTATTCCTTTTACAAAAATCAAGTCTTCTAGTAAAAACTGTGATTTTGCCAAATGAAAAATTGAATTCCCAAATCTTAAAAACCCAGTAGCTGTGCTATATGCACCTATTCCTGTTCTCAGCGTATCTGTGTCTATGTTGAAGTCAATGAAATGAAGACATTGCTCAGGACAGATAGCAGTGCTACAGCAGCAGCAACAGCAACATGACTCTTGAGCTTGTGTTCTTGTGCACCAGGTGAAAATGAGGCTGAGTAAGTTGTTCTAGTAGAAGGTGGACTGGGCATGGGGAGTAAAGGTGCCTGGAAATTTTGTCTATCCAGAGAGCATTTCTGAACAGCTTCTAAACAAACATTTCTCAAGAGATTAATAACAGATCTGGGATCTTCACTTCTCATGATGGCACTATGAGACACAGTCATATTAGTTCCTGCCTTTGCACATTTGTGAATTGTGTCAGGACCTACTCCACCATCTACCTCAATATCCAGAGAAGGGAACTGGGTCCTCAATCAATGAATCTTTGGCATCATGTCTTCCTTGAACTTCTGCCCTCCAAACCCAGCTTTCATTTTCATGACTAATGCCATATCTATCTGATTGGCCCATGGTACCAAATACTCAACTGTAGTGCTAGGTTTAATAGCAAGACCAACTTTCATCCCATTCTCTTGAGTATTTTTAATCAGAGCTCCAGGGTTCTCAGTAGCTTCTAGATGAAAGGTAGAGTGATTTGCTCCTGCTATAGCCATTGGCTTTACCCACTGTTCAGGTCTAGAAACCATCATATGCATGTCAAAGAAAGGGTCTTGGCCTAGCTGTTTTCAGAGACTTTCTACCAGAGGGTGACGAAAGGTGATATAGGGAACAAAATGCCCATTCATTATATCCAGATGTAGATAGTCGCCTCCAGAGTCCAGTATATGGGAGCACTCAGCCCCTAGGCAGGCCAAGTCACTGTTGAGGATGGATGGGCTGATTTTTACAGCCGGATGCCATGGTGGATGCAGGTGTCCTAAAATTAATTTTTTAATTAATTTGCTTTTACTTTAAATCATCCAGTTCCACAATCCCGTGAGTTCAAAATTTTTTAACCTTCCCTTTCCTTTCCCCTGCCTCTTCCCATGGCAGCATGTAATCTGATATAGGTTCTACAAATACCTTTTCATTAAATGTTAGTCAAATTATAAAGAATTATAATTAATACAGTGAATGAGAAAGAAGGAATGAAACAAATTAAAACAAAAAAAGAAAGAGAGCAAGTAGTTTGGTTCAATCTGTAATCAAGCTCTGTACATTTCTTTTCCACGTTGTTAAAGGGATATTTTGGATATTGCCCAGGAAATCTGTGCTTGTCCTTATTTTCACGGTGAGTTGGATGATGGAATATGTGATTTGCTTTTACTATTTGTAATTTACACAAACCTAGTATGTAAAAGTAATACAGTGAGTAAGAAATATGATACTAAAAAGTTTTTAAGAAAATAGAATATTGAGCTGATTCTAATAACACCCAAATATTCCAATGGGCCTATTGCTATACTGATGTTGATATTCCCTTCATTGCTACACATTTCACCTTATACATTCCTGTTCATCCTCTGCAACTCTCATCCTCGGACTCCCATAATGCAAGGGACCTTCTCGGAATTATCTTAAAACTCTGTTGATGTCAATGAAGCACAAACAATTTCAGAAAGAGAAATCAAGGAAGTCATCAATGAACTTTAAAATTGAGGAAGACTGGTTTAAACCTAAAATTTGCCTAAAATTTAAAGAACATAATTCCTATGTTACAGAATAACTGCTAATTTTAGAGAACTTCTATATAAGTCCTAAGTAATAGAAGCTTTACATAAAAATAAACAGAAGGATATCTAATAAAAGTCCTTCAGTATCTCAATATCCAAACCAAGGAATGATACATCAGAGAATTGTGCCACAGAGGTCCAGCCAAAATGTTTCAGAATTCCTTCTCTTTCTCTACACAGTATTTGGATTCTCTGTACAACCTTTTGTTTTTGAGTCATACACTGCACTGAAATTAGGGGGAGTGTATAAAATATTGGAAGGGTAATTTTGAAATACCTTTATTAGACCTGGTATTTTTATTCTTTAGATTATGGAATTCTAGTTTTGATTCACTGACTGAAGTATTTCTTCCTGTTATTTTTAAACTAATTAATAACTTTAATAATAGTTATCTCATTTTGTTCATTTTACTGCATTAGATTATATAATCTACAGGGCCACTCTTAGCCCTACACCACCATTAAAAAAATTAACTGGTTTCCTGTCTCCCCTAGGCTGGATATCTGAAAACTACTGACAAATCTAGTTCCAGTATGATTAGTATGGGCTCTTTGAAAAGCTCCATTTCTAACCTGGGCAATTTTACCCCTTAGTCTGATGGTTCCTTAGTATTAATACAGAACTTATTGAACACTGTATCAATAAAGAGCTTGTTTTTGTTCAGTCATTTTAGTCATTCCCAAATCTTCATGATTTCATTCATGGTTTTCTTGGCAAACATATTGGGATGGTTTGCCTTTTTCTTCTTCAGCTTATTTTACTGATGAGGAAATTTAAGCAAACAGAATTATGTGACTTTCTAAGGGTCAGACAACTAATGTCAGAGGCCATATTTGAACTCCAAAAGTTGAGTCTCCCTGATTTCAGGCATCTGTGGCATCTAGCTGCCCAAAATAGAACTTACTCTTGGTAATTTAGTACCAAAACCTGATAATGTAATTCCATTGAAGCTCACAACCCTGGAGGTCAAGAGAATCATAAATCCCAACCTCCCACTTAGCGGGGACAAAGACACATGCTACCATATTTGGCTTTTAACCATTTTTTTTTAAAGAAAAAGGCAAATAAATCAGTCCTGTGATATACTGGTTAGAGAGGCAAAAATAGTTTTTTTTTTTTAAAAGGAAAATAATAAATATTAGAGGGTCAGTGGAAAAGCAAGCACCCTGATACACTGTTGGTGAACTTGTTAATGGGGATAATCATTCAGTAAAGTTATTTAGAATTATAGACAAAAGATAACTAATTAGTTCATGCCTTTTAACCAAGAGATAATACTTCTAGACATTTCTTCAATGGAATAAATACAATGTAAAAGGCCATTTATGTTCCAAAAATATTTTAGCCATCATTTTTGTTTATGGTGGGTAGAAATGGAAACTAAGATAATACCCATTAGCAGAGAAATAAGTAGAGGTATATGAATATTGTTCAGTATTATTTCATTGTAAGAAAGGAACAAATAGGTTATTTCAAAAAGAAAGACATTAATTGATTCAGAATGAAACAAACAAAAGGAGAACAATTTATGTTATAACATCAATATTTTTTAATGTACCATTTTGAAGACAGTTGTAAACAGAAGAATGAACAGAAGTATGCAATAACAACATAAAAAACAAACAAACTGAAAAGAATAAGAACTATGTATATGTGTATGTATATATGTAAACACACATATAGATATATACACAAACATGTATGTGTGGATGTATGTATGTTTGCATGTGTGTATATACAGCTTTAGAAGGGATTGCATTTTCTTGACTATGGATATTTATTAGAAGAAATTTTTGGCTTTGCTTTTTTTTCTAATTCATTGGGTATGGAGTAGAAGGAAGACCAAATTTATTCCTATTAAAAAAATTAAGTAGAGACTATTATAGATGTGAAATACTACATATAATCAACTAAATGAGGACCCTATATTATTAGTTTTACTTAAATTCTGTTTTATTACAAGAGAATTCTCATTAAATGGGAGTAATATAGAAATGTTTACAATGTAAGAAACAAAAAAATCAAATTTCAAAAAGAAAACATTTTTATATTACAATATAGAATAAATGCTACATAATGAAATAAACCTGTATACTTATTATGAAAGAGATTTGTCAACAGAATGCACTAAAGGACAAATTTTTCTAAAAAAAAAATTAATTTAATGGTACTGATTAGTTTCACTATGAATCTATATTACCTAGTTATAGCATTTAGAGTTTTTATCTACAAACTGAGGAAGCTATATTTCAGAAACAAGAATTTAAGCATGAGGAAAAAAATTGAAAAAATTATGAAGAATTTAGGTTTATATCATAATTTCTTCCAGTAGGTTAGTAGAGGTATACAAAGATTTCACACTTAAAAAGAATTTTATTTTTTCTAGAAAAAACGTTGTTAAACTTACTCTAATGTGGTTCCTTACCTCACAGCTCTATATATTCACAAATCTATACCCACAGCCACATTTGCATCTGATTCCTTTCCTAAAAAATCTATTTAAAATTACAATTGATTTGGTGCCTTGCAGTACTAGATTTATTTAAAGAAAATAAAGGTTTGTAAAATTAAACTCTTCATAGACCCCAGATAAAAGCTAAAATGACAGTATTTTGCTTGTAAAAACTTGAATTTATAGTATAAAGTTTGAAATACCCTTTACAAACAACTAAAATTTTTATAGCTCCTTTTACCTAATCATGTTCTATTGCCTAAGAATGACAATTTCATTAGTCACATGATAAAAACTGAAAAAATATGTTAATGTGCAATGGGCTTAAGAAAAGAACTGCTAAGGTAAGTCTATGGTCAAACAAGCAACAAACTGATGAAACAAATTGAATCTACACGATGCCTTGATGTTTTAAGCATGGCATCTTAGATTTACTCTCCTGGTTGGGATGTTGGTGCCTTCTATCAAGCCAATAATGCTTCTCCTCCTGGACTGTTTCTCTACAATCTAGATATAATTCTCTATAATCTCTATAGTCTAAAACTGCTTTCAAGGATTTACTTTAGTAGTAAAGGATCTGTGAGCAAATGTCCATGGCAGCAATGAATGGATGTCTTATAAATATCTCTGATGACCAAATTTACATTAATAAAGTAATTCCAAAAGTTACTGCATTATCTTTCGAAACTTAAATTAAAATATAAAATATCACAAGGTTAGAAGATTATAGAAATCTTAAGCTTGAAATCATGCACAAATATTGCATGTATCTTTTGAAAATTGTTTAATATCCCCACCTCTCCTTCCAGATGTAAAATTTTGGAACAGAAATATTTTTTAATTGTATCAGACAAGTTGTCTTAGGCTTTTAAGGAAGATTAACATAGTTATGTAGAAATAGTCTATTTTATTTTCTAAGATCCCTACAGATGGTATTAGCTTCTTTCTACACTTGTCCTACATATACTGAGAACTTCAGGAAAAGAAACATAAATGAATGTAGATGAACTAAAAATCATACCTTAAAAAATTATGCTTTACTTAAGTGTTATACTGCTTTTCTCTTTGTGGTATTAAATGAACTCATTTTAGCAATGCCTTAAAGATACATATTTCATGAATAGGAAAATGACTGTGAAATGAACAACTACTTGTCTACAACAAAATATATTCATGTGATATATTTCCCTTAGGAGGTAGTTTTAAAGTTATATCTATTTTTTCTCTTTTCTATTAAAATATATATTAAATACATCTTTATGACTGACTGTGCATGGATCTATTAACAGATATTTCATAATGGTGCTTAGTAACTCACTGCTCTTCTCTAGACATAGTTGACTTGTATTCAAATCAGCATAATATTTCTTTATTCATTTTTGTCCATAGACATACACTCTATGAAAAGAAGTAATATTGAAGAGCATATACACCAAATCAGGATAACTGGAGAAATATTTAATAATGAAGAAAACACACATTTTTTTAAATAGAATTTAAAGCTAATCACAAGTGTTTTGCTCATAGTGATTTAAAAGTACCTTAAATTATTAACATTTGTGTTAAAGGCTAACATAGATTATGTCATCATAGTACTTTAAAATTAGAAGACACTGTAAAAACCAATCATGAGCAGCTCTCCTGAGCACTGTTGCTATGAATAACTTTAAAGTTCTAATCGAATAGAATAATGAACTCTCCATTTATTCAACAATAAACTAAAGCAAAGCATTGAAGAAAATGAGCATAACATTCATGACAACATAACAACTTACTACTAAGGTGGCCACAGAGTCTTAAATAAAACATATCATTTAGTATATCTTACAGTCATCTTTAATGGGTAGCAGAAAATACAAAACCCCATCCACCCCAAGATCACAGTAAATTTAAATTTTCTCAGTCAATACAGATTATGCAAGTAAAGTACTCTTTCACTTTGACTAGAGGCTGGGTTCCAATCATCCTTAAGACAATCAACCTTAAGGGGTAGCAGAAAGTACAAACACCATCAACCCCTAGGTCACATTAAGTTACAATATCATCATCAAAACGGAGTATCCAAATAAAGTCCTCTTTCATCTTAACTTGAGTGTGACTTCCAAACCCCATGGTTCCTCTTCGAGGCTGACTGCTCAGAAATTTTCCCAAATTCACATGTGGGCAGTTCTTCCCTACAGTTCCATATATCAGCTCACAGGACCTCCTCTACTCCTAGCCTGTCACAGTTTCTGTTTCTAGGAAGACAAAGTTTAGCAGAGCTACAACAATAGTTATACAGAGTAAGCTTAACAGAGTTACAACAATATTTATATACATTACCAGCACTATTATCTCAATTCACTTTTTGTGTGAGAAATTAAACACAAATCAACATATGGAATGCTTCTGTCTGACAAAGTATCACTGATCATAAGACAGAGCACTGAAATCACAAATATTCTAACCCTCCAGTTTCAGAAAGTAACACAGATCAACAACAACAACAAAAAAAATAAGGACCAAAATCACAAGCATTTTCTTTTCATTTCTTCTCACTCCCAGCTCTGCTTGAACTTTTCCTTACTCTACCCCTTCCTGTTCCACCATTCCTGTTCTGCTCTTTTGGCAAGCTATTCCCAGCATGGGCTCCATGTGATTATATTAGGCCCATTAAGGGCAGGGAAGGTGTTCTAATTCCGTTAGACCTAATAAGAGCAACAGAATGTATACTGTTTCAAACAAAGACTCTTGATGCAATCAAAAGTGAGGCTCCAAGGCACTTTAATACCTAAACCAAAGTACTACTTTGCTTGGCATTACAAGCACATAGGCCCTTTAGAGGTCTCTAGCCTGACCATTGTATAATGGAATCTTTCTTACTAAATCTCTTATCAATATTTATCTAATATCACCTTGTAAACTTCTACAATAACAGTTTACTACTTTTCAAGGTGGACTGTTCCAATACTTGAAAAATAAATTCTAAAAAGGTTGTTTTAATACTGGGCTGTAACATCCCTTTCTATATGTTCTTGAAATTATGTGAATTCTATAGAAAAGATCAGAAATATCGTTTAGTGGGTCTTTTCCCCCCTGATTAGTGAGGCATTTCTTCTGGGAACATCTCAAGCTTCTGGCATATCTTTTTTTTTTTTAATATTTCTTTGATAGTTTTTTTCTTGTCATCGTGAAAAGGTCATAAATTTGTTTTTAAGAGTTTTTTCTTAATTTGAGTTTTGGTTAATTTGAGTATTTTGTATTTTTATAAGTATAAAATACATTCATTTTCTTTATTACTTGAGGAGGATTTATAAGTGGGGACTAAAATTTGTAATTATTTTGTTTCTCCTGCATTTATTACAAACTCCCTCTTCTTGTTTTTGACATCAATAACAGGACTTTCTTCTCTATCTTATTTTTTTTATTTGTTTATTTTTAGTTTATATTATCCATTTTCATGAGATTTTGAGCTACAAATGTTTGCCCTGTCTTTCCTCTACCCACCACCCCAAAACAGCAATGACACTGTTTATCACCTCCCCCAATCTGCTCTCTCCTATATCCTCCTCCATCACTCCTATGACTTTCTGGTTGGGCAACATGGATCTCCCTACCTCAGTGCCTGTATATCTTATTACCCAGTTGAATGTAGATAATAATAATAATAATATATATACATACATATATACATATACATATCTATTTTTTAACATTTGATTTTAGAACTTTAAATTCTAGATTCTATCCATTCCTCCCTCATCACCCATCCCCACTGGAAAGACAAACAATTCAATACAGCCTGTATTGTGAACATGTGTCATTACACAGAACATCTCCATAATGCACATATTGTGAAAAACTACCTATATTTCCCTCCTTCCAATCTCACTCCCCACCTGTTCTATTCTGTAATTTGTCCCTGTCCCTTTTCAGAAATGTGTGCTTCTAACAACCCTCCCCCCAACCTGTCCTACCGTCCACTACCCCCCCTAATCCCCTTATACCCTACTCTCCTGTAGGGCAAGATATCAATTTAGAGTGCATGCCATTCTTTCCCTAAGCAAAATTCAATGGGAGTAAGGTTGACCCATTCCTTTTTGCCTTCCTGTTCTTTCCCTCCACTGTAACAGTAATCCCTTGCCTCTTCTACATGAGATGATTAACCACATTCGCTCTCTCCTTGTCTCTTCTCATTCTATTCCTCTCCCAACTCTCAATTTTACCTTTTAAAATATCATCCCTTCCTATGCAATTGATCCTGTTCCCTCTGTCTATTTACACATATACACACACTCACATATGTATTCATTTGCATATATATACCCTCCTATATAGTTATATGTGTATGTATATATACATACATACATATACAGATGCATATATATATATATACATATACATAAACATATGTGAGTGTGTGAGTATATCCTCAATTATATTCTCTTCACCTATCTTCAGGCTGAGAAAAGTTTCATAAGTTACAATTATAATTTTTCCATGTTGGCATGTAAATAGTCCACCTTTGATGAGTTCCTTATGATTTCTTTTCCCTGTTTACCTTCTCATGCTTCTAGTATTTTAACGTCAAATTTCCTATTCAGTTCTGTTTTTTTTCATCAAGAATGATTGAAAGTTCTTCACCTCATTGAATTACCATATTTTCCCCTGGAACATTATACTCAATTTTGTTGTGTAGGTGATTCTTGGTTTTAATCCTAGCTCCCTTGATCTCCAGAATATTATATTCCAGGCCCTTCAATCCCTTAATATAGAAGCTGTTAGATCCTGGGTTATCCTGTTTGTGTTTCCATAGTATTCAAATTGTTTCTTCTTGGCAGCTTGTAATAT
>CM053587.1:192493910-192522668 GCA_028646515.1 Pseudochirops corinnae
TATCTATCTATCTATCTATCTATCTATCTATGCCATCATTATTATTATTGTTATTGACTACATCCAACTGGAACTTGAGATACACAGGCACTGTGGTTGGTAGATCCATCCTGCCCTACCAAAAAGTAACATAGGAGAGAATAGACTGGGGTAGGGGGAACACACTGAGATGGCTCTTTTGGTGTGGTGAGTAGGAGAAAGAAGGGGAGAAAATATATAACTCAAAATCTTGTGGAAATGAATGATGCAAACTAAAATAAAATTAAAAAAAATTAATTAAAAAAAACTAAAAACAAAATTAAACACCTAAAATTTTATATATATATATATATAAAGCTACTCCTTAGTCCTATGTGAACCTCTTTTATTTTTGGAAGTGATGATGGCTAAGTGGTTAAAGAGTAGACAGAGGTTCTCAGAAATTATATAGACTGTGTATTTAATTCCATTATTGATGGAATCACAGATAAAATTTTGTTAAATGTTCTACTATCAACTTCTAATCAGAGGCTCACCAATGACAATGGTTTCCATTTTTAAGAAGGCACCAATTAGAAAGGGGTTTCAACAATCTGTAGCAGTGGTTACAATTTCCAAATCCTCCAAAATTATGGATCATTTTATGTTGGTTACATCACTGAATACATCAGACTGCATCACAACACAGAATCTTCTCAGAAAGATGAGAAAGAAGAAAAAAGAGATGATAACCCCTTAGCACTCAAATGATAATGTATGTTGTTTCATAGCTAATTCACTAAGTCTACTACATATAAGTACAACTAGATAATGATAAATTATAAAAATTTAGATATAGTTTGGATAGGTGCTACTAGTGGATAGTGATAGTGGTATATAAATACATACGAAGATATGAGGTTAGATCTCATTTAATAAAATACAGACCATTTTCAACACACTTAAACTACTTCCTTGCCTCTCAGAGCCTCAGTTTCCTTATGTGTAAAATATGGATTAGAGCAGTACCAATCTCATAAAGTTATTCTATGAGTCAAATCAGTTAATACATGAATAGCACATTGGAAATTACAAAACACAATGCAAATGTCAACTATAATCATAATTCTGTTTGCACCTGTGTTATAGGATTGTCACAAAGATCGTCATATATCATATGTAAATGCTAGATTTTAGTATGTACATTGAGTTTTCTACGATCAATATTATCAGAACAATTATTAATCCTTAATGTATTATGATAAATTAAATAATATTAAAAAATTATAAACCATTCATACTTAAATATTTATTTTATTAAAGACGAATGCTATTTGCTATTATTATTACTATTATTCTAGCACCTTCCCTCTGAGAATATCTGCAATTTTTACTGTCTATATCTTGATCATATGTAGTTGCTTGCATGTCAATGAAATATGAGCTCCTGAGAGGTATGTTTTCTTGCTTTTCTTTGCATTTTCAGTATTTAGCACATTGACTGACACATAGCAGGCACTTAACAAAGGCTTGCTGATTTATCCTTGCTCTTTTTGTTATTCTTACATTTCTTCCTATCATCATCATCTTCATCATCATCATTCCTATCAAAACTACAAGGCAGACTTCCCCTGCCAAGATGACAGAGTAGTGAAGCATCCCCCTGAAGCCCTCCCAAATTTCCTTCCAAACAACTTGAAAACCACCTCAGAATTGATCTAGGAGCAGGGAAAAAGTGTACCAGTGAGGCAAGAAAGGTCGAAAAAGTCAAGAAAGAGGGGAACAAGATCTAAGAGGAGTAGCAACATCAGCAGCCTCACAGCAGGGGTCTAAGTAGCAAGGCTCTAAGCCTGAGGCAATCCACCAGTGAGGCACCATCCTTCTTCAAATCAGCAGACCCCTAGGTAGGTGAACAGTCTGTGCAACACAACAAGGCCCCACTCTTGCATTCTAACTCCTAGCACAAGCCACAAGTGAGGCCTAGATCTCTTCCTGAGCAATAGTGAAGCTTCCTTCGGCCTGACCAAAAGCAAGACCCTTCCCCTGGGACCTGCCAACAGAGAGACCCTATTTCCATAGCAACCCACCAGAAGAGCCCCGCTCCAGGGATAGACCAGCAACAAGATCCCTCCTCCAGGACCAGCCACCATAAAATCTCAGTTACCATAGCAACCCAGAAATAAGACTCCACCCCTGGGACAGGCTGACAAGTAAACCCCACATCTAGGGGAGGCCAACAGGAAGGCCTATCCCACAAGGTTATGCCAAAAGGGAAGCTTACCTTCCAGTGATAACAAGCAGCTAAGCCCTGAAACCCAGTGAAAGACAACAGTAAGTCTCTGAACCCCAGTACAAAAATATTGGGACAGTGCAGGACCAGAGCCCAACTCTCACATAAAAATATCAAGTTACAACAAAGAAAGAAAAAAAAAAAACAAGTAAAAAAGCAAGCCAAAGAAAGAATTTGACTATAGAAAATATTATGGTGACAGGGAGGATCAAGGCATAAACTTAGAAGAGGACAATAATGTAAAAAAGGGTACATGTAAAGTCTCAAACTAAAATGTAATTTTGTCTCATAATCCAAAAAAAATACTGAAAGAGGTTAAAATGATTTTATTTTATTTTTGGAGGGGGGAAGGGAGGGTAATTGGAGTTAAGTGACTTGCCCAAGGTCACACAGCAAGTTTTGTGTTAAGTGCCTGAGGCTGGATTTGAATTCAGGTCCTCCTGACTCCAGGACTGGTGCTCTATTCACTTCACCACCTAGGCGCTGCTAAAAATGATTTTAAAAAGCAAAATAGAGAAGTAGAAGAAAAAATGGGAAAAGAAATGGAAGTAATGCAAGAGAAACATGGAAAATGAGTCAGTAGCATGGGAAAAGTTATACAAATATTTACCCAGGGGAAAAACTCCCTAAAAAGAGATTTGCCCAAAGGCCAAAGGAAAAGTACTGCAAGCAGCCATAAAGAAACAATTCAAATGTTATGTAGCTATAGTCAGGATTATGCAGAATTTGGCAAAATCTGCAATAAAGAACCAGAGGGCTTGAAATATAATAGTCTGAAAGGCAAAACAGTTATGACCACAATCAAGAATTACCTACTCAGCAAAACTGAATTGAGTCTTTTGGGGTAAAAAAATGGAAATTTAATGAAATACAGGACCTTTAAGCATTTGTAATTTAAATTCCAGTGCTGAAAAAAAAAAAAATTGAGCACCAAATACAAGACTCAGTGGAAACATAAAAAGGTAAAATATAAGAAAGAAAAAGAAAATATAAAAAATTGAATGACTATATTGTTTACATTTTTATGTGGCAAGATAATGTTTTTAACTATTAAGAACTGTATTGCTATAAGAGCAATTAGAAGGAATATATGTAGACTCAGTGTGTGGATATAAAATGACTTTGATGGAATGTTACCCCACCCCTAAAAGGGGATGAGAAAGAAAATTCCAATGGAAGAAGAAGGAAGGAAGAGATTGAATGAGGGTAAATTATCTCACATGAAAGATACAAGAAAGAACTATTATGATGGAGAAAGAGACTGAACTTAAACCTCACTTTCAGCAAAATTGGTTGAAAGAAGAAATAACATACATACACGTTCAGTTGGGTACAGACATCTATCTCACCCATTAAGTTAGTAAAAAGGGGAAGGGATAATAGAAGGAGAGACTGATAAAAGGGAGTGTTGATTGGGGAAGGAGGTGATCAGAAGTAAAATACTTGTGAGGAGGGAAAGGTAGGTGGGGTAAAAAAAAGTTAGGGGAATAAAGAAGGGAGAATAATATGGAGGGAAATACAGTTAGTTATTGTAACTGTAAATATGACTGGTATGAACTCATCCACAAAATGAAATAAAAGACAGAATCCTATAATATATTATTTACAAGAAACACATTTGAAGGAGAGAGATACACAGGGTAAAGGCAAGGGGTTGGAGCAGAATTTATTATGCTTCAGCTGAAGCAAATAAAGCAGGGGTAGCAATCATGAATTCAGACAAAGCAAAAGCAAAAATAGATATAATTAAAAAGATAAGGAAGGAAGCATATCTTGCTGAAAGTTAGCATAGACAATGAAGTCATTTCAATACTAAAACACAATGGTATAATGGTATAATTTTTTTTAAGGAGCAATTGAATGAGTTACATGAGGAAATAGATAAACTATACTGGTGGGGGACCTCAACTTTCCCCCTTAAGAACTAAATACATCTAACAAAAAATAAAGAGAAAGAAGTTAAGGAGGTCAATAAAACTCTGGAAAAGTTAGATATGTTAGATCTCAAAAGAAAATTTCAACAAGTATCTCTGATTAAGGCCTCATTTCTCAAATATACAGAAACCTGCTATAAAAATGCAAGTCATTCCCGAATTGATAAATAGTCAAAGGAGATGAACAAGCCCTTTTCACATAAAGAAAACAAAGTTATTTGTAGTCACAGGACAAAAAAAAATGCTCTAAGTCACTATTGATTAGAGAAATATAAATTGAAACAACTCTCAAGTACCATCTCACACCTACCAGGTTAGTGTTTCATTACCATGGTTAAGGCATTCAAGTTTTTATATTACCACCATCAACTTTCTCTATCCTCTGATTGGGGGCAGGGTTGGGGTTGGAGGGTAAAGTGTCAAGCTCCTCACAAAGCCTTCCATTATAGAAGGCAGAAATTGGATTTCCATTTCACTCTAATTTGTACCTGTAGCTCTGCCTGATTTCAACTGCATGGAATAAGATGTCCCCAGTCTCACTACCTCAGATTCTGCCCTCCTCTTCTGGATTACTTTTGTATGTTGTTTTCACTTATTCAACTATAAGCTCCTTGAGGACAAGTACTGTCATTCTTTTTTTCTTATTTCTATGCCCAGTAATTAATATGCAGCTTAGTACATAGTAGGTTTTTAATAAATGTTAATTGTGAGGCAGCTGGTGGTGCAGTGAATAGAGCACTGGCCCTGGAGTCAGGAGGACCTGAGTTCAAATCCAGCCTCAGACACTTAACACTTACTAGCCATGTGACCTTGGGCAAGTCACTTAATTCCAGTTGCTCTGCCTTCTCCCTCCAAAAAAAGGCAAAAACAATGTTAATTGAATTATTAGATTGAGAGACTTTATAGAGGTAAAATTGACCAGGCTTAACAACAAATTTGCTATAGCAAGTTAGAGAGTCTCAAGCAGACCAGACCTGGTCCCTAACCTGTGGGTAGCTAGAGTCAAACTAACCAGGGTCAGAGATACAGGAGAGTCAAAAAGCAAACAGAAGTTTAATTTCAAAGTAAGGAAAACATTTGCAAATGAAAGTACTCCTGAAAAGGAGAGCTTATGGCAGGGAATGGGTTTTTAAGCATGAAAACTACAAAAAGTTGGGACAGAACACTTTAATTCTTAGATCTTGAGTAAACAGTTTCCCAGGTTGGCATTTCTGGGGTTAATGCAGGAATTCTTAAGTCCTGTGGAAACAGTCTCTAAGTTATTAGAATTGTCGAGCCTTGTGATTGTCTCAAATCTTTTTTTTTCTTTGTTATTATTAATTTATTTTAAACTTAAATACTAAAATTTAAATACAACCTAAGAAAAGAAAAATAAAGCATTGTCATATTGACATACACAGCATAATGTAAGGAAGGATTCAAACTATACAGCAATACATTTCCATTTCAAGAAAGCCTATATAATAAGTGTTACACATTGTGTTTAGAGCTGTTCATCTTTTCTTTGCTTCCTTGTAAATTTTTTTTGTTCTCTGCTGTATACTTTTTACTTTGTTCTTTTTATCCCCCTGCCCCACCAAGAAGGCTAGAATTAAGTGTACATACACAAACACATACATACACTCACAAACACAAACATATATTTAGATATCTGTAGTCATACTCATACATAGTCTTATACATTCATATACATCTATCAGAATGTACTACACTTACTTGTCCTCTGTTTCTCTGAGAGTGGATAGCATCCTCCTTCATAAGTCTAAGTCTTACCCATATTTTTCTAAGTTCACCAACTCATCATTTCCTACACCACAGCAATATTCCAACCTTATAATGTCTCGTTATTTTGAATAATCTAAAACAGTATTGATTAATAAGATTCACATTTAGTGTTATTCCTATTTTTCTCTTTCAATTAAATATATTTTAGCTTTAACTTGGTCTAATACCATGATTACTATCCCCTATTCTTTGCTAATAATTCTATTCATGATCTTTATTTATTTGTCTGTAACTGTTATTTCTTATCCTTTCTGACTCCTCTACTTTACTTCTACCTGCTCCCTTGCCTTCCTATTACTTAACCTGGTTGGTTAGTTGATTGTTCTTCCTTCTCTGAGAGAACCAAAATGACATCACCATGCTAGAATTAAGTTTCAATGTGTCTGACTGTGGTTGATCAGATCAATATGAATTCAGAATGCTCCACCACTTGTCAGGCACAAATAGTCCAGATGAACATTTGGGGTGGGTTTTCTAAATTTGCATATCTGTAATGTTAATGGGATTTGAAGATCTTCCATGCCATTGTATTGGCAAGTAAACAGATCCTTAGCACTTAGTTTCAAGTTAATTTTACCAAGCCTCTTTTAAGAAACAGAAGGTATGAACTGCTGTTCTTGATGTAACAGGAAGGCGTGCGGCAGGGAGGTGCTAATATCATGTATGAGGAAAGGGACAAGTTGGAAAGTCAGAGCTTCTTGGAGTAAGCTGGGTGGAGGCTGAGGAGGAGGGGTCCAGGATGGAGAATGTGATTTTGATTTTGAGAACAGAGCTTCTGCTGAGACTTTTCTTCTGGGAACTTCTGCTGAGAACTTCCTAGAGCCAGGATGAGGAGCTACCATGAGTGGGAGAGGATGATCCCTGCTTGAGGGAACCTGTTCTGTTGGAAAGGCTTGAGAACGTAGGTGTTCACTGCATTAACCATGTGTACCAACTTCATAGTTACTGTAATGATTTTGACTTTCTGGTTCTGAGACTTGATTTCCTGGTTTTGAATAAAGGCTTTGGTTCTGGGCTCCATGTGGAGAACCTGTTACATTTTGTAATTCACAACTATTCCAGCATATTAATAACCATGGTTGATGTTGTGATTCTTGAATTATTATCCTGCTTTTTCTTTGAGCTGTTTCAATTTGTTCATAGAACATTGTACCTTCTTTGATGTGGGCATTCCATGCTGAGTGACCCTGTGCCATATCACACAACACATTCCAAAGTTTTTAAAAGAGGCCTTGAGAGTGTCCTTGTATCACTTCTTCTGACCATGATGTGGCACTTACCCTGTGTGAGTTCTAAATGTGCCCAGCTCATTGGAGCTGCACTCTCTGAAGCAGAATTTGAATGCTTGGAAGTTTAGATCAAGTAAGGACGTCAGTGTCTGGTACCTTATCCTGCTACCTTCCTTCAAAAGATCCCTCCCTTGTCCTCCACCCATTTTGACTTAATCTCTTGTTTTGAACTGAATTTAGAAGACTTTTATAGCCTTTCAAGTATATGTTTTATTCCCACTTGATATGTTATGGGAATCTGAAGATATTTCCTGCCCCTAGGCCCTTTGCTTAAGTGGCTTAAGTGACTCTGAGAACCTTCCCTGATTTGAAAATACACTCTGCCCCCAGTAGGCTGAATGTGATCAGATGGAGCCTGTGGCAGGAGGCCTGTCTTTCAGGAATGCCCACACCTTATTACTTTGTGATTGGGCAGTGGATCAAGAGAGTTGTAACATTCTCTTATCCAGGAGAAGGCTATATATACTGTGATGTGAGGTTTTGCTTTGGGGCTCACTTTGGGAAGAGTTGTGAGATTTGTCCAGATGAGAGTCTGGGAAGCCTTTGAAACCCCCACCTTGGAAACCCAGATGTGGGTGCTTCCCTCTCTGGCAACTAGGTATGGATGTAAGGGTCAGACGATTGGAAGCCTTTCTGTTGATCTGTTTCTTTGTCTGCTTGTAACTTCTGCTTGTATTCTCTGAAGTTCAACGTGCTGACTTTTTCCCCTGAACTAGGTAAATAATATGTGTTTGATTGATTAAAGTAAGAATGTTAACCCATTTTGAGTTGCTTTTCTTTCAAAAAGCAGATCTAAGAACCTGTGCTAGCAACCATCCTGGGTATGCTATGGTGCTTGCTGATACATGACACCATTCCCATTAATCTTGAGGCCCTTTTATACTCCTTATGCTATTCTTTCACCCTCACATTTATAAATTTAAGAGACTTTTATTCCCTTCTAAATGTATATATTGTTTTCTCTTTAACTCAGATCTGATGTGAGTGGGGTTCTCTCTAAAAATCCTTCACTTATCTTCTCCCCACTCTTTATCCCCATTTGCCTTCCTTCTTTCTGAATTTTATATCTGTTGTTCTCTCTAATCCATTCCTGAGGAGAGTAGGGTTTGAGAACTACCAGCCCTCCTCCATCATCTAATTTGTCTATATCAATTATTCTTCCTATACCTCATTTGTATATATTTGTTATTTTTACCTCTTCCTAAATGATATTACTTTTTAGAATTACATCTTATTCAGCTCTACCCCAGTATTTCTTTTGAACTTCCCAAGTACTAATAACAATCTTAAATATACAGTTTACATTTCCTCATATAAAAAGGAAACAGTCTGTCATTGAATGCCTAGTAATTAATATTAGATGGTTACCCTATATTGATCTTGGATATTTAATGTCAAATTTTCTATTAAATTCAGGTATTTTTGCAATTAAATCCTAAAAGTCTGGCGATTCATTGAATGCCTATTTGTTTTTCATTCAGGATTATCCTTAATTTTACTGATTATGATATTTTCAGCTGCATCTCATGTTCTTTTTCTCTTTGGCATATAGTATTCCAAGACCTGTGGCCTTTTAGTGTCATTAATACTAGGTCTTCTGTGATACTAACTGTGACTCTGCTATATTTGAATTGGGTTTTTTTGTTGTTGTTGTCTGTGATATTTTCTCCTTCAGATAGAAGTTTTAGAATTTGACTATGATATTCCTGCAGTTTTCCCTTGTAAGATCTCTTTCAGGTAGTGATCAGTGGACTTTATTTTTCTATTTATAACTTTCTCTCTTTTTCCAATGCTTCAGGACCATTTTCTTTAATTATTTCTTTCATTATTATATCAAGAATCTTTTTTTAAATGTTAGCTTTCAGGTAGTCTGATTATTTTTATATTTTTTCTTCTTTATCTGTTCTCCAGATCAGTTATTTTTTATGAGATGTTCCACATTCTCATCAATTTTTTCATTCTTTATATTTGTTTTGTTTTGTTTTTTTAAATTTCTTGGTCTCTTATAACTTCCCTGGCTTCCCCTTTGCCGAATCCTAATTTTTCAAGGAGTTATTTTCTTTCTTAAGATTCTAGATCTTTTCCGGTTAGTTAACTTTTTCATCATAATTATCTTGTTTTTCTTGAATTGTTCTTATATTTTTTCCCCACAATCTCTCTCATTTAATTTTAAAGTCTTTTTAAAGTCCTATGAATCCTTTTTGCGCAAGAGACCAGTGGAGGTACTATTTGGGGTAGGAGAGGCCATTCTTTTTACTTCAGTATCTTCCTCTGGAGATGAACCCCAGTCTTCTCTATTCCCATAGTAATTTTCTATGGTTGGGTTCTTATTACTTCATGTGCCTCCCCCCTTTTATTTAATTTTTAGCAACTTGTAATCACCTCTACTCCTGGAATAGGAGGGGTGATGTCTATAGCCTCAGCTCCTTCTTCAGTTCTCCCCTCTGGCCTGAAACAGAAACCAAGGACTCTACTCTCATGTAAGTGCCTAAAGCCAGCAGTGGCTCTGCACCATTGCTTCTGTGGTCACCAGGGATGTGCTGGTTCTTTCTCACCCAGGGCTGTGTGTCAGCAGCACAGCTTTGCCTGGGATCACTCATCAGCAGAGGCTCTTTCAAACTTGCCCTGCTTAGATTGAGAGCTTGGAATTTTCTGACCTACTCTCCATCTTCCTAGAATGCTCCTGATTGTCTCAATTCTGAAGGGTCTTTGAGCCTCATGATCATTCAGCAGGGTGCAGAATCAGAGTTAGCATAGTGAGAATAGGAGTGTAGCATCTGGTTCAGTTCACTTAGCAGTAACAGATGCAGTCATTTTTCAGAGTTTCGGGAGATATATTTGATCATTTTGCGCTACAGCATATCAGCTATAGCCGCAGCTCTCAGTTCAGGATCTCCTAGGAAACAGGGAAATTATAAGTCCCATTTCTGGGGTTTTGCTGTGATTGTGAGTAACCAGAGGGTCAGTGTAAAGAATTGTTGTCATGCCTAGCTCAGGGCCTTAGCTCTGGAAAATAGAATGTGTCTGAATATCTTGACAAAAAATGTACAGAGGTTAGGATAACATCTAGGTTGCAAGTATATGCCAGTTGAAGGATAATGGTACTCTTAATAATAAATAGGCAAGCTTGGGAGCAAATAAGGTTTAAGGAAAACCCTAAGTAGTTCAGTTTTCAACAGGTTGAGTTTAAAATATTTATAGACATCCTCTTTGTTGTGTTGAATAGGTGATTAGAGATTCAAGAATAAAAGTCAGCTGGGAGATTAAGGTTGGATAAGAAGAAGTGAGAATCATTTGGGGAGAGATTGTAATTGAAACTATAGGAGTTGATGAGATCACCAAGTAACAAAGAGGGAGAAGTAGAAAAGGCTCAGGATAGGACCCTCAGGGCATCCATGACTAGGACTGCGGTAAAAGATGAAAGGAATGGGGAAAAAAAATTCACAATGAAAGAAAGTTTGTTACTGATGGAGCAGAACCCATTGAAAGAGAGTGGAAGGGATATGTAGTTTACAAAAATAGGCATTCATTGTCCATAAAGGTTTGATCTCAGGTTGAGGTAGTAGGTAGCTCAGGTAAAGGAACAAATCCTTAATGCTGATGGAACAGCCTTACTTCCCATCCCCTAAGACACTAGAGCAGTTGAGAGACTTAATGGAAGTATAATAGAGAGTAATCAATTAAGGGAATCCTTCCTAGAAGGCAGGATTCAGGAACTGTTGGAATGATATTTCTCCTCTTCTTACAGTACTCTGAAAATCAGGCCAGAAAATTAGAACATGACAGAATTCAGCTCTCTGCCTTCATCAGACATAGGAGACTGGTGGCGAATCCTATGGATCCTGTGACTATTGAAAGGTTCTCTTTTGGCCTCTGTCAACTGCATAGCAGTTACCTCAAAACTGGAGGCAACCCAAAAGGCAAGAAAAGTATGCATGGTTAATGCAAGTTTCCTGTGGCATATTTTCTATAATATGTGAAAAGTGGTATAAAAGATCATTTTGAGGACCTATATTTATTTTCATAAAAGGTGGCAGACTGAATATCTTTTAATCATAAATAAAAACATATAGATAGTCTAAGGGTTGCACTGGAATTAATGAAATGTCAAAAGATGGTGTGTACTGAGTTAGGTAAATATTTGATAGATGTTTAAGAAAAATACATGAGAAATATCTCACAAGATAAGAATGTGTGGATGGATTATGATATGAACAAGTGGAGCAAGTATGTGCATTAATAAAATCAGATACAATGCAGTATCAAATGAATGATCAAAATAAGTTTTAGACTTAGATTTCTCTTTGTAGGTTCAACTCACCTAAAGCAGAGAGAAAACTCATTCACCCACTAATGTGTCACTTCAAAATTGCTGCAGAGTTCAGGACATGGATAGTTCTTCCAAACAATATAACAATTAAGAGAAAGCATAGGATAGTGGATAAAGAGCTCAGCTTGGAGTCAAGATGTGGTTTCAAGTTTTTCCTTTGATAATCACCATGTGATCCTGAATAAATCCCTTAAGTTATCAGCTTAATGTGAGGGTTGTTAATTTTCATCTCTACATCTATAGAGGTAGCTATACACATACAAAGATGTTTCAATGTAGATATATAAATATATTTGTAAGAATATTTATGTATGTATATAGCATATATATATAATATATACTGTATACACATTATATCTACAAATATTTCATGTAAGTAGTTTTCTTTTTAATTCGATGTATTTTATTTTATGCATTTAAAAATGTTATGAGGAGTCCCTAGTATTCAACAGACTGTTAAAAGAGTTTATTAGACAAAAAACTTCAACAATTCATGCTCTAAGATTATACATTGTTGATTACCATAGATGGAGGTAGTTTCCTTACTAACAGGTCCCTTAATTACATTAATGAAATCATAGATCTACATAAACCATAGAACTATCTAAATTATTATTATTTTTTCCTCCTGGGATATTACTGTTTTACATATAGGAGAGTCAGAATATCTAATGAAATCTGTCTCAATTAGGAAATTGATTCTTTTAAGATTATGTTTTTTCTTTTTAGATTTTTAGTAGGGCTTTGCATAAGCCTTCTTTGTTCTTGTTTTTGCTCTCTCTTTTTTATCTTGTTGGGCAGAAACAAAACATAGAGGTGCCTGCTCCCATGAGTAGTTAAATACATTTTGGGTTCAGGCAAGAATTCAGTAGTTCATTCTGTACCCAAGTGGCCCATGAACTATTTAGAATTTAGGGTTGAAGAAACATACAGTAAAAGCACAAGAAGGGGAAAATCAATATGGCTTTGGTTGACTGTTATTTGAAGTCACTGTCAGATTAGGAGTAAATACCCCCTTGGTTCAGAGACCAAGCGGTATCAGTGGGGTGATGAGAAAACTGTGCTTCCAAGCTTATTGCCTTTCTATTGCCTACAACAAAGGCACTATCTTCAAGGTTTCATTTGTTTCTTTGTGTTTGGCTTAATGTTTTGAACAGTGAATGCTAGGTAACATAAAATGATTCCCAATGAATGTTACCAGAAGTTTTAAATCAGCTTCCTAATGCACTATAGCAGACAGTAAAAGTCTGTTAGTAAAAAGAGTAGTTATTAATTTAAGAAAAGATAAAGGAGGAGTTTCATACAAACTTAAATAGAAATGATTATTGGATATCCATTAAAAGACATATATGAACATTAAACATGTATGATTTGAGTTGAGGAATACACGAGGAAGTGATGTAACTCATCATGAACTAACTTCATTCTAAAAGCACACTGCCAAATATGCAAACATACATATACCTACAACACACATGACCTTAGAAACAAGGTAAGATCAATATTAAATAAGAGATTTTCTTTGCGGAGGAGACATGGCCTCAACCAAAAATAGATAAGAAAACATATTTGTGAATGTGATTTCAGTCTTGCCAATGTTCTATTTCTCCCAAGTTATACCAAAACATCTGTTTAGTTCATAATTAAAAAAAACATTTCTCCTTGAGAAAAAAAGACGTTAGCCATAAATGAATGCACTAAGGGTTGTGTGGGGGAGGGGAGAGGAAGGGCTGGAACGAAAAAGCAATAAAAGGAAAATAGTTAATCCTTATTAATTCAGACATCATTAGATGGTGAGTTGGGATCATTTGGTCAAGGGCAAGTTGAAATTTCCTTTGGGAAAACATTCATCTCTAAGGAAAACATTTACTAAAAAATAGACTATGTTAATATGGTTCCCTCGGGATCCCTAAAGATATATAAAAAAGAAGTTTTCAAGAAATGAGTCATTAATTCTTTTAAAAAGAATTGATGTAAAAATATTTCTATATCATTAAGCCATGTTCTTAAATATTTAAAAGGCCTAGGCAATCTTTTACTACCCTACTTCTAAAGACTTCACATGGAAGTAATAAGCAATGATCTTCTTTTTAAAAAAACTTCAAAATTTAGGTGTTTGTCAATTTCAGACTGGAGTTAGTCATAGATATAGAGTTTATTGAGATCACAGAAGTCCTGCTCTTTAATACTTTTATTCTATAAATGAAAGGGAAAAGATCCAGAGAGATCAAGCTATTTTCTAAAAGTTGTAAAATGGTTAATTATGACAATAGAGAAAAAAAATAATAACAATAGTAACAGCATCAGCAACAAGCAGCAAAACTCAATTTTAACTCCTGTCATTTGCTTCTAAAGACAGAATTGTTTCTACTGTATCACACTGCCTCTTCAAAAGTTGATATAAGTTAAAAGCATGAAAATGATGTATTATTTTGAAAACAACATTAACATATGTATGAATTATTGACAAAGCCTTTCATATCTTTAACTAAGAACAAATTAAGATCATTTTCTGTAGTTATAAAGAGATCTTTGAATTGGGTAGAGGTTTTGGTCTTTATGACCTCATGAATTTTCTGAAAACATGGAATTCTTGGAATTAGACAACTTTAGAGTACCATCATATTATTACATTCCCAAATGTGCTTAATAACAAATTGATAATGGGGTCTGATTTTTTTTACCAGTGTTGTATTTTATCAAGGGAGAAACAATGTGCATATACATATACATACACACATATATACATGTATATATAAATACATACACACACAAATATATTGATATATTTATATATATTGGAGAATGTTTTTCAAAGGAGAACAGTCTGAAAAAAAGCACAATAGTAAAAAACAAATAAGCAAAGACAAACATAAATCATGTTTGGGAATATTGAGCATATAAAGGGAAGTAGCATGAGATAATATGAGGAAGGTGGGTTAGTATAGGTATTGTAAGGCTTTTAACTGCTCAGGAATTTATATTTAATTCATCCAGAAGTAAAGAAGTGTTGAAGATTTTAACAGGGGAATAATAGTAAGCATTATTAAAAGACTGTGTATTGAAAAATTGAGTTGCATGAGCCATATATCCTATATTACGAAAATGGCAGAAACAAGGATGCTTTTAGGAGTTTAAACAAGATAAGTGTATAAGCTAGGATGGTGAGAGTGAAAATGCAAACAATGGATTAGTAACTGATATGAAATAAAAGGGAAAAACGAACAGTCAAAATGACTCAGGAAAAAAAATGAAAGGAAAAAGAACTATCTGTACATAAATATTTATTGTAACTCTTCATGCAAGCACAAACCTGGAGACTATGTTAATGTCCACCATCCTAGAGGCATATTATTACAGCATACAAAAGGATGAAATGGACAATTTCAAAAGAAACTAGGAAGATCTCTAAGGACTGATGTACAGTGAAGTGAACAAACATTACATATATATGCTGATATTATGAAGGGAAATTAATTGGAAGACCTTAGAACTCTGCAATGTTATACCACCAATCCAGGGTGTGTGGAGAAGATGAAGCAAGCCACCTTCTGAGGGAAAGGTGATGGACTAAAAATTCAGAATGGGAAATACAATTTTGTATATGACCAATGAGACAATTTGCTTTATATCATTATTCATTTTTGTTCTGAGAGTTTTATTTTACTGTTGTTCTTTTGTAGGATATGGGAGGAAAAGACAATAAATGCTCATGAATTTAAATTTAGAAGAAAAGAAATTACTCTGGATTTTATCAATAATGACAGAAAGAAGAAAGTCACAAATAAATAAAAGTAAGAAAAATAGTTTAAATGGAGAAGAAAGGAAGAGGAATAAGTGTGAATAGCAAAAGAAATAACTCACTTAAAAAAATACATATTGCACTTCTTGTATATCAAAATATCCTGATTGTTATAATCAAAGCTTATATCTAAATAACTAGAGACTACAATTTCACAATGAAAATTTGCTTAAAATTAAGAGAACCATGGACAACCAGTTTAGTAATAGTAGAAGTCAAGAAACTTTAAGATGGAAAATTTAAAATTATGGTCATGGAATTGGAAGGGAATCAATAGAGTCTGCAGTCTTAGGCTAAGCTGATTTATGGTCTCCCCATAAAATTCTTGACAGTCTCTGACCTAGCTTCATTCTTCATGATGCCCCTAGTGACAAGGATCATGCCTCATAATGAAATGCCTGTTAACAGTTTTCAGGTAGCTCTAAATGTTAGGATTTCTTCCTTATGTGAGCAAAAAGCCAGCTGATGATAGGTCTACCTTTAAAGGTCAAAAAACAGAATCAATTTACTCTTTATCATAGCCTTTCATATATTTTAATGTATTAACTATATTCCCCATAAATTGAGTTTGCTTGTTTTTTCAGTTAAAATCCTTCCTTTCAATGAATTTGCATATGGCATAATTTTGATTCTTCTCACCATCCTTGTTGCTTACTCAGTGTGTGTACCAACTTAAAATGCTACCCTCCTAAATATGGCATGCTTTGACTAGGATAGGATACAGAGAGGTGTTGTTTCCTTTCACTATGAATACTACTATACTTTTCTGTTAATAAATTGTTATAGGTTATATAATATATCAGGTTTTCGGCAGCCAAATCAGTTTGAATCTCATCTGAATGTCAGTCAATTAAAACTTCTAAGTTGTTTTTATGTGAATACCAGCTATCCAAGTTTTTCCCATATTGAACTTCTGAGGTTGACTGTCATGTAAGATAGAACTGAAATTTCTAAAAGGTTAAAACTTAATGCGTGGTGATAACGACCTTCATATATTCCTTACAACTCCTTGTAATCCTTTCGGGTTCTAATTTTTTCATCCAGTGTTCTTCCTTTCTATCCCAAATTCACATTCTCATTAAATAGAATAAGCATATTATCAGCATTTTTACTTAGTTATTAGTAAGAATAATGCTAAAAAGATGATATCAAAGAATAGCATAGAGAAATATGTGAATATGCCTGTAGTGTCATTTATATATACATATATATGTATATTTTCCACATAACTAGAAACACATGCCCACATGTGTGCACATATTCTATATATTTATCAAGAGGAAGGGAATAAGCATTTATATAGCTATTTGGTGCTCATTACAACCCTGCAAGGTAGATGCAATTATTACCTCAATTTTACAGTTTAGGGAACTACAAACAAAGATTATATGACTTGCTGGAAGTCATATAACTAGTAAGAATCTAAGGCCTTATTTGAACTCATCTCTTCCCAAGCATTATCCACTGAACTACCACTATCAACATTTATGAACAAAATGGTGGATTTTTGAGCTTTAGAGGTCTGAATTTCAGTCACCTAGACAGAATGGGCATCTGCATCAAGTCCAGAGCCAATATCCCCTACAAACAAGTAGCAATGAGGCTGCTTAAAAGGGGCAAACTACCCAAGTTTGAAGTGGAGAAATTAAAAGCTCCAATGCTTACTTCTAGTGGTACTGGGAGTATAAAGAACCTCAGAACTTAGAACGTGTGTGAACGAAATAAAGAAAGAGAGATATTATTTAAGCCCTTTTAATAAACTCTGTTCTCCATTTCCAAGTGCCAGGTACTTTGTTCTAATATTCTTCAACTTTCCACCTAGAACTTATTTATTCCTTCTACTGTGCTCTCTGGAATACTTGCCAGGTTAAAAAAAAATGTTTCGTCTTTTCTCTCTCTTGTTCTTCTCTGTCTCTCTCTCTCTCTCTGTCTCTCTCTCTCTGTCTCTCTCTCTCTCTCTCTCTCTTCTGGCTGTGCCAAAACCTGACTCCTTTCTGAGTTGTCTAGATTTAAGAAAGTCATGGAGAAAATACTAATAATTAGGAATGTGTTGGTAATACTTTTTAAAAAGTCAGTTGTTAAACATTTACCAGCACACCATTGATTATTATATACCAACCTATAGAACACTCCCCTTCTTTTTTGCAATGAATTCAATGAATGGTGAAGAGTCTTTCCTCTACTTCTCTTAAATTAAGAAATTTTCAATCTACATATTGATGTTCTCTCAAACACTTTTACCTCCAAGTTCCGCAATTTAATCATTTTCAATGACTCCTACCCTACCTCATCAAAAACCCAGATGCATTTGATCTTGCCATTGCCCACAAGGTCAACACTTTCTTGTTTATGACCTCTGAAATGCCATTTTATCATTATACTATATTATCATTCTGTCTCATTGCTTTGTAGCTCCAAACCCTTTCTTTATTCCACCATGAGCTGCAATCTATTAACAACTTTGTTAATACTCTTCTCCACTCCTCTTCTCACATATCCTAAATTTCTTCTGCCACTATCTTCACCTTCACTGAAGTCTCATATAAACAAGGGGCTTATATATTCATTAAATGCAAGATACATGCTTATGCTTTCCAAGGCCATCCCTTGTACATACAAAGGTGTAACAATAATGCAATATTCACAACACCCACGGTGGTTATGAATATGCTGATATAGTTGGGAATCACAAAAATGTAACAAACTCTCCACATGGAGGGCAGAACCAAAGCCTTTAATCAAATACCAGAAAACTGAGTCCCAGAACCAGAAAGCCAAAGTCATTACAGTAGTCATGAAGCTGATACAAGTGGTTAATGCAGTGAACACCCACATTCCCAAGCCTTCACAACAGAACAGGCTCCCTCAAGCAGGGATCCCGCTCTCACTCACAATACCTCCTCTAGCTCTGCAGCCTAGTTCTTGGAAAGAAATAAAAGTTGCAGAAGGAGGATCTCAGCAAAAAGGTGCATTCTCCAGGTGGTTACTGAGAGAAAAATCTGACTGTCCTGCTGGTTCTCTTCCTTATATAAATATATCTCCTCCCTGTTATGTCCCTTCCTGTTAAGGTGTTAACTACTCCCAAGGTGTTAACTACTTCTGTGTTAGTTAAATAGCTTAAACAAGATGTTAACTTGAAATAAGGTGCTAAGTGTCTGTTCACTAAGTGCTAATACAAAGGGGCATGGAAGATCTTCACATTCCATTAATTTTACAAAAGGTGATCATCCCATTTCATTTCATCTTCTCTATCAGTTTGTCCTCTCTCCCATCTCCCCTTTCACATATTTTCAATCTCTCCCTGCCTTAACTTCATAACATCTCACACATATACCTTCTTTTCTCATCTAAAACTGCTGCCACCTTGGTACAGACCCCCACAACCTCATACTTGCAGTGTTGCAATAGACAGCTGGTTAATATCTCTGACGTAAATCTCTCTACTGTAGTCAATCCCTTCACTCAGTTGTGAAAGAGATCTGCATTAATGATATCATTGCCCTACTCCATTGGTTTTACTCCATTCCTTTACTCCTTATACTCCATTGGTTCCTTATCATCAACATGATCAAATATAAAATACTCTGTTTTGCATTAAAAGTCCTTCATAATCTAAGCCCTTTCTACCTTTCTAGTCTTACACAATAATCACATTTTGCAAAGGACAAAAATAGAAGGGGATACATTTAGGAGACAGAGAGTAGGAGGTGTAAATATTGGAAGTCATTTAAATATCAATTGAAGAAAAAAAATGGGCAATTAGTCTGGAGGAGTCAAAGTGAATGTAGAAATAAGTTTCAAATCTTTGAAAACCCATCACATGGAAGGGACATTAGATTTATTTTGTTTTTCAGTCAATTAGACATTTATGAAGTGCATAATTCTGTGCCTAGGGACAGAAGGGCAGAGAGTCAAGTATCAATTTTATGCAAAGTAGACATCTTCGTCATAATAAAAGTTGCCCAAAAATTATTATGGACTGGCTCAGGGAATGGTGAGTAAGCACCATATTCATTGATGTCTTTTATATCAGATGTTACCCGACCTTTTGGGGATGTTCTAGAGAGGATTTCTGTTATGGGTTAATGATTTGACCTATGGTTGTTCTTCCAACAGTAAGACTCAATTAACAAAAAGATTTTTTGAAGTAAACTTGTATGAATTTTCCTCTCAAAATTTATTGAAAGGTAAACACTATGTGAAAAGACAAACTGGAAGATGAGGCTTTGAATTTTTATACAAATTTGGTATATATGGGTATGCTTATCTATAATTTTCTTATATTTCATCAATATAGATATAAACTTATCTATCTGCCAAATTAAATTCTTCTTACAAAGCTACCATACTCTCTATGCATAATTTCTTCATAGAGAAACAATAGCAATATTCAAAGAGAAAGAGATTCAAAATTAGTTCTGTGATTTGAATGTCTGACCTTATTGCCTTTGTCTGCTCCTGAAACTAAAGTTCATATTTTATGTATTGAAATTCCTGTGTGAAATACATGGGCAGGGAGACATTTCTTTGATGTTGTATGGTACAGTGCATAGATTTCTTTCATCAATGCTTCATAAATCACGGAATGTACAAGTACTGTATTTACATAAAAGATAGCTCTAGTTTATGTTCAAGGACAGAATCACACAATACCCTTAGAAAACTGGAAGATTTCAGCTATATTTTTTCTCTCATTCATAAAATGACTTTTTATAACAAAAATTTAGATTTCTTTGAGTATTTAGATATTCAAAATTGTCATTCATATGTAAATGCACCTCTGTTTTTATGATGTATTATATCTTTAATTGTGTTTATAGTTTTGACTTTGTTACTAGCTATTTTTATATTTCTTTATCCAAAAAAAATAAAAACAAAAGACTTTCAACACGAATGTGGAAAGCCTTAAAACTTTAGAAGCTACCAAAAAAAAAAACCGCACAAAACATTTATTTCCCTCTGAATACCTTATGTATATATTAACAAGAATCCAAGCAATTTTAATCTGATCAAAATTATAAGCACTGGTAATATGTTTATGTAATATTTAAATGAAGAGATTCCATTAAAGCATAAAAAAGTATGCCTAATTCATATTGTATTTGTTTCATAATCTATTTCATAGATTATTCATAATCTATTTCTTTAAAACACTAAATAAAGTACATTGAAAAATATATTTTCAACCTTAGAATTATACTGTATGGGAAAGCACTGGTTAAGGAATTATAATAATGTAAGCTCTGGGAGAATAGGAGTTGTCTTTATTCTATATCTTTTACAGTACTGACTTCACAGTGGGCACCTTTTATGACTGATTGATTACAAACAGAAAACCTGGGGCAGCTAGGTGGTGGAGTGAATAGAGCATGGGGGCTAGACTCAGGAGTACCTGAAGTCAAATTCAACCTCAGAAACGTGATGCTTACTAACTGTGTGACCTTGGGCAAGTCACTTAAACCTAATTGCCTTGCCTTCCCCCCACTCAAAAAAAAAAAGACTGTTTTCAAATCCTGACTCTACTACTCTAAGCTTACAAAAGCCACTTGATCTCTTCTATTCTCAATTTCTATTTATATTTACAAAGAACTTGAGGCTGGACACTTTTCTCATTGAATAATACGTTAAAACATATTTCCTTGACTCATAAAGAATGAACACACTCATATATGGTTTGGTATTCATTATTTTACAAAAACTTCTTGTAAAAAAAACAAAAAAACTAAAGAACAATATGGAAATTATATATAGATCAACTTTTCATGTACCATTCTCCTCTCTTCTCTGAAACTGCCCCCTCATATATATATATATATATATATATATATGTATATATATATATACTTTTAGAACAACTGTTTTTCTTTCCTCTCCATTAAAAGATATATGGAATAACATATTAAGTTCTGAATGACAAGTGACAAGAAGGGTATGGAAGAGGTGTAGTGACCCATACAAAGTTATTCAGCATAGCAAGAAGTCTTGAATCCCATAATAGGAAAAAGGAGTGAAAGAAAATACAAATGTTTAGCCTGGAGGAAAACAAAAAACCTTTAATGAAGACATATTATTACTTCTCATATTCAAATATCTTGATGGTTATTATGTTAAAGACTTTCTTGGTCAAAGCTTTTGATCTGTCTGGGTCTCAGTTTCTTTAACTGTAAAATATGTGTGTGAGAGTGAACTAGGTGCACTTCTTTTGATTGTAAACTCTAATCTCAATATTATGAAATATAATTATTTATTATGACAAGACTGAATTCAATGAGGTCAAAAAATATGCACTAATGGTTTTTTCTGATATAACTGTATTTTAAAATCATCTGAAGTATCTAGTACAATCCTTTGCAAATAGTCAGATGTTAAAGTTTGTTTATGGAGAAAATGAATAATCTTCAACCAAAATTTAAATAATACTAAGTGACTGCTTTAAGAAGTCAGAGAAGTGATATGACTTAGAATTATACTCATCTAAAATGATCGTTTTTTTTAAATCCCTATCAGTCATCTAGAAAATCAACTAATCCAAAGTGAATCATTCACCATGGGTTCAAGATCACCAAGAGTTGATCAAAATTATAAATGCAAAGAATCTGAGAGAAGAACTCATGCTTACTTATTACCTGAAAGTAGATGTAACATATGAAAAAATTATTGATAATACCAAACAATGACAATTACCATATTATGTACATTGTGAAGAATTTAATTTTGATAATTATTCTATAAAAATTTTAAAACAGAATTTTATCCAGGAAGAAAACCATCATAAGAAAACTATATCTAAAATTTTCTTCATATTTTAGCGGATGAGAAAAAGCAAATGTAGAGACAGAAGAACATATACAAATATTGTTTATAATGCAATTATAGGATTGTTCCAGGAACTGAGATGAATTTTCATTTTCCATAGTTGCTGTTTATTTTAATGTTCATAATAAGAAATTTACTGATTTCTATATCAGAAAAATAAATGTTGGGGTGGCTAGATGGTGCAATGAATAGAGCACTGGGCCTGGAGTGGGGAGGACCTGAGTTCAAATTTGACCTTAGTCACTTAACACTTATTAGCTGTGTGACCCTGGGCAAGTCCCTTAACTCCAATTGCCCTGCCCTTCTCCCTTCCAAAAAAAAAAAAAAGCAAAAGAAATTTTTTAAAAATCATGAAATACAAAGTTAGCAACATATTTGTTACAAATTTCAAATTAATTTTGAAGACATAATTATTATATTTCCCTTAATTGTTTACTCAGTACTGTTCTTATTTGGTATGGTAAATAGACACCAAATATTTATTGAATGCCTACTATGTGCCAGGGAGTATACTAAGGAATGAATATTCAAAAAAGGGAAAACCCAGTTGCTGGCCTTAAGGAGCTCATATTGTAATGGGGTTGACACAAATATACTTGTACATATAATATTTATACAATGTAAATGGAAGATAATCTCAGAAGGAAAGCACTGGGAGTGGGAAAAAGCAGGAAGGGTCTCTTGCTCCTGCAGAATTTGGAGTTTGAGCTGAGATTTTTAGGAAACCAGAGGAAGAAGGAAGTAGAGGTAAAGGGAAAGAATTACAAGCATGGGGGATAGTGAAATAATACCACATTGAGAGATAGATTCTGGTGTGCATGAAATTATAGGCAAGAAGACAAGAGTCTAGTGATCATAAAAGACACAGAGGGGAATGCCATATTAAGGAACTGGAAGGTAGGAAAAGACTAGACTGTTGTTATTCACTCATGTAACATTCTTTATGACACCATTTGTGGTATTCTTGGCAAAGATCCTGGAGTGGTTTGAAATTCCTGCTCCAGTGAATCCATTTTGTCAGGGAATTGGATATTAAATGATTTGCCCAGGGTCATATAGTTAGGAAGTATCTTAGGCTAGATTTGAACTTGGATTTTCCTGATTCCAGGTCTAGTGTTTTATCCACTGAGCCCATTATTAATGGTTATTAATGGCTTTAATAAATAAGCAGATCATTTTATATATTTATATTTAATTTTAATTTTTATATTTGTATTTATATTTATTTTATTTATATAATATATACATATATAATCTTTATATTTTATATTCAATTCAAAGGCAATTAGGAGGAATTGTACCTTCTTCAATTTGTGTGTGTGTACGTGTGTGTGTGAGAGAGAGAAATAGAGAGAGAGAGAGAGAGAGAGACAGAGAGAAAGAGAGACACAGAGAGAAAGAGAGACAGAGAGAGTCAGGCTTATGCTTTAGGAAGCTGTGTGGGAAGGAGTGAGAAGAGACTTGAGGCAAGGAGACCAACCAGAAGGATATTGCAAGAGCCAGGGCATTACATGATGAAAGCTTGACCTGGAATGCCACTTTGTGAGTATAGAGGAGATGATGTATATGAGAGACATTGAGAAGATGAAAAATGACAAAATTAAACATATGTGGTGAATATAAGAACTGTAAGTGAGAAGTCAAGGATGACATCTTGGTTGCGGTGTGTAATTGTAAGGATGTAACTGTAATTGTAACGGGAATTTGAAGATCTTCCCTGCCCCTAAATAAGCCAAAGGGAATTTGAGGATCTTCCCTGATTTGAAAATATGCTCTGCTTCCTAAATAGACTGAATGTGGTCACTTATAGCCTGTGGTGGCAAGAGATTGCTGAAGGGTAGAGCAGAGCCCACAGGAGAAGCTTGCTTGAAGGAGGCTTGTTTTTCAGGAAGGCACAACTTTTGTTACTTTGTAGGGAAGTGGGTCATGATATTCTCTAACCCTGGAAAAGGCTACATGAGCATCTGAGGCAAGGTTTTGCTTTGCGACTCACTTACATGAAGAGTTGTGGGCAGCCATTGAGTGCCCCAGATTTGAGAACTCTGATGTTGGTGCTTCTTTCTATGGTACCTAACTATATGTATGTAATGGTCAGACAGTTAGAAGCCTGTCTGTTGAATTGTGTTATTTCCCCTGTCTCTAATTTTTTGTCTGCTTGTAAATTCTTTTCACAGTCTCTGAAGTTCAGGGTGCTGACTTTTTCCCTGAACTAAGTAAATGATGCATGTTTGATTAAAGTAAGATTGTTAACTCTTTTTGAGTTGCTTTCCTTCAAATCAAATGCAGATCAAAGAACCTGTTCTAGCAGCCATCCTGGATGTGCTAGCAGTCATCCTGGATATGCTAGGGTGTTTTCTGCTACAGTAACACAAATAATAGCCAAGCTGGGAAGAGAGCAGAGTGGGGGGATTGGGAGGAAAGATAATGAATTTTTTTGGGACACACAGAGTTTAAGATATTCAAGTAGCATTGGTAATTTGAAATTGTAGTTTTAGAGAAATGTTAGGATTGATTTTCATGGAAATGATTGATGATATCACTTGGGAAAGCTGCAAGTTGTAAATTATAAAATGGCTGCTTAGAGATGTAGGAGTCAAAACTTTGGAAATGTGTACAGTGGATATGTGATTGGGTAAAGGGTGAGTCACAGAGGAGGCCACTTCTGCTATTTCCTGAATATGTTTAAAGTGCTATTTGGTGGGGGTGGGTCAGTGAGGGGGACAGTAACATCCAGCAAAGTACTCAATTTTACTTCCTGGACCAACTCCAGTTGCCTTGATCTATATCTGGCCTCTGGAGCCAGATAGCCTCAGAGGAGAAATTGAGTCTGGTGACTTTGTCCAGTCTCACTTAAATTCAATTCACTTGCAAGTCATGGCATCATCTTCCTGATGCCATGGTCCTCTTTAAGAACAAAAGACAAAACACAACCACACGAGGACTGATTGTAGAGATTTTGTAATAATCTGTATAGATATGGTAATTTCATACATAGAAATTAAGAGGTCATCAAGAGAGATAGTATTGAAGGAGAAGGTATAGTTTACCTAGTAACATCACATATATTATCATGATATTCTCTCCTAGCAACCCTCAAAGGAAAGAAAGAAGGGCAGGTATTTTGAGAGAAAGTCTGACATTCTCAATAGACTACGAATTAAAAACCAACCTTAAACACTTACTAACTGTTCAATCAATTCACCTCTATGGTAGGAGTAATATCATAACTTCTTCATACATACAAGTTGGATTTTTGTTCATTTCTGTTTTGTTTTCCTTAAAGGAAATTAAAATCATCCTTGACAATTTTTTTGGGTCAGCGAACCTTAGCTCACTTAGGTGATATTAATCACTGTTTGGCTCCCTACAAAACAAGAGTGAGTAATTCTTGACACTCTCTGAGGTTTGGCAGGTGGAAAATGATGGTTGATTTAGAAAGGTGAGATTATTCCAGTTTAATCAATTTAATGTCCTAAATACCTGTCCTTGTTGAATAGCCTCCTGCTGTGGTTAAGTAAATTTCCTTTTCTTAACTCTTGAATAACTGCAAGTGATTAATTTTGTTCTCATACTGAATGTAAACAACATAGGGACAAGTTGAGTCAGACCTAGACCAGAACAACCTTTTTCTTGTTCTTTGTCTGTAAAATATGGATAATAATCTCTTTAATTCATACATCATGGGTTTGGGAGGAAAGGATATGATGATGAAATGAGAAACTTGTGTATGAAACTATACCTAAGAATGCCAATTTTTATTTTCCCACAATTTACAGATGCGTAAACTTAGATCAATTGGTTATGAAACATGTCCAAAGTCGTATGGCTTCTAAATGGCAAAAATAAATATTAAAATTGAGATCTTTTGCCTCTTTTCCTGACATTCATGTACCACAGCTCCTCTGTTTAAAACCACAAAGGAATGTACCTTTTCGTTGAATTTACAAAGCTAGAAAAGAAATTATAGGCTTTGGGGATTAGCAAAAGCTTCAATCTTCTCAAGAGATCAAGGTGATTACAGAGTTGTTGCAATCACAGCTTTGATATTGGGACCACAGGGAACAGTTTTAATTAGTTACACTGAAGTAAATTGACTGGCCCTTAAATGAAAGTTAATGGTAAAATTCCATTAACCAGAATGATGAAAAACCTGAGGAGGTAAAATCTAGCTTAATGTATATCTAATAATAAAAGTTATTAAATAGTTTTCCCCTCTGCAAGAGTCAGGTTAATTGACTTACCCAGGGCCACACAGTAAGTGTCAAAGGTCTAAGGCCAGATTTGAACTCAAATCCTCCTGACTCGAGGGCCTGTACTCCACCTAGCTACTCCTATTTCATGTTAAATGTTATTGCCCTTAAAAACAGCAAATGTAAAAAAAAAAAAAGAAATTATTTAACAAGGCCAAACAGGCATTATGGTTAAACACTTGATTATGTCTTTTCAAGGATGACAAAATTATTTATTGCACTAGTCCAGCACCTGTGGCTAAATCTACAAAAGGACTTTAAAGAGCATACTTGTTAGAAACAATAATGTACTTTTTGGAGAGCTAAAAATTACTCCAAATATTCTGGAAAGCAATTTGGACTTTCATACCAAATGCACTAAATTGTGCATAGCTTTTGTCACAGCTGCTGTACTGTTTACTAGGCCTGTACCCCAAAAAGGTCAAAGAAGAAGGGGTTCATATATACAAACATATACAGTGTTTAAATTATTTATTTATTGTTAATTTGCTCATTTATTTATTATGGCAAAGAAGTAGAAACTAAAGGGGCACCTATCAATTGAGGCATGGATGAATAAATTATGGTTTCTAAATACAATAGAATACTCTTGCTATAAGAAATGGAGAAAAATTAGTTTCAGAGAAATGTGAGGGAACATGTACAAACTCATTAACAGTGAAGTGATCAGAATAAGGAGAACAAAAAAAATAGATAATTAAATATATATTACATTACATTATATTATATATAATATATGCATTATATTATATATCTTATGTGTATATATGTGTATATGTGTATGTATTCATATACTTATATATACATATATGTATATATACACACATATATACCTATACATACATACATATATGTGTGTATGTACACACACACACACATACACACACATGCATCATTTGGGAAGAAAAGACTTAAGGACTCTGATCAGTAAAATTACCAACTGAGAAACAGATTCTCAGGGTAGATGACAAAGCAGGTTAACCATCTCCTGATAGAAATATGATCCACTTAAGATTTCACTATGGGATATATATTTTCAAACATTGGTAATGGTGGAATTTGTTTTCCTGAACTCTGGTTTTATTTTTCTGTAGGAGGGAGAGTACAGCAATATGAATGGCAAGCAAAATATAAAGAAAGAAAAAAGACAATTGATTCATTTTCAATATGCAGAAGAGAATGGAAATAAGGTCAGAAGAAAACACTGACAAAGAGTATATCTTTGGAATTTCCATTTTGAAATTATTACATACTTTTAAAGGAAGAAAAAGACACATTTGATTGATTCTCAGTTTCATTTGAAATCCTCTTTTTCTACGTTCATTTTAATGCATGTTTGTTTAGTTCAGAATTTAAAAAAAAGAAGGAAAGGGCTTAAGTAACTTTAGAGAGAAAAGCTTTTAATAAGGAATTGGTCAGAAACCAGATTCTTAGACAATGAAAACTAAAGCAATAAGAACAGATGACTTTTTTCAAGAATTTTTTTGCCCTGAAATGCTAGAGATGTAGATAATATTTGACAGTAAGCGGTGCAGTGAATGCTGCACTAGAGTCAGGAAGATCTGAGTTCAAATTCTGCTTCAGACCCTTACCAGCTGTGTTACTCTGGTTAGTCACTTAAATTTTCTCTACCTCATTTTTTTTTCCTCAATGGAATGGGGCGAATAGAAACATTTACCTCCCCTGGGTTGATCTGAGGACCAATTAAACAACTTCATTAATGTAAGAGACTTTGTAAACCTTAAATGTGTAAAAGCTCTTATTATTATTGTTGTTGTGATTATATACTTTGAGATACTAGCGAGGTGAAGTAAAGAGCATTACTTTTTTATTTTCCCTTTAACGTTGGGGAAGGCCTGGATAAACTGAGGAGTAGAGAGGGAAGGAGTTTATTGGGAAGTATTGACAATTGCATATATGTAGAGGAGAACCAGGAGTAGTTGTGGTTTATAAGGGTAATTTGTTAGAAGAGATAGCTACTGGAAGGATATGGAAATTAAAATAGAAGACTGAATAGCCCTTGAAAGGAGACTTAAGGAAAGTAGGAGAAAATGAGGATAAGTGATTTTGGAATGTAGAGTACAGGAGGAATTCATGATAGACTATTTTCTCAGTAAAGAATGAAGTGAGATCCTCTACTTAAAAAAAAGAACTGTGAGAGCACTACGGGAAACTGGAGAAGCCATAGTGAGGCAGCATTATTTAGTGGAAAGAGTGTTGGCTGTGGATTCAGAGGACTCAAGTTCAAATCTATCTTTTGATGCTTACTACCAATGTGTTTTTGGCAAGTCACTTAACCTCCTG
>CM053587.1:192523168-192540804 GCA_028646515.1 Pseudochirops corinnae
CAACCATTCTGGCTCCGCCCCCCAGGAATTTTGCTATTTTCAAAGGCAACCCAGACAATCTTCCAAATATTTAATTTTGGGCCCAACACTTGAGTTATTTGCAATGTCTGAACCACACATATAAACACGTATATTTATATGTATACATTTGTGCCATCAGTTCTACTATAATGCTTGTTTTGAAAATGCAGATTTGTATCAATGAAAATGATACATTGGAGAATTCTTTGAGTATAACAGAAATTTTGGTTATGTATGAATTTGTTCTTGAGAAACAGTGATACAATGCAGAAAAATATATCAGCTTATAAATTATTCATAAGTTTCAACTCTTCCAACCCAGATCCACAAACAAACTTCGGGTTTTTTCAAGGTACAATGTCATATTTATTACATATTTCTGGTGCAATAGGATTTATGAGATTTTACCCTTCCACCTCCTTTACTGGCTACTATGGTCAAAGTCCCCTGCTTAGAATTTGTTAGTCTGTGAAGCATGTGGAAAACTTGGGTGAGCAGAAGCCTGAAGCCAGTGTGCAACATAATATATTGTAGTTTTTATGTATTTATTTAAAATTTAACATGTATAAAACTGTTACTTTTTGTTACATTATCTTAAAATAATACTTATTCATGAAGTTTTTTGAGTGTTATGTCCATAACCTCATTTTCAACAGAAATTTTAGGTATTTTTATTGTACAATTTTGCATTGCACAATGATTTTTAGAAACCCACATGTCTTCTAGAAGAACTGTGCATATATGAGTTTCTGTGTGTGTGGTCAAATCATCTGCATTTGTGGATTACACCCAGGAAACAATGCTATATTCTGAAATGGATGCAATCTGCATGATGTCACCCTTAAGTAGGAGGTTATCATCGATCTATTGACAACCCATGTTTAATTTAAAATCTGCAGTGAGCCTTCTCCAATGAAAGTGGTGATCTTGGAGTTTGACATCCATTTCATAGGGTCACATAACAACATCATCTATCTTATATTTTTCATTGAATTTTGAATAATTCTGAGGTAAATGTGTATGATTTTTTAGTAAGAAAAGTAGCATTTGGATCTACTGAATCATGTGCATTTTTGTGATAAAAATGACAAACAGTGTTATTTTTTATTCTGTACATATTTCAATCAACTGTGTAATGGTAGGCAGATTATTTACTGTGGATATTATTTCAAGAGCTAGTTCATTTCCTACTAGTATCCTCATAAAACAAATATCCTGTGTGAGAGTAAATGAATCTCATATTTTTTAGATAGTGATGGGAAAGTAAGTATATAATATTGTTCTTCCTCTGTCATTTCTGTCATCAATAGGTTAAGAGATTTTTTCCTGTGTCAATACTATCTTTCCTTGCTTCAGATATCTTAAAAATGTTTAAAATGTGTCATCTCTACCACAAATCTGTAAGTACAATTTCTCTAATTCAGATGCGTTTTCTTACTTTGCTTGCCTCTTTGGGTGAGAAGACCTCAGACTGCAAGATCAGGACTTGGGTCTATAGGCTCCTGTTGGGCACATCATATCCCCAGAGATAAGGATACAAAGGACTATTCTGGGCATCTTCCATGTGCTTGAAAGAACTTCTCCCCTGCACAGGGAGTCTACCAATTCTTGTTGTTATCTCATAGTCAGTCTTTTCAGGTAAGATGACCTCAGACTACCTGCAAGTGCCTTGTGCCTTCCATCTCCTAATGTGTACTGCATATTGCCTCAGTGAAGTTGCAAGGGAACCATTAAGGCCTCTTCCATCTATTCTAGAACAATGACTTTCATCTCTGCCAACAAAGGCAACCTAAGCCTCCTACTGCTATCATAATACCACTTGGATATGGAGAACTTCCAGTGCAAAGGGAAGCAATCTATCTTTTGACTTCAAGTCTTCCATCTCCTACTTCATCGTTCTTTGAGGGAAGTGGAAGAGGAAAACTCTTTGGGGTGAACTTTTTTCTTCTCCTTTGCAGGTTCAACTTTGGTCACAAGCTGCACTCATTTCCTGTTTATACTCCAGTCTTTGTAAGGAAGAGAAATAGAGAAAAAGGGGCTCTCACATGACTATGTTTCTCCCATCTCCCATTGCACTTGCCTCCCTCCTATTCTCCAAACTCTGGTGGAAAGAGCAATGGCACCATTCACTTAACAATGTATATTCTCACACTTGGTCTTAGTCTTCACATTATAATTACTTTGATCTCCTATAGTTCATATTTAGACAACATTGTCCACTACCCATCATGTCTTTCCTCATTTCCATTCTCTTAATCCCTCCCACCCAAAAGTTTCTACCAAATACCATCCAACACTTCCACTATGCCCTCTGGAATGCCTGTTTCATAGAAAACAATATTCTCTTAATCTTAAATTTGTTCCTCTCTTACTCTTTCTGTGTTCTAGTTATTATTGTAACCTGGCTTATCTCTAATGACACAGGCTCTCTGGACAACCTTTCCCCTGTGGGGTGCTCCTTCATTCTGCTTTGCTTACTGGTAAAAGTGGAAGAGTTGCAATGTTCCTCACTCCCCATTACCTTCTTCAAGGTTCTTCCCCCATTTCTATAACTCAGGACTTTATCTTACTTTAACACTTATGGTATTCATATTTACCCTGCAATCAATAGTCTGGTAGCTCCTGTCTTATAGATACACAGGTGATTCTCCTTCCTTCCTAAATGAGTTTTATGTCTGACTCACAATTTTTCTCTCCCTCCCCCCATGCTTTGACCTCACATTAGGGGACTTCAAAACACACATATGCACACACACACACATTCCCTAAATCATTATAATGATTCAGTGCCTCAACCAAGTCCTTCATTCCACCTGAGCCATGCAATATTGATTTTTTTTTTCATCAGTACCAGGTCACTTTACTGGGATGTAAATGGTGGTAGTTTTATGGTACAGATTACGAAAGGTCAGATAACCAAAATATGCATGCACTGAAAGATGGTCAGAGTGGCGCCCACAGCTGCCAGTGGTGGAGAAGCCAGGGTGGCTTAGCTTTCGTTGTCACTGTCTTCAAGGGTGTGTTTTTCAAAAAGATATTCCGTCATGCCAGAATCGGGGTCCCCATACTGTGCAGGTTGGTTACGTGATCACCCAGCTGTTTGATGGACTTGACCTGTTCGTCCAGGTAGTGGGTTTCGATGAAATCACAGAAGTGGGGGTCATTCTTGTCCGTTGCCAGCTTCTGCAATTCCAGTAATGACTGATTGACATTTTTTTTCCAAGGGCAGAGCACACTCCATTGCCTTCAGCCCACTCTCCCAGTCGCCGCTATCAGGTTTCTTGATGTTCTGCAGGAAGATGCCACCGCCACTCTGGTTCTGCAGCTTCATCAGCTTCTCGGCTTGCTCGAGCTCCTTGTGCGACTGGTGCAGGAAGTACTTGGCGAAGTTCTTGAGTGCCATGTTGTCGCGGTCGAAGTAGTAGGACATGGACAGGTAGACGTAGGAGGCACAGAGCTTCAGGTTGATCTGCCGGTTGATGGCAGTCTCCGAGTCATGGTGGTAGTTCTGCCGCACCTGAGAAGAGGAGGAGGAGGTCATGGCGGCGGAGGAGGAGGCAGAGGCATTGGCTGTGAAGAAGGTTGAGTGGCGCGTCGATGGCTGGGGGCGGCTGAGCTGGCGGCTGCTGCTCAATGGTGGGACAGAAGTGTTGGTTAGTGGAGGTGAAGGTGGAGAGGTGGCTAAGCGCGGCTCCAGCCGGGAATAGAGCAGTGGGTTCCATTCAAGCACTGTTGAAGCAGGAAACCGCAGCTATTCCCCTTCCCTGTGCTTCTGGACTACAATATTGATATTTGTCATTCTCATACTGTTCATCATGCCATCACCCAGAACTGTACCACTTCTATGTTCAAGAATTCTGGTCTGTCTAGCAAGCATATTCTAATCAGATTTTTTTACTTCTCCCTTTGTCTTCCCTTACAAAACCATTTTTTTCTTTATATTATGACCTGTGATCCCTTTATCCCTAAATTGTTTCCAAGACCATCTCCCCTATACTGAACATTCTCTCCTTTCCCCCTCTCTGGTCTCTCAGTGAACCAATTTAATTTGATGCTGTCCTCCTCTCCTGAATTCCAAGCCTCAATATCATATCACTATTTATGTCCAGTGAAAACCGATTCTCAGGAAATTTATATTGTACAACCTCAACTGTGACCTTACTGCTGCTAGACAACTTTGCTATAACTTCCTTATCAATTCACTATCTCACCTTCCATGATAACGTTTTTTTTGCTTTTTTTTTTCCACGATAACTTTTTCAAAAAGTTTCATTATTTTTCAAGAGTCTTATGACTCCCCTCTCCCTCCTCCCACACTTACTAGAGACTCTAGCCTTATTTTATATGGAAAAAATGAGGTCATTCTCTGTGAGCTCCCTCTTGTTACCTCTTCCTCACATCTTATCTAGTCTCCCATTTGATCCCATCTTCTCCAATAAACCACCCCTTTTCTTATCTCCACACTATCTGCCTACTAGTATTTCCATGTCTCCCCCATCCTATAATTTTTTCATTCCTGATAATTATTGAACTATATATCTCTTCTGCCCTTTGTAGCTAATTCTCTCAAAAAGTCTGTCTACAGACTCTGTCTACAGACAGAGTCCTCCCACTCTTTTCTTAACCCCTTATAATATGGTTTATAGCTTTATCATTCCACTGAATCTGCTCTCTCAAAATTCACTAATGATCTCTTAGCTGCCAATCCAATGGTCTTTTCTTTATCCTCACTCTCCTTGACCCTTCTGCTGCTTTTGAGACATTAGATCACTCCCTATTTGATACTCTCTTTCCTCCAGGTTTTCAGAACACAACTCTCTCCTGGTTCTTGTCCTACCTATTTGGTCACTGCATTTTATTTTCCTCTCTTTCTTTTAGGAAATTTTTATCCAGATCATGTTCTTTCACCACAGGTATTCCTCAGGGTTCTGTCCTAGATGTTCTTCTCTTCTCTTCTCTCCCCTTCCTTTCCTTCTCTCCCCTTCCCTTTCCTTCCCTCCCCTCCCCTCTCCTGTCCTCTCCTCTCTTCTCCTCTCTTCTCTTCTCTTCTCTTCTTTTCTCTTCTCTTCTCTTTCTCTCTTCTATTCTGTCTCTCTATATAAATATATATGTGTATATATGCATATACATGTGTCACACATATACACATATGTATACACAAATACATATACGGATACATTTGTATGTATAGGTATAGGTACATGGGTGTATATATACTTACAGATATATAATCTGCATATACACACATATATATACACATATTTATATATACTTATTGATTTTGTCAATTCTCATGGATTTAATAACCATATCTTTGCTTGTAATTCTCAAATCCACCTATCCTACTCCAACTTCTCTGCTGACCTTCAATGTTGTATATCCAACTTCCTTTTAGACATCTCAAAGGAAATATCCAATAGGAATCTTAAATTAATGCCCCAAATAGAATACATTATCTTTCCCTCTAAACCCTCCCCACTTTTCTTATTGTGACAAGGGCAATGCTACCCTCCCAGTGCTTCAGCCTCACAACCCAAGATTCATTGTAGACTCTTCAATATATCTCACCCCTATATCTTATCTATTGTCACGACCTGTTGATCTCACTTTCACAATATCTCCAATAAAACTGCCATAACTCTAGTGCATACCTTTATCACCATGCCACTGGACTACTGTAATAACATTCTGGTGGGTTTTCCTGCCTCAAATCTCTCTTTGATCTAACGCTCCATTTAACCACTAAAGAAATTTTTCTAACATACTGGTCAGACCATATTACTCCTCTGCTCAAAAGTCTATTGGGTCCCTTTTACCTAAAGGATCAAGTACAAAATGTTCTGGGCTTTTTTAAAATTCAAAACCCTTCAAAACCTACCCTTCTCTTACATATCCAGTATTCTTATGTCTAACTTCCTGGCAAATACTTTTCAATCCATGAATCTGGCTTCCTGGTCATTCTACAAACAAGACATTACATCATACAACCTTGGAAAACCTGAAAATTTATAGGTCCCTGGAAGTATCTCTGAAAACAGCTACATAAAATCCATGAAGGTTTGACCAATTTGCCCCCCATCCTGGAAGCAGTGTCCTATCTTAACAAAGAGCTAGAAAGTCTAGCAATTGATAGGCAAGATGAGCAAATAACAGAAAAAAAATCAATGAGAATAGAGAATCTTACTTTGGTGACAAGGAAGATCAAAACATAGGACTACTAGAAGACAACGAAGTTAAGACTCCTTCATTGAAATGCTCCAAGAAAAATATGAATTGGTCACAGGCCATGGAAAAGCTCGTAAAGGATTTTTAAATTCAAGGGAGAGAAGTAGGGGAAAAATGTGAGGAATAATGAGAATGAAGCAAGAAAATTATGAAAAACAAGTTAACAGATTGCTAAAGGAGACCCAAAAAAATGCTGAAGAAAATATCACCTTAAAAAATAGACTAGCTCAAATGGCAAAAGAGATCTGAATAGCTAATGAGAAGAATGTCTTAAAAAGCAGATTTGGTCATATGGAAAAGGATGTCCAAAAGCTAACTGAGGAAAATAATTCCTTCAAAATTAGAATGGAGCAAATGGAAATAAATAGCTTTATGAGAAATTAAGACATAAAACAAAACTAAAAGAATGAAAAAAAATAGAAGTCAATGAAAAATAGCTCATTGGAAAAACAACTGACCTGAAAAATAGATCCAGCAGATACATTAGAAAAAAATTATTGGACTACCTAAAAGGTTTTATGATCAAAGTAGAGGTGTTTACTTCTCTCCGGGTGTGTGCTCTGGTCTGAGTGACCACAACAGGTGTACAGCTCTTTTCTGCCTTCAGACTCTGAGTAGGATTCCCTCTCCACTGCTGGTACAAGCTCTGCCATGTCAACACTTCTCCTCCCTCCAGGACCACCACCCAGGACTGTGATCCACGCATTTTCTCTGGCTATCTTATTATGTCTGGAATGTTTTCTGTCACCTTTATTGATCTACCTTGCTTCCTTTTATTCCCAACTAAAATCTCATCTTTTACTGGAAGCCTTCCCCAGCCCCTATTAATTCTTATGCCTTATCTGTAGTAATTTCTTTTTATTTATAGACTATCTAGTTTGTTCTGTATGCATTTATTTGCATGTTGCTTCTCCCATTTGATTGTAATTTCCTTGAGGGCAAGGACTGTCTTTGATTCCTTTTTTATCCCCAATCCCTTGTAAAGTCTTACCACATGGTAAGTACTTAATATTTGTGCATTAATATATTAATTGTCCTTCTTTAGACTATAAGCTTCCTGTGAACAGTCTTTTGTCACTGTTCACATCCTCAGCACTTAGCAAAGTGTCAGACATATAGGAGGCCCTTAATAAGGAAGTATTTGTTGTTGACTTGGGTGATATTTGTATTTCCTCAACAAATCTATATAGAACTTTAATATTTAGTGTCTGGATGAACTTCAATATCTTTGATTATAATTAAAATTAAAAATTGTTATAAAAATATTTCACATCTATTGGATTAAAAAAAATTATATACCTCTTTCCATTTTCAGCCTTCAATTGTCTTGAGATAACCTTGTTTTGGTTCTTTCCAAGCTTCTTTTAAACTTACTTCACTTTTCTTTTGGGAGCCAAGATGACAAAGTAAGCAATAAATCACCTTAGCTCTATATTACTCACCACCAAACAATCATAAAATAGCACTCCAGAACAAATCTTGGAAAGTGGAGTCAGAAGAAAAAAATGGATAGAGTGTTCTTTCAGCCTGGGAGAATTGGAGCTTTGGCAAGAAATGTCCATCTCACTTGGGTAAAAGGGAAGCACAGTCCAGGACAGGAAACATCCCTGCAAACCAGAAGTGGGCCCTTCCTCAGCAAACAAGCTGGAGATCCCGAGTCCCAGTGTGATGGAGCAGACAAATACCAACACTAGGACCCCCTACATGCCTTAGCACAGCCAGGAGAATTGGTACATGCCAGCTCCAAGAAATACCACAAGTTTCAGTATAGCCTCAGGAAAACATGCATTATACAGCAAGTGGACCTCTGTGTGCTTCAGCGCAGGCCAGGGAAAACAAGCACCCTCTGGTGACCAGACAGACCTCCATAGTTTACTTCTGACTTCAACATACACCAGACACCACCAGTAGGACCCCAGCTCAGCACCAGGTAAGCTGTCACATCCATCCATCCTCTAATAGTGCCAGCCACCCCCCACCCTCCCCACTCCCATTCAACATAGCACCAGACAGATGGGCCATATACCTGTGGGCCTAAGGGCAATATCAGTGTAGTAGAACCAGTGAAAAAACCAGGGCCAGCAGCCACTGGCACAAGAAGCCTGAGATGGAGCCTTTTCCATCCTGAGAGCACAAATCAAATTTAAAAGAAAGGGAAAAGAGAGTGGGGGAGGGAGGATGAGAGGAAGAAACAACAAAAAATAATCTGACCATAGAAAGCTATAATGGGGATAGAGAAGACCAAGATCAAACCTCAGAAGATGGAAACAATGTCAAAATACCTATGGGCAAAAGGCCAAAGGAAAAAGGGAAGTGATCTGAAGACCAGAAAGAACTTATGGAATAGCTAAAAAAAAAAGAGCTTAAAAATCATTTAAGAAAGGTAAAAGAAAAACTCGGAAAACAAATGAGTGTGATGTAAAACAATTTTGAAGAAAAGAGTCAACAGCATAGAAAACTGTTTAAAAATTAGAATTGGACAAATGGAAAAGAAAATACAAAAATCCATGGAAGAAAACTCCCTAAAGAATATATTTGGTACAATGGATAAAAAAGACAAAACTAATTGAGGAAAATAATACCTAAAAAGGTATAATTGGACAAGAGGAAGCTAATGATTCTTTGAGTTATCAAGAATCAATGAAACAAGGGGAGGAGTCAAGATGGCGGTGTAGAAGCAGCAAAACTGCCCAACTTTCCCCATAACCACCTCAAATACCTATAACATATGACTCTAAACAAATTTTAAAGCTCTAGTACTCACAAAATGACAGAGTAACAAAGTGGCTGCTGAACGCAGCCTGGCTGGCAGATGGGAAGGAGTTCATCTCAGTATGCTGGGAGCCCAAACCAGCATCTCATGAACCTGTGGCTGGAGCTCTTGGACCTCCAAAACAAGCCATGCCTGGAGAATGAATCATTTCCAGCTGTGGGGTTTTCCAGAATTACCAACCCATAAGAAGCAAAGCCTAAGTGAAAGGTCAGTGGAACTTGAAAAAATTCAGGGGAGAGGGTCCAGTCTACTGCCTGAGGGCTAGAAGTAGCTGAAGTGGCAGGCCTGCAGATGCCTCCACGTGGCTACTTCAAAAGCTCTGGGCCTGCAGATTGCAGAGGGGCCATATGATAATTCAGAGGTGAAGTGCTCTTGCCTTGAGCTGCCTGGATTGGATTGAGGTCTTGGGTGGTGGTCCTGAGGAGCATTTTCAGTGAGCCAAAGCTGGTGTGGACTGCAGAAATGGTGGTCACCTAATAGGTCTTGCAGACCTATCATATCGCAGAGATTTGGGATAGAGCACTTCCCTCTGAAATCAGAGTTCTACTCAACCTAAAAATCAAGTAATTAACTGACGATATGAGTAGGCAAAGGAAGCAAAGCAAACATAGCAATGCAACTTTAGATTCCTTTTTGGGGGACAAAAAGGATCAAAGCATAGAATGGGAGAAAGACAACACAGTCAGAACTCCCGAATCAAAAGCTTACAAGAAAACTGTAGACTTGTTGCAAGTCATAGAGCAACTTAAGAAGGATTTTGAAAGCCAAATAAGAGAAGTGGAGAAAAAATTGGGAAGTGAAATGAGAATGATGCAAGAACATCATGAAATAGAGTAAACAACTTGACTGAAGAAAATAACACCTTAAAAATAGATTAACTCCAATGGCAATAGAGGCCCAAAAAGGCAATGAGGATAAGAATGCCTGCAAATGTCTAATTTTCCAGGAATCTCAAAAGCTTTCTGAAGAGAATAATTCCTGCAGAATTAGAGTGGAGCAAATGGAAGCAAATGACTTTATGAGAAATCAAGATACTATTAAAGAGATCCAAACAAATGAAAAGCTAAAAAGGTGATGTGAAATATCTCCTTGAAAAAACCACTGACCTGAAAAATAGATCGAGGAGAGACAATTTAAAAATGATTGAACTACCTAAAAGCTGTGACCAATAAAAGATCCTAGAAAGCATCCTTCATGAAATTCTCAAGGAAAACTGCCCCGATATTTTAGAACCAGAGGGCAAAATAGAACTTGAAAGAATTCACCAATCACCTCTTGAAAAACATGCCCAAAAGAAAACTCCTAGGAATTTATAGCCAGGGTCCAGAGTTCCCAGATCAAGGAGAAAATACTACAAACTGCCAAAAAGAATCAATTGGAATGCTGTGAAAACACAATTAGGATAACCCAGGATCTAGCAGCTTCTACATTAAAGGATCAAAGGACCTGGAACATGATATTCCAGAGATCAAGGGAACTAGGATTAAAACCAAGAATCACCTAGCCAGTAAAATTTAGTATAATGTTCCAGGGGAAAATATTGTCACTCAATGAGGTGGAGCATTTCCAAGCATTTTTGCTGAAAAAAATAGAACTGAATAGAAAATTTGACATTCAAATACAAGAAGCATGAGAAGGTAAACATGGAAAAGAATTCTTAAGGAACTTATCAATGTTGAACTATTTACATACCAACATGGAAAAATGATTATTATAACTTCTGAAACTTTTCTCAGTATGAGGATAGTTGAAGGGAATATAAACATATATATCTGTATACATACACATATGCATATATAGGAGGGTATATATACATATAATTACATATGCAAATGTGTGTATATATGTGTACATAGACAGAGGGTGCAGGAACAATTGAACAGGATGGTATAATATTTTAAAAAGTGAAATTGAGAGGTGAGAGAGGAATACTATGAGAGGAGACAGGGAGAGACAGAACGGGATTAATTCTCTCTATAGAAGAGGCAAGTGATAATTACTGTAATGGAGGGGAAGAGCAGGAAGGCAAAAAGGAATGGGGCAATCTTTCTCTACTTCAAGTTGGCTTAGAGAAGGAACAACATGAGCTCTAAATTGGGTGTCTTGCCCTACAAGAGTGTAGGGGGAAAGGGATGAGAAGGGGGAAGATGGAGTGGAGAGCAGGTTGGGGGGAGGGTTGTTAGAAGCACATATTTTTCTAAAAGGACAGGGAAAAAGTGGAGAATAGAACTATTTGGGGGTAGAATAGGAAGGAGGGAAATATACAGATTCTGGTGTAGGGAGATCCCTCTTGCCCTACCAGAATGTCAGAGGCATGGTGGGGGAGGATACAGGAGGGAGCTGATGGGGGGAGGGGGTATACAGTGGGATCACTGTTTTGGGGTGGTAGGTAAGGGAATGACGGGAAGAAAATTTGTAAATCAAAATTTCATTTTACAAAAAAAAAACAAAAATGAACAAAAAAATATAAACAAAAAAGGAATCAATCAAACTAAATCAAAATAATGATAAAATAGAAGAAAAATAAAATATTTCATGGGCAAAAATGACTGGAAAATAGATCCAGGAGAGAGAATATAAGAACCATTGTATTATCTAAAAGCCATAATCAAATTAATAACCTAGACACAATCTTTCAAGGAATTATCAAGGTAAATTGCCATGATGCCCTGGAGCCAGAGGACAAAATAAGCATTGAAAGAATCTACATATTACCTCAGGAAAGTGATTCCAAAATAAAAACTCCAAAGAACATTATAGTCATATTTCAGAACCATCAGGTCAAAGAAAAAAATACTACAAGTGGCAAGAAAGAAACCATTCGCAATCAGGATTATGCAGAATCTGGCAAAGAGTGAAAAGAAATAGAAGATAAACAGAAGGAATAATAGAAAGGAGGGGAATACAGAGTAATGATAACTGTGAATTTGAATGGGATGAACTCTCCCATTAAACAGAAGAAAATTCCAGAGTGGATCAAAAAACAATGCTACAATATGCTGTTTACAAGAAACACTTAAAGCAGAATAAAGGTAAGGGGCTAGAGCAGCATCTTTTATGCTTCAGGTTAAGTTAAAAAAGAAAAAAGTGTATATATGCACAATATATATATATATATATATATATATATATATATATATATATATATATATATATGTGCACCCAGTGGTATAGCACCCAAATTCTTATAAGTAAGTTGCAGGAAGAAATACAGAGCAAAATTATATTAGTGTGGGATTTGCCTAAACCTGGCAATTTCAGGGAAAAAAATAAACAAGAAAGAAACTAAGCAGGTAAATAGAATTTCAGAAAAGTTAGATATGACAGATTGCTGGAGAAAATTGAATGGTAGCAGAAAGGGATGTATCTTTTTCTCAGCAGCTCATGGCATCTACAAAAAAAGAAAATGACCATGTAATAGGGTACCATTACCTCAAAATTAAATGTAAAAAAGCATAACTGGCAAATGTATTATTTTGGGATCACAATGCAACTAAAATTATATTCAACAAAAGGCACTGGCAATATAGATTAAAAAATAATTTTAACTAAATAATCAATCCTGAAGAATAAAAGTACAAATCATAGAAAGAAAGAATAATTTCATTAAAAAAGAATGACAATAATGACCAGCATATCACAATTTGTGGGATGCAACACTAGGTAAAAATTTATTTCTCTAAATTCGTACATCTACAAAATATAAAAAACAACAAATCAATGAATTAGGTATGGATCAAAGAAAAAAAAAACTAGAACAGGAATAAATTAAAAATCCCCAAGTGAACACCAAATTGAAAATCCTGAAAAATCAAAGGTTATATGATTAAGATTGAAAGTAAGAAAATTTTGGATCTAATAAATAAATATAGTAGTTGGTTCTATAAAAAAAAATGATGCAGTAAGATAGAAAATCCAATGATTGATGAAAGAAAGAAAGAAAGAAAGAAAGAAAGAAAGAGAAAAGAGGGAGGGAGGGAAGAAGAAATTAAAGCAACAGTTAAGAGATATTTGATCCAGTTATATGCCAATAAATCAAACAACCTGAAGAAAATAAAAATGAATATTTACAAAAAAAAAAATACATTACCTAGATTAACAGATCAGAAAACAGAATAGCTAAGTAATCTTTTCTAAGAAAAAGTGATTGAAACAATAATTAATGAACTCCTTTAATGTTAATGGGAATTTGAAGCTCTTCCCTGCCCTTTAATAGGTCAAATATAATCACATGGAACCCACAGAGGGAGGAGTTTATTGAAAGGATGGAACAGGAAGAGTGAAGAAGGAAAGAGCAGCTGGGTGCAAGCAATGTGGAGGAAGACCTGCTAGCATGAGTGAGAGAGGGGCATTTTTGCTTAAGGGAGCCAGTTTTGTTTTTAAGGCCTGATGGAGGGAAGGCTTGGAAATGTTGATATTTGCTGCGATTATGTGTAACAACTTCTTGGATACTATGATGGATTTGACTTTCTTTTGTTGGGCTATGGCTTTCTGGTATTTGAACTAATGTTTTGATTCTGTCTTCCATGTGATGAGTCTGTTGCAGTTTGGGATTCACAACTACATCAGCATATTCATAACCACTATGGGTGCTGTTAATATCACATTGGCGTTATATTTGGTGACAAGGATGTGATCACAAAATATCAGATCTCTATTTGGAGGCAAGAGCACTTTAAAGAGAGAAATGGGGGCAGAGTCAAGATGGCAGCTTAGAAGCAGGAGAACTCCCTGGCTTCCCCCATAACCACCTCAAAAACCTATAAAATATGACTCTAAACAAATTTTAAAGCCCTAGAACCCACAAAATGACAGAGTAACAAAGCTCCCACTAAAGGCAGCCTGCAAGGCAGACGGGTAGTGGTTCATTGCAGCATGCTGGGAGCCCAGACCAGCACTGCATGAACTGTAGGCTGTAATGCTAGGGTGGCCAGAACAAGCCACAGCTGGAGCTTTCAGGAGAGTGGATCATCGGCAGCTATGGTGGTTTCAAGAATTATCAACTCATTAGAAAAAAGGACAAAGTGAAATGTCAGTGGAACTGAGCTAAATTTGGGGGAGAGAGTCCAGCCATCTCCCTCCAGAAGCAACAGCTGCAGCCCTGCAGCCACCTCCACTGTGACTGCTTCAGAGCTCCCAGCCTGCAGATTGCAGGAGGGCCAAGCAATCATTCAGAGGCTAAGTGCTCTTGCCTTAGCCTGCTTAGATCAGGATCATGGTCTTAGGTGGTGGTCCTGAGATGTGTGACCAATGAACCAAAGGTGGTGGGAGCTGCAGAGATGGCAGCCTCCTAATAGCTCTGGCAGCTGCAAAAACCCCAGCTATTTGGACAATGTGCTCACCTCTGGGAGCAGAGTTGTACTGAGCCCAAAAGTCAAGTAATTGACTGGCAACATGAACAGGCAAAGGAAGCACAGTAAGAACAGCAATCCAACTTTAGATTTCTTTTTGGGGGACAAAAAGGATCAAAGCATGGAATGGGAGGAAGACAACATAGTAAGAACTCCTTCACTGAGAGCTTCCAAGAAAAATGTAAACTGGTTACATCCCATATCAGAGCTTAAGAAGGATTGAGAAAACCAAATAAGAGAAGTGGAGGAAAAATTGGGAAGAGAAATGAGAATGATGGGAGGAAATCATGAAAAAAGAGTCAACAACCTGACTGAAAAAAATAACACCTTAAAAAATAGACTAACTCAAATGCAAAAGAGGCATGACAGTGGATTATAGACAATTGAATAAGGTGACTCCCCCATGTATACTGCTGCTCCAGACACCATTACCTTCATAGAAAGGATCCAGGAATATGATAAGACTTGGTGCACAGTTGTTGATTTAGCCAATGTTTTCTTAACTATCCCAATAGATTCTAACAATAGGACCAGTTTGCTTTCACTTGGCAGGGCAAATAATATACTTTCACCCACTTGCTACAAGGATATCTGCATAGCCTCACTATTTGTAATAGTATTGTAGTTGAACATTTGAATGAATTAGAGCTGCCTAGTGTACAGTTTACCTACTACATAGATGATATTATGATACGGAGAAAAGATGTAAAAGAAGTGGAGAAGAATTTGACACTTTCAGTTGAGCATATGAAAAGCAAAAGGTGAGAAATTAACATTGTAAAGATTCAATGACCAGCTCAAAATGCAAATTTTTTGAGTATAAAGTGGAATAAGGTAATATGAGAGATTCTTCGGCAAGCCCAACAAAAGATTCAGGCTTTTCATATCCTTACCAATAAATAGGAGGCCTAAAAATTCATAGGATTATTTGGATATTGGAGGGACCACATTCTGCATCTGAAACATATTTCTAAATCATTATATAAAGTTACTCAGAAGTAATAAGAATTTTACTGGAGACTTAATCAGAGTAAATTTTTTGAAGAAGCCAAGACTGCTATAGAATTGGTCCTAGATTTATGGAATGTGAAAAATAGTCCAGTGGAATTACAAGTAACTATATAGGAAGATTATGCAAACTGGAGTTTATGGCAAAATCAACAAAGCTGAAATGTACCTAGGCATTTTGTTCTAGGAAACTCCCTTCATCTGGATTTCAATATTTGCCTTTTGAAAAGCAATTGTTAGCTGCATATTGGGTTTTGGTAGAGATTGAAGAACTGACTCTGGGCCATGAATTGGTATTAAGGCCTGGAATCCTGATTATGACCTGGGAAATGAGGACCCCAGCTTCTCACAGAATTGGACATGCACAAGAGGTTACCATAATAAAATGGAAATGGTGGAGTTTCTGCTCTCCATGAATTTGTAGCAAACATAGACACTGAGGGGAATGACACACCCCCTGAGCCAAAGCAATAATAGTTGCTATAGTCTTCAGTACAATGGAATGAGAGACATGATGAAGCCACTGAAGAGTAAAAGAGACATGCATGTTTTACTGATGGGAAAGCAAAATATTTGGGTCACAAAAGACATTAGAAAGCAGTAGCCTATAACCCATGTACTAGGAAGACTTTGGAAAGTACTGGGACAGGTGAAAGTAGTCAATATACTGAACTTATGGCAGTACATGAAGCCATTAAAACAGAAAGAAGGAGGACAGTGTCATATATTCACTGATTCATGGGATCATGGGTTAACTACATGGATGCCCATGTGGAAAAAATCAAAATTGAGAAATTAATGGGAAACAAGTTTGAGCCAAAGAACTATGAGGAGAATATGGAATATGTCTTTGGTTATTAATTTTGTCAGTATTTCAGGAAGATGTTCATGTGGCCTTCACCATGCCAGAAAATGAGTACAATGCACATGCTGATTGGCTAGCAAAGACTGATACTCAACATATTGTCCCTACTCCAACACCAACTGTATTTTTTGCTAGTATGAGCAAAATGAGTCCATCAAATGGCCAGCCATTTGGGGTCCAGGCCACACACACTGGTGGGCACAGGATCAAGGTATTAGTATCTCACATTCATTGTCAAAACAGGTAGCAGAGGAATGTGATATAAGTCAACTGGAAAAGGAAGGAACTGTTCCTTGGGTAGTAACTGGGAAATAGCAAGGGAAAAGGTCCCATCCCAAATTTAGCAAAGGGATTATATTGGTCCCCAACTTGTGTTGACACCTATTTAGGTGTGCTAGTGGCTTGTCCTTATAAGAATGCATCCCAGGAAAACACCTATAAACTCTAGATCTCGTAAGGCTATATTACATAATGCCAAGGAAGATTCAAAGTGACGATAGGTCACATTTCAAAGGTAATGAAATGAAGAGATACTTTATATTAAACAATACAGAATGGATATATCATATTCCATATTATCCACAAGAATCTGGCTTTTTTGAAAGCATAAATGCATTATTGAAAGAATAGTTAAGAAAGTTAAGTTCTAATCATTCATATCAACATTGGAAGGATAATTTGTTCATGGCTTTAAAGAATTTGAATAATAGGCAGAATGATGACCCCAAATCTGCCAATTAGAAAATAGCAGACACATAAGATCCCTAATATTGAGTATGAGATTTTAAGGCTAGATGTTTTAGCACAGTATCTAGGAATACCCATTTCAGCAGTATATGACAATACCTAAAAATCATTTTTGATGAATATTACTGTTATGGGAATCTGAAGATCTTCCCTGCCCTTAGGCCCTTTGCTAAAGTGGCTACATGACTCTGACGACCCTTGAATATTTGAAAGTATACTCTGTTCCCTAATAGGCTGAGTGCGGTCACGTGGAGCCTGTGGCACCAGGCTTGTTTTCCAGGAATGCCCGTGCCTTGTAGCTTTGTGATTGGGCAGTGGGTCTAGAGGTCTGTGACATTCTCCAAGCCAGGAGAAGGCTATATATACGCCCTGATGTGAGATTTTGGTTTGGGGCTCACTTTGAAAAGAGTTGTGTGATTTGGCCAGAACAGACTCTGGGCAGCCGTTGAGCCCCCGGCTGTGAAAAACCCAGATGTTGGTGCTTCCCTCTCTGGTAACTGAATAGGTAACTGATGTAATGGTCAGACGCTGGAAGTCGTCTGCTGATCTGTTTTTCTGTTTGTTTGTAACTTCTGTTTGTATTCTCTGAAGTTCAGGGTGCTGACTTTTCCCCCTGAACTAGGTAAATGATATGTTCAATTAAAGT
>CM053587.1:192546472-192567890 GCA_028646515.1 Pseudochirops corinnae
TGTTCTTATATTTTATATATGATGGCATTGACACCATAACCACATCTGAAATCTCAAAAAGGAATATGAACTGATCTCAAAGACACAAAGCAGTCTTAGAAGAGCTCAAGGAGGATTTAAAAGGCCAAATTAGAGAGGCAAAAGATAAATTAGGCAATTATTTTTAACAATACAATGGGCAAAATAGGGAAAGAACATTGATGAAAACAAATCATTAAAAAGTAAAATTAGTGAAATGGATATGTGCGTGCGTGCATGTGTGTGTATGTGTGTGTGTGTATGTGTGTGTGCATAATGTCTACAGTAGTAGTAGTGACTTAGAGCTCTTTTTCATATGAATATTTTATACTGTCTGCAGTAACTTTAAATGAACTTTCTCTTTCTACTTCTTTCTGTTGGACTTTGTTAGAAATATATAGGAATGCCAAAAATTTATGGAGATTTATTTTATAATGTGCAACTTCAATAAAGTTGTTTCTTATTTCAAATAGTTTTTTACTTGATACTCTAGGATTCTCTAATTATATCATCATATCATCTGCAAAGAGTGATAACTTTGTTTCTTTTTTTACCTATTCTAATCCCTTCAATTTCTTTTTCTTTTCTTAATGCTAAAGCTAACATTTCTAGTACCAAACTGAATAACAGGGGTGATAGTGCATATCCTTGTTTCACTCCCAATCTTATTAAAATTGCTTCTAGCTTATCCTCATTACATAGAATATTTGCTGATGGTTTTAGGTAGATGGCACTTATTTTAAGGAAAACTCAATTTATTCCTATACTTTCTAGTGTTTTGAATAGAAATGGGTGTTATATTCTGTGAAAAGTTTTTTTTTCTGCATCTATTGAGATAATCATATGATTTTTACTAATTTTGTTATTGATATGATTGATTATGCTCATGGTTTTCCTCATATTGAATCACCTTTACATTCCTGGAATAAATCATACTTGGTCAAAGCATATTATTGTCATGATAAGCAGCTTTGTTCTTTTTGCTAATATTTAAAATTTTTGCATCTATATTCATTAGGGATATTGGTCTATAAATTTCTTTCTCTTTGGGCTCTTCCTGGCTTATGTATCACTACTGTATTCCTATCATAAAAAAAATAGAAGGACTTCTTCACCAATATTCCCAAATACTCTATACTTATTGATAGGTCGATTCTTTTGATAACTATTTTACGCTCTGGTTCTATGAACTCAGGGCAGTTTTCCTTGATGGTTTCTTGGATTTCATTATCCAGCTCTTTTTGTCATCATGGCTTTCCAGTACACCAGTAATTCTTAGATTATCTTTCCTGGATCTATTTTCCAGGTCACTTGTTTTTCTAATCAGATATTTTATGTTTTCTTCTATTTTTCATTCTTTTGATTTTGTTTGAATGATTCTTGTTGCCTCATAGAGTCATTCGCTTCTACTTGCCTAATTATAACTTTTAACAAATTGTTTTCTTCAGTTATCTTCTTTGCTTCCTTTTCCATTTGGCCAATTTTACTTTTAAAGAAATTATTTTCTCCAGTTAAGATCTGTACCACCTTATCCATTTCACCAATTTTACTTTTTAAAGATTTGTTTTCATCAGTGTTTTTTTCCCTATTTTGTCGATTGTATTTTTAAAAATTATTGGGTAGGGGGTGGAGCCAAGATGGTGGCATAGAAGCCAGAACACTCCATAGCTCCAACATAACCACCTCAAATACGCATAAAACATGACTCTAAACAAATTTTAGGGCTCCAGAACACACCAAGGTACAGAAAAACACATCACCTGCTGAAGGCAATTCAGCAGGCAGGACAAGAAGGGCTCATTGCAGCATGCTTGGAGCCAAAGCCAGCCCGGCCTGAAACCACAGCTTGGCCCCAGGGCAGCCAGGACAGGACACAGGTGGACCTTCAGGAGAGTGGATCAGTGGCAGCTGTGGTGATTTCCAGAATTATCAAACCATAAGAAATAAGGACTAAGTGAAAGGTTAGTGGAATTCAGCTAAATCTGAGGGAGACAGTCTGGCCAACTGGCCCTCAGAACAAGGAAGCAGCAGAAGTGGTGCAAGTGGCTCCACATGGCTGCTTCAGAGCTCATGGCATGCAGAATGCAGGGGGGCCACAAGATCATTCAGGGGCTAATTGCTCTAGCCTTAACAGGCCTGAATCTGTATTGTGGTCTAGGGTGTTGGTCCTTAGGGGTGTTTTCAGTGAGCCAAAGCTGGTGGGGGCTGCAGCAGCCTGCTAATAGCACTGGCAGTTGTGAAAACCCCAGTGATTTGGGACAGAGCTTTCCGCCCTGGAATCACAGTTTCACAGAGCTAAAAAGGCAAGTGATTGACTGGCAACATGAGCAGGCAAAGGAAGCAAAGTAAGAACAGCAATCAAACTTTAAACTCCTTCTTTGGGGACAAAAAGGTTCAAAGCATGGAACAGGGGGAAGACAATATATAGTCATAACTCCTGCACCAAAATCTTCCCAAAAAAATTGTACACTGGTTACAAGCCATGGATCAGCTTAAGAAGGATTTTGAAAACCAAATAAGAGAAGTGGAGGAAAAATTGGGAAGAGAAAAGAGAATGATGCAAGTAAATCACGAAAACAGTGTCAACAATCTGACTGAAGAATATAACACCTTAAGAAATAGATTAACTCAAATGGCAAAAGAAGCCCAAAAAAGCCAATGAGGAGAAGAATGCCTTTAAAAGTTGAATTTGCCAGATGGAAAAAAGAATCTCAAAAGCTTTCTGAAGAGAATAATTCCTTCGGAATTAGAGTGGAGCAAATGGAGGCAAATGACTTTATGAAAAATGAAGATACTATTAAACAGATCCAAACAAATGAAAAAATAGAAGGCAATTTGAAATATCTCCTTGAAAAAACCACCGACCTGGAAAATAGATCCAGGAGAGACAATTTAAAAATTGTTGGACTATCTGAAAGCCATGATCAAAAAAAGGACCTAGAAAGCATACTTCAAGAACTTCTCAAGGAAAATTGCCCCGATAGTTTAGAACCAGAGGGTAAAATAGAACTTAAAAGAATTCACCAATAACCTCTTGAAAAAGATCCCAAAAAGAAAACTCCAAGGAATGTTATAGACAGGTTACACAGTTCCCAGATCAAGGAGAAAATATTACAAGCTGCCAAGAAGAAACAATTTGAATACTGTGGAAACACAATTAGGATAACCCAGGATCTAGCAGCTTCTACATTAAGGGATAAAAAGGTCTGGAATATGATATTCAGGAGATCAAGGGAGCTAGGATTAAAACCAAGAATCACCTACCCAGCAAAACTGAGTATAATGTTTTAGGGGAAAATATGGTCATTCAACGATGTGGAGGCCTTTCAAGTATTCTTGCTGAAAAAATCAGAACTGAAAAGAAAGTTTGACACTCAAATACAGGAAGCATGAGAAAGTAAACATGGAAAAGAAATCATAAGGAACATACCAAAGTTGAACTACTTACATGCCAACAAGGAAAAACGATATTTGTAACTTAGGAATTTTTTCTCAGTATGAGGATAAGGGAAGAGAATACAAATGCATACATACACATATTTTTGTATAGGAGCATATATTTGTGCATATGAATACATACCTGAGTGTGTGTATATATGTGTACATAGAGTGCACAGGATCAATTGACTAGGAAGGGATGATACTTTAAAAGGTGAAATTCTGAGCTGGGAGAGGAATAGACTGAGAGAAGACAGAGACAGACAGAATGGAATTAATCATCTCCTATGGAAGAAGCAAGGGATAAGTGTTGCAATGGAGGGGAAGAACAGGAAGGCAAAAGGGAAAGGAACAATCTTACTTTCATTTAATTTGGCTTAGGGAAGGAATGACATAAAGTCTAAACTGGGTATCTTGCCACACAGGATAGAAGGGGGGATGGGGATGAGAGATGGGATGATGGAAGAGAGGGCAGGATGATGGAGAGGGTTGTGGAAGTAAACACTTCTGTAAAGGGACAGGGACTGGGTAGAGAATAGAGCACGGGTGAGACAGGATAGGAAGGAGGGACATATAATCAGTCTCTCACAATATATCCATTGTGGAGATGTTCTCTGTAACTGCACATGTACAGCCTGTATTGAATTGCTTTCCTTTCCCATGTGGGTGGATGACAAGGGAAGAAGGGAAAAAATCTAGAATTTACATTGTATAATAAAATGTTAAATATATATATATAATTTTTGTTATTAACTACATGCAACTGGGAATTAAGATACACAGACACTGTGGTAGGGAGATCAATCTTGCCCTACCAGAAAGTCAGAGAGGCGATGGGGGAGGACATATAAGACAGCAGATTGGGGGAGGGTTTATGCAGTGAGATGGTTTTTTGGGGTGGTGGGTAGTGGAAAAAGGGGGAGAAAATTTGTAACTAAAATTCTTGTGGAAATGAATGACATAAACAAGAAAATAAATAAATGAATAAAAATAGGAAATAATAAAAATCATTGGTTAATTTATCTTTTGCCTCTCTAATTTGGATTTTAAAATAATCCTTGAGCTCTTCTAAGGATACTTTTTGTGCTTGAGACCAATTCATATTCCTTTTTGAGGTTTCAAATGTGGGTATGATGTCAGTGCTGTCTTCTTATAAGTTTGCATTTTGCTCGGCCCTCTCTCCATTGTAAGATTCTATAGTCTTTGCTTTTCTGGTGCTTTTTCATTGTGATTGCATTTTGCCTTAGCTTGTAAAGTGAATCTCTGTTTCTCAGGCTTAGGGTGCTTTGTCCTAAGCTTCTTGGGCTGAGTGCTAAAGGTCATTTCTGACTTTGTGTGCTGTGGCCTCTGGTTCTGCCAGAGAGAAGCTTCATAATGCAGTAGCTATCCTGTTGCTGAGCTGAAGCTGCCTGGTGTGTGCCAAGGATTATGTCCAGGTGATGACTTTCAGAGTTTCCCTGGGGTTAAACTTAAGTTCACAGTGTGAAGTGTGTGGGAGAGTGTAAAGCCAAGGACAAGTAGCTTTTCAGAGGACTGCTGCTTTGAATAGCTTTAAGGTTATGAACACATAGTATATTGAACTCTCTGTTTATTCAACAGTAAATTAAAGCAAAAGTAAAACTAAAGCAAAACATTCACAGAAACCAAAGTACAGCATTCACAATGATATAAATAAAGTATCACTACAGTTGCCATGTAGTGTTAAACTAAAGATATCATTCAGTATGTCTTTAACTCAATCATCCTTAAGGGATACAAGGTACAAAGTATAAAGTTCTCCCACCCCATCATGATCTTCTCAGTTAGCACTAAGTGCCCAAGGAACGGTCTTTCATCTTGACTTGGGGCTGGCTCCCAAATCCCATGATTCTTCTTCCATGTTCCCAGCTCTTCTCTAAATTCACACAACCATCACCTGGATTTACAGGTAGGCAGCTCCCAGCTAGTGTTTCAGCTTCTCTTCCAATTTGAAGCTCACAATGACCAATTCACCTCAAGCCCTTTGAAGTCTCTGTTTCTAGGAAGAGAAAAGTTAATGGAAACATAACAATATCTCCATGCATCGAGCTTGGCAGAATTATAACAACATTCACACACATTGCCAGCATCATCATCTCAATTCACTTTCTGCCTGTGAAATCAACACAGACCCACAAACAAGATCTGAGAAATCAAGACAAATCAACAGCATAGTCCCAGGACCTCTGAAAATATCAGTAAAACCCTACTCCAGGACTTCTCTAAATAGATAATAAGAAAATCCTTTCAGGGTTTCTGAAACATCATTAAGGTCCCAGGGCTTCTGTAACAGCAGCAACATCCTCTATCAGCAGACAGGTCTGACTAAGTAACATCAACACAGGTAGACAAAGTGCCATTGCCACAGCTATGCTTCCTCCTAGTTCTGTTTAGTTCCAGTTTGTGCTCCTGCTTTTATATGATTTTTAATTCCTCCCTGTTCCACCCACCTCTTACATCCTTCTTGTTCTGGGTCTTTGACAATTCCCTCCCAATGTGGGATTCACAGGTTCTGTTTCCAACAAAGACTTGATATAATCATGAGGAAGACTCAAAAACACTTGAACTGAACAAGATGATAAATACTCCTTTGCTTGCCTTTACAGAGGGGTGGTCTGGCTGCTGGAAGTCTCTTCTTCCCCTAGGACTGCCCTATAGCATTCCCATGACTGTAAGAAGGTACACTCGGGTTCCTGGTGTTGATTCCTGGCTCCACCCCCTTGGGGTCAAGATCTCTTGATAGTCCACTGAGGCAGGGTTTCCTGGGATACCTCCTGTCCTATACTTGTGCCCTTTAGCCCTGTTACTCCCTTGTAAGCGGAACCCTATCCATTGATCTCCCTAGCCTCCCAAGTTAAAAGACCATGTTACCTCTACTGCTGCTGACTCCCCTCTTCCAAAATTTTTCCTGGGCTAATATTCTCTGTGTTTTTCAAGGTCTTCAAGGGTGTGGTGAGAGTACTTACAATTTACTTCCCCATTTTGCCTACCAGAAGTTCAAATACTTGTCTTTCAAATGGATAGTCTGTGGACTGATCGCCCCAGAAGTAGCTGTTGCCCCTGTTGCAGGCTCTGTGCTTCTGTCTCACTCAGCTCCAACAGACCCCATCCTATGCTGACAGATTTGGGAATCGCCAATGCCATTGGTGATTCAGTCCATCAGAGCCTACTCCATCTCTGCTATGGTTAGACGTAGACTGGTGTGCTCTGTGTTCTCACAGCCCAGTGAAACAGGTCCTCTCTCTGGGAGGATTCTGCTGGGCTGGATATTTGCCACACTCTGTCTCCTAGTGGATTCTGTCACTTTCAAATTTTTTCAGACTCACTTTTTTAGAGTTATATGAATGAATTTGTGAGAAATCTCATGTATGTCTCTGCTTTCAATCTTCCATCTTGTCTCCACTCCCTTCAAAAAGTTTCTTTACATCAGTTGTTCCCATTCATTCTCCATGAAAACCAAGAAAAGTGTTGACTGTGAGAGATTTTGCTGTCTCAAAAGACTGCATGAATCATGAATTGATTCCTTGTGTCACAAGTCTCGGTGTTCCTCCAAAGTTTCCACATCTTCATATGAGGGCTCTTCTTTCTAGAAGAATGAGTTGAACATTTTATGGAAACTATTGTTTTTATTCTTTTTTGCCAACTCAAAGGAATATGCAAATCAATCATTTCTTTATACTGTCTGACATCTTCTGGACTCTAGGAGGATGGCAGGTATATAGGTGACAGCTCTGTAAGTGTCATATTATGCATTATTTTCTTGTTTCTACACTGTATATTATTGATTATTATATTCTAAGCCTGAAATTAAGCTATTGCTTTGAGTTAAATGAATTTATTTACTCTTTTGGAAAGTGAGCCCTATTAAAACATGGATATGTGAGTGGAGCTCACTGAAATTTAGATGGTTAAAAAAAGAGGTATCCTTTGGGATTTAGAAAAGATTGGATACAATCATAACTTCAAAAATGCCTTGGTAATAAGACTGTGCTGCCTCCCAAAGAGAGTCATAGACAGTGCCTACCTCTCCGATAAAGAACTTATTACTTGTCCCAACACTTCTTATAACTGCCAGGGTGATCTTAGACTGTTTAAAATCTGATGTTTTTTGGCTAATCAATATCAAATGAGTGGCAAGCAGTATCATCCAGTAGTTAGAATTTATCACTTAGTAGAGGTGATATTCATTGAAGATAAGCTAACATTGCTTGCATCTTTCAAGCTACCATCAATTTACAGTAAAATATGATATACAAGGTTAAAGACTTTTTTCCCTTTTGTCTCCCAAGTACCAAGTGAAGTCTTTCATAAAATGATAATAAATATTTGTTGAATTGAATGAATAACATAACAGAAGTGCCAGTGTACTTAGTTCCTATTCATTTCAACTATTCTCTGAAGCCTTGTCACTGTAAAGTAGCATCTCAGGGGTATGTCATATGCCCCTGACAATGTGCTTTATTCCACCTTTATGTGACCCTAAACCTAAAGTAGCCTGTTCTTCATGACCACCTTCTTTAAAGGGGCATCAAGAATTAAAGACAGTAATTGAAGTATGTTATTTTTGGCCAGCAAAGAGGTGATAGAAACTCCATTCTTTTCTACATTGTGTTTTTATTAATATAAACAAGTAAAAATAAGTGTATTTTTGTCAGTCACATCATAATACATATTGAATTTTCAGTGAACAAATATCCTCAGTTCTTTTTCATGTATGCTATTTTTTCTCAACATTTCCACCATCCAATACTTATACAGCTGAATTTTTGAACTTGTTTGGAATTTGCATTCATGTCTCTTAACTCCTGTTTTGAAAACCAGATCAGCATCCCAGCCAATACAACTTTTTCCCCTATTTTGTCTATTAGTCACCATATTTACTATTTCTATCAATTTTATGTCACAAAAGATGACATTTACATTTATATCTTTATCTTAATCAGTGGAAAATAGGTATAACAGAAGAGGGGTGAGAATAAAGTCAAATGTTATGCTGATCCAGGTTTTTTACAGATTGAATTCCTTTGCAAGTCAACAAAAATTCAAATATGCTATTTTTTTTTTTACATTTTTCTGATCTCCTAAATTAAGCCTTGGAAATATAGAAAAGAAAAAAAAAAGAAATAACATAGTGCTATACTGATCTGTTTTCACTGGATTTTTAATCAACCTAGGGTGCTAATTCCAGTGTCTCCTAGTGATTAGTGATTCATTTTCTAAATTCTCATAAATGTGTTTAATTCATCATTCTAAATATTTTTTGATTCGTCACTCTACATTTTTTTTTTTGGAATTAATGTCCAACTCACAAACTATTGTTTGGAGAAAATACCTTATAGACATTTTTGAAAACAAAATATCCCTTACATGCTTGACGATTTCTCCAACTGCCTGACATAATTTTGGAATCACACTTGTAAGTTTTTCAGTACCTTACGGTGTATTTATCTATGACATGAAAGTTGAACACATTGATGTTCTCTTACTGTCTCCTGCAGGGCTTCAATTTCCTAAAATGTGTTTTACTGACATTGCCAAACTAGAGTTCGTTCTTTTTAGCAAAATATGTAAGCACAATACCAACTGCATTCTCTCTGCTGTTTATTAACATGGTAGTATTTACCTCTTACTAACCAGCCGCTACCTTCCTTATTCATCTTCTTGCCTGAACCATAATTTTACAAAAACAAAACAAAACAAAAACAAAGCCTCTTCCCAACCCAAGGACAAGCCCTGCCCCCCCCCCCCAAGACCATCTGAACTTTCACAGACTAGACAATATTATCCATATAGGTCTGTGCCACATGTATTTGTTCTTGGTTATGTATCTTTGCTTTCATCCTTCCTATATTGGCACTTTGAAAATCTGAGCTCATTGGATAGCTCCCTATGGCCTCTTTAGCTGCTGCCTTTTTTCTTTCTTACTCAGATTAGTGGCAGAACTAGCATATCAGAATATGGTTTTTGAGAAACATCTACCTCTCTTGTGGCAACATATTTCTTAGAGAGGCAAAATGTGACACTACATCTATCTTTTCTGTAACCTTTTTTAAAGCAACTTTCCTAAAGGCTCAGATATGTGCTTGACTAGGTCCCACATGATTCTTTTTGGCAATCATTAACTCTCAATAACAGCTACACTTTGTCTCTAGGTTTTCATCATTTCTACTTCATCACCCAGTTCTTCTCTGTTGGTCACTCAAGTCCTGTGAAACAGTTCCATTCATTGCTCCCTTGATCTTCTGAGAGATGAAATTGTCTGCAACTGGAAACAAGAATTTATCAGATCTAGATTTTTCATAGAATGAGACTTCTAACATATGTCTTCTTAGCTGAAATACCCTTACCCATAATTGCTATAGCTTGGCCCTGTATCAGTTTTGTAATTTGTATTAATGAAATCATCCATTTCCTCTGTGTATCAAGGAAGCCTGAAATATAGTGCACAGTATTATCACTTCTTTTCATCCCTCCTATTTCCCATAATCTAATGTACTCTATAGTACTTCCCCTTCCAGATTCATAGAATTGAATATCTTTTCCTTGGTTGTATTATTTTCTACTTAACCAGATTTTTTTCAACTCCCTGGCTTCTAAGAGTTTTTTTTTTTCTTTCTACCCAGTCAGAGTATATGATAAGCAGAGCGTACCTTCTCAAACAGGGAGATAAAATTGCATTTAATATACATTATTGGTGATTGATGCACATATGGAGAAAAATTCTATTAGTAACAATTCTGTCATTACCTAAAAAAGATATGTCAGTTTCTATACATGGAAAGGAAGGGTATATGTTCTGAATTTGAACACATAACAGTTTTGAGGTTTTCCATACAATCAATACTTTCTATCTGTCCTGGAAATCTTGGACTATAGCTAGATATAGCTGGCTCAAGACTTGTAGTTCAAATTTTAAGCAAATTCCTTTACCACTATTTGCTCTGTTGAAGATATCCTATACTAATATGAGACAATGTGAATAATTACTAATTCATACAAATTTTCTAACTAAAAAACCCAGAAGCTCCATCATGAGCAGGCAATATGAAGGCTGTTGGCAGAGAGTATTAGGTTTCTTTGAAGCTTCTGACACTTAGGGATGTTTTCTATCTTTCCTTAGAGCAACTATAGGTTGGTACTTTTTCTGAAAGGTCTATACTACTCTGTGCATGATCCAATACTTACATAATACATGAAATAATTTATTGTTTTTTTTCTCACTTTCTTATTCAATAAAATATGCTTACAAAGAGATATATGGTTTTAACTACTAGTTAAGAGGAAAACAAACTTATTAAATAATTTGGCTCATGTCTTGGATACTACCATTCAGTATTTTATTTAAAATTGTTGTAAGGGTAATAAAACATGTTGGTAATTATGGGGGCAGTGAGAGAGGGATCGAATTGAATTTGAGTGAAAGAACACAAATATATTGATTTGATCAGTAGATATTACTAAGGAATAACGTCAATAAAAAAGAAAATCAATTGATGTACAAATGTAGTAAGTACCATAAAATTCCACAATTCTGTACTTAGTCCAAGTCATATTCTTAAATCTTTATGAAAATGGTGTCACTGATCAATATCACAGGTGATGGGATCCAAAATTTCTTATTTGCTCCAAAAACCTGGCCTTGTCATCTCAGCACAGAGCCATTTAATTGTGAACTGGAATTTTCAGAGGTCAATGGAGAGCATAAACCACAAATGTAATTAAAAGTTTCCGGTCATGATAACTTTAAAAGCTCTACAATGTCCAATTCTACACTTAAGTAACAACCCCCTCTTCAGGATTACTCGATTAAATCAGAACATGCTCTTGAAACAAGATCAACATTCTCTAAATATACAAATCTAGACCATTTTGGATTATGGTGGAATAAGTGAGGAGAGTATTTAAAGAATAATCAGTTTAAAATCTATCATCCATTTGTGATTCCTTGGAAGGCATATCTATATGGATAACAAATATCTACTAAACATGAAAAAAACAAATTTGGAAAGGTGTTCACTTAAATATTAGGCAAAAAACTATGTCAATGAAAGCTGCAGGAATTTAAAATTATTCTTCATCAAAGTGATTGAAAAAGAGTCTTTGAATAGGTATTAACATAGGTCAGGTATTTCAGCGCACCTTAGAAAGAAAGGAATGTACGTCATGGTAGTTTAGTTTATCGAACAGTATAAACATGTGAAAACAATTTTAAAAAATAAAACATGAGAGTATTTTTGGGCAAGAAAAGAATTTTAGATACCACTAAATGGATACCTAATCCAACCCATTTCTCAGTAACAATTTCCAAGTTGGTAGGCAGATCCAACATGGCAGAGAGAAGGTAAAACACTTTCCTGACCTCTCCCATATTATTTTCAAAAAAATATATACTAGAAATAATGCCTCAAAACAAAACAAAATCCAATAGTGGCAGAACCCACAAAAGGGTGAGGTGAAATAATTTTCTAGCCCAGGACAACTTAAAAGGTCAGGAGAAAAGGTCTTTCACACTGGAGTGTGGTGGAGTGTAGTCTAGCACAGGCTACACCAGCACAGACTGCCCCACCCCCATCCAAGTTGGACCGTAACAAGCCATCAGCAGGATTTTGGAGCAATTGAATCAGCAGCTATAGTGACTTGTGGAGTGCTCAGTTTACAGATAATAAGTGAGCTGCACAACTGATCAGAAGAACATTACAGGAGTCCCTTACTGGAATTGGATGCAGGAGTCTGTTTAATTGCCCATATATAGATCTATTCAGATTTGCAATCCTAATTCACAATCTCTGGACCAAAAAGAGTACTAGCACACCAGTGTTTAGACATGAAGGAGCAGAGGTTTTGATCATAGTTTTATGGGAGAGAAGAATGTGGTTGCTTACAGACCAGAGCACAGACCAGGAGAGAAGACAACATAACTCTCTTTAGATCATACAACCTTAGAAGAACTGAAAACTCATGGAGCCCCAGAACAAAATTAAAAATTAACTTAAAAAACTGCACACAAAAACTGAACCTTGAGACATGTTCCCTCTACTCCATAAGCAGAGTTCAAGGTTAATATAAAGTTGAAAGTCATGAAATAGGATAGAAAATAAGTAAACAACAAAAAAGAACAACCATAGAAAGTTGCTATGATGACGGGGAAGATCAAAACACAAACTTAAAAGAAAACAACAAAGTCAAAACAGCTGCATCCAAACCTCAAAAAAAAAAAATAAAAAGGAGACGTAGTCTTAGGTGAATAAAGAATACCTCGAAAACTTTTTAAAAGAATTTAAAAAATCAAATAAGAAAGGTTGAAGTTAAATTGGGAAAAGAATTGAATGTAACACAAGAAAATCATAAAAAGTGCTAATAGCTTGGTAAAAGGGGCACAAAAATACTGTAGAAAATGTCATCTTAAAGCATAGAATAGGCTAAATGCTAAATGATAAAAATTCAATGAAAAGAAGTTCAAAAGCAGAATTAGCTGAATAAAAAATGATGTACAAAAATTCACTGAAGAAAAGAATTCCTTAAAATTGAAAAAGCCAAGGACAAAAATTGAAAAGGAAGGCCAAAAGCTCATTGAAGAAAATTCCTTAAAATTTAGAATTGAGTAAGAAGATGCTAATGACTGCATGAGATATCAAAAAGAAAAATAAAATCATGGAGAAAAAAGGAAGAAAATTTAAATACTTTATTGGAAAAAACCTGACCTAGGAAATAGATTGATAGATAATTTAAAAATTATCAAACTGCTTGAGAGGCATGATGAAAAAAAAAGAGAGCCTAGACATCATCTTTCAGTAAATTATCAAGAAAAGCTGTTCTGTTGTCCCAGCACTAGAGGGAAAAATAGAATTTGAAAGAATCCATAGATCACTCCTTCAAAAAGATAACAAAATATAAACTCCTGGGAATTTTAAAGCCAAATTCCAGAGCTCCTATGTCAAGGAGAAAGTATTTCAAATAGTCAGAAAAAATGATTTAAATATCATAGATCCTTGGTCAGGATAACCCAAGATTTGGCACTCTCTGCATTAAAGGATTAGAAGATTGAGAATATGATATTCTGGAGGGCAACAGAGCCAAGTTTGCACCCAAGAATCACCTATCCAACAAAACTCAATATAATTCTTCTGGGAAAAGAAATATTGAATAAAATGGAGGATTTTCAAGCATTGCTGATGAAAAGACCAGAGCTGAAAAGCAAAACTGACTTTCAAATATGACTCAAGAGAAGCACAAAAAGGTAAACAAGAAACAGAATCATGACAGATTCAATAAAGTTAAACTATTTGTATTAGGGCAATAAAAATGAGTTTATATATAGATAGTGGGAACAGATGTGAATAGAATATGATGGAATGATATCTAAACAAAAATAATATTAAGGGATGAGAAAGAAGAATTCATAAGGAGAAGGGAAAAGAGAGAGGCAGAATGCAGTAAACTATAAAAGAGCCACAAAAAAAAGTTTTACAATGGAGGGAAGATGGGGCAAGGAGTGGGGAGCACTTGAACCTTGCTCTCATCAGAATTGGCTCAAAGAAGAAATAACATAAATGCCCAGTTGGGGTATAGAAATATGTCTTATGCTACAGAAAGATAGAAGGGGAAGGGGAAAAGAGAAGAGCAGTGCTAGTAGAAGGGAGGACCAATTAGGGAAGGTAGTACTTAGAAGGAAAATACTTTTGAGGTTGGACAAGCTTAATTTGTCTTCAAAAAGACAGCTCATCATTCACCTTCAGTGAAAGGAATGGAAGAATAGGACAAACATGGTGGAAAATGGAATGCAGGGAAACATACAATTAGTAATCATAACTATGAAAAACATTTACAACAAGTTTCTCTGAAAAGGGTCTCATTTCTCAAATAAATAAAGAATCAATTTATGTTTATAAAAAAGAAAAATGAGTAACCCCACAATTGATATATAATCAAAGGATATGAACAGGCAGTTTTCCAACAAAATAATCAAAGTGGTTTATAATTATGTGGGAAAATGCCCTAAATAACTATTGACTAGAGAAATGAAAATTAAAACAATTTTGTGGTGCTACCACAAATCTATCAGAATGTCATATGCGATAGAAAAAGAAAATGACAGATATTGAAGGCAACCTAAGAAAATTAAGATACTAATGAACTGTTGGTAGAGATCTGAACTGTTTTAACCAGTCTGGAGAGCAATTTATAATTATATCCCAAGGACTATAAAACAAGGCTTCCTCTTTAACCTAGCAATACTACTATTAGGCTTATATCTCAAAGAGATTTAAAAAAAGGAAAAGGAAAAAATATTTATGTGTACAAAAGTATTTATAGTAGCTCTTACAGTGGTGGCAAACAACTGGAAACTGAGGGGATACCTGTCATTGGGAATGACTGAACAAATTGTGGCACATAATTGTGATCACATGCTACTATGCCATAAGAAATGAAAAGGAGGACACCATCAGAAAATCTTGGAAAGACCTATATGAACCAATGGAAAATTACATGAGTAGGATCAGGAGAAGGTTGTATGTAGTCATTGCAATAGTTAAAATGATTGAGTATAAATGACTTAGCTATTCTCACATCTAAAATAATCCTAAAGGACTTCTGATGAGGAATGCTATCCATCTCCACAAAATAATAACTGAAAGAATCTAAATGTAAATCTGTAACACCATGCACAAGCAGCTTCCCAAAAGAATGCTATTGTGAACAACTTTTAAGTTTCTGATTACATGGTATAGTGAACACTCGATTTATTCCATAACAAATCAAAGGAAAACATTCACAACAAATCAAAATACAATATCCACAACATTACATCTTATCACAGAAAATCACAAAATAGTGTTCACGATAGCTTATCATTAGAATGGCCACAGAGTTTTCATCAAAGTGGTTACGGTATTTAGAACAAAGAACAAAAGAATATTCATCTGATATCCCTAAGGAGGTTTGCCTTCTTACTCAGTCATTCAGTCGTCTCACAATATAATAGTCAATCTTCCACTCATGGGGTCATCATAGGTTAACTTAATCAGTCACTTATCTAGCAATCAGTCACTAAGTATCATTGTTCACTAAATACAGTCATTAGAAAATTACACAAACCCTCCACCCCTTGGTGTCTAGTAAACTTTAATTTCATCACGCATTCAATGTTCAAGGAGAGTCCATTTCTTCATCTTGACTAGGGGTGGTCTCTCAGATTCCTAAATCCCTTTCCACTATCCCAGCTCCTAGCTGAATCCGTCAGTCACCTGGATTCAGAGGAAGATAGCTCCCACGTTCTTTTCCAGTTCTCCTGGCAGTTCCTGGTATGCACTGAAGTTCACAGGGTCCACCACATCTCAAAACCTCCACAATTCCTATTCTTGGGAACTCAAGAATCAACCAAGCCACAAACAAAGAAAGTCTTATCCTGGTCATGTTTCTTCAGTCCTCCAGTGGTTTGGCTGGCCCAAGGACCCTCAAGAAATCTTAGCATTCCAGGCAGTATTTTCGGCAGCAACTTCAGCCTTCACCAGATTCTGGTTTCGTAGAAAACTCCAACTCAGTTCTCAGTCCAGCAAATAGCAACCCAGGTTCCAGATACTGTCAAAATTCTGCTTTTTCTACCAGGAGCCCTCCAGAAGAAAAAAATTCTTGTTTCTGACTGCCTACTTTTCGGGGTGTTCTTACATATAAACACACACATTGGCTTACTGTTTCAGCCAAACCCTTCCTGTTATGTCAGCAACAGGAGACAGAGTTCACACCTTCTGTTTCTTTCACAGAGCTACTTAGCCCTTAGTTACTAAGGGCTAAGTACCTGCTTACTTGACATTACAAAAAGGGGTCTTCAAATATAAATTTATTACCATTACAAAATGAAAACATACTTTAATTTTTTTCTTCATTTTTCTTGTTTGGTTTATTTTGGTCTATAAATTCTTTCATAAAAATGAGTAATATGTAAATATGTTTTGCATGGTTGGATATGTACAATTTGTAAATTGCTTGCCTTCTTGATGAAAGGCTAGGGAAGAGAGGGTAGGAGAAAATTCTGATTTCAAAATTTTGGGGCACAAGTTTTGAATACTGTTTTTCCACGTAATGGGGTAAAATAAAATATTAAACAAATATATTTTTTAAAAAAAGAAATTCCCAAGTTATCAGTCAGTCTGTAATTTAAGACTTTTGTTAATGGGGAAACCTTAACTCTCCTCTAAGATGCTCACAAATCATGATATCAAGTGCCTTCACCATATTAGTTATTCTTCTCTGGATATTTTTCAATCATTCTTTTTAAACTGAGATATCCAAAAATGAACTAGTAGTGCCATAAGAGTGGGAATTGCATTTCCTTTTTCTTAGTCATTGTATTCACCTTTTTAGCTACCTTTTCACACTGTTGTGATATGTTGATCTTAAGTTCCATTCAGTTTCCTCAAACTTTTTTTTCCCCTATATTTCTCATCTTATAGTCATGAAGTTGATTTAATTTATGAAAATTAAGCTGCTCCCTTCATCTAGCCATCAAGAACTTTTTTTTATTCGCATTGTTTAGTCATTTTAGTCACAACTGATTCTTCATGACCCCATTTGGGATTTACTTGCCAAAGATACCGAAGTAGTTTGCTGTTTCCTTCTTCAGCTCAAGTTACAGATGAGGAAACTGAGGCAAAGAGGATTAAGTGACTTGCTCAGGGTCACACAGCTGGTAAATATCTGAGGTCAGATTTGAACTCAGGGAGATGAATCATACTGACTTCAGGTCTGGCACTCTATCTACTATATGACATTTTGAAAATGTTATAACCATACCATCTATGCAGCTAGATGGTTCAATACAATGTTGGGACTGGAGTCAGAAAACATGAGCAGTTGTTGCGCTGCTGCTGCTCCACCTCCTTCATCTCCCTCTCCTCCTCCTCCTCCTCCTCCTCCTCCCCTTCTTCCTCTTCTCCTCATCCACCTCCTCCTTCTCCTCTCTAACCTTCTCCTCCTTTCTTCACCTTCAAAAGAGCCAGCCTCATAAGATTGTTGAAAAGATCAAATGAGAGAAATATCAACTGCTTAGCAAATCTTAAAGAAGGCTATGAAAGCTAACTATTATTAGTATCAATATTATTATGTTTAGGCCTCTTCAAGTGCTACATTCTGTGACACTATTCCTTCATTTTCAAAAAAATTTTTCCATTTCAAAACTCTATGTGATGTGATGAGCTATAATTTGATAATGTTAGCTCTAATTCTGTACTTATCTAGTTAAGGCCTTTTCTAAATCCTTTTTTTCTTTTGGTTTAATGTCCAAATCTTACAAAAAATTTAACTCCCTTTACATAATCTCCTACATGTGAGGATGTACCTGAACCCACTCACTGACAGGGAACCTAAAATTCCAGGAGACACGTTATCCTAATTTGAAAATTTCCCGATTGTTAGGAAGTTTTTTTTTTTAATTTAAAACCTAAAGTTATTGTCCTTTAATTCCTTTCCTGGTCCCTCTTACTTTTTTGGAAGCATGTGATACAAGCTTAATTTGTCTTCCACAAGACAGCCCATCATTCTTCTGTTACACCTTCATGATGTCAAATATGTCCTGTTAAATGGAAAGACATGTCAATGACACCATTTTAAGACTCTTTTCATGTACCTTCAAGCACTATAACATGACTGTGGATAGGTAAGAAATAACTGGATCCAGCAGATCACACTCTATGTACTTAAAATATTGGGTTTCCTATTTTGGAGGGAAAGGCCAGAAAACTCCTTTTTTTGAATAAAGAAGCAGGCTTTCAGTCAAACTTGAATGAAAAAAGAAAAAAGAATATTAATAAGGAAGAACAAGAACAAGAACAAGATCATGATGATAGCTACCACTTATTTAGCATTTATAATGTGCCTGTCACTGTGCTAAGTATATTAAGATTATTATCTTATTTTATCCTCACAACAAGCCCGAGAGTTAGTTGGTATTATTATATCCATTTTATAGATGAAGAAACAGAAACAAACAGACATAAAGTAATTTTCTCAGGGTCACAGAGTTGTAAGTGTCTAAAGTCAGATTTGAATTTAGATCATCCTGACACAAAGACCTGTTATCTATCCTCTATACCATTACCAGCCAATTTTCTTTTTAAAAAAAAATCATTTTAGACTTAGTCTCCTGAATACAAATTCAGAATAGAGAAAAGAAATAAAAACATATCATAAAATTAAATACTGGAACTTAAATACAAAGTAAGAAAGGGGAAAGAACATGCCATGTACATAAAAGAACATAAGATTCAAAATATTTAACAATAAATTTTCATTTCAAGAAAGTCTATATGATAAATAATACATGTTGTGTTGTGAACTGTCTATCTTTGCTTCCTTCTAAGTTTTCATTTGTTCTCTGCTTATGCCTTTTTTACTTTTTTCTCCCCCACCCCTTCACATCCAGAAGATTACAATTAAGTGTGGATATGTTTCTTTATAGCTACAGATATATACATACACATATACATATATACATACATATATAGACACATACTTTCCCAAACAAATTCTGCTCCTGATCATTGTTTTTACATTTGTGCACATCTCTTGTTTCCTATCCCTCCAAGTCTCCTCTACTTTACTTCTACCTGCTACCTTGTCTTTCAATTATGTGCCTACTTCCCTCCAAGGATGCCTCCCCTATTCTCCCATTCCCATAAATCTAAACACCCTTTCTATAATCTCCTTTTACCTATTCTCTCACTCTCCCCTTAAAGATCCTCCCCCTTGTTCTCTCCCCCTCCCTATACCCCTACCATTTTATTTCTTAAGAATTTAGAAGACTTTTATACTCTTAAAATATGTATGTATCATTCACTCAAATCCATTCTCAATGAAAGGTTAACAGAACTACCAGCCCTCCTCTCCCATGTAATTCTTCTGTATTGATTCTCCCTCTTGCAATTCATTGTATAAAACAATTCTTCTTTTTTAGTTTTTCCTAAATGGTTTTACTTTTTCAATTCATTTCATACTGAGGTTTTCTCCAAACTTTCTTATGAACTATCAAATTATTAATCAGAATTTTAGACATATGTTCTACACTTTGCATATATAAAAAGTGAAGTCTGTCCTTATAATCAGTCTTTATCATGTGCCTGATATTTCTCCTGACTCTTCTATGTCAAATCTTCTATGAAATTCAGGTTTTTTTTTTAAACAAAATCTTGAAAGTCTGACAATTGATTAAATTTCCATTTTTTTTTTTCATTCAGAATTGTGCTTAACTTTGCTAGGTATGATATTTTCAGCCAGAACCCCAGTTCTTTTGTTCTTCAATATATTGTGTACCAAAACCTGTGGTCCTTTAAAGTCACAGCTGCTAGGTCTTCTGTGATTCTGATCATGGCAGCATCATATTTAAACTGTTTTATTCTTGTTTTTTTTTTTTTATTATTTCATCCTTGATCTAGGGTTTTCAAATTTTGATTATAATACTTCTATGAGTTTTCCTTATAGGATCTCTTTTAAGTGGTGACTGATGGATTTTGTTTATTTTTACTTTCCCCCTTGTTCTAATACTTCAGGATGATTTTCTTTACTTATTTCTTATATAATTGTATCATTTTTTATCATAACTTTCAGTTAATCCAATTATTTTTGTATTTTCTCTTCTTGATTTATTCTCCAAATCTGTTGTTTTTTCTTACAAAATATTTAACTTTCCTTCTGTTTTTCATTATTCACATTTTATTTAATTACTTCTTGATCTCTTATAATTTCCCTGGCTTCACCATGCCCAATTCTAATTTAGATATTGTTATTTTCTTCCTTAAGATTCTGGTTCTCCTTTTATAATTGGTTGACTTTCCTTTCATAATATTCTTGTTTTTCTTGGATTTGTCTTTTTAAAATTGTTCTTCCATCTCCGTCATTTGACTTTTAAAGTCTTTTTTAATATCTTCTCTGAATTCTTTTTGGATAAGTGACCATTTGATGTAACTCTTTGGAGGTTTCTTTACTTCAACATCTTTCTCTGAAGATGAACCTCAGTCATCTCTATTCCCACAATAATTTCTTTTAATGATTATTGTCTTTATCCTTTGCCTGTGCATTTGTTTTTTGAGGTAATAGCTTAACTTTTGTATTCACCTCTAACCCTGGGTTATGGGAGATGGTACCTCTTGCCCAAGTTCTTTATTTCTCCCCCCTCCCCCAGCTTGGAAACAAAGTCAAACCTCCAACCTCCTGTAAGTGTCCACAGCCAGGGACTTTTTGTCCCAGGGCAGCTGGGTCCAACATTCCTTTCAGTAGAGGTTGCCTCAATCTTCCCAGGCTCAGATGCCAAACTCCCTTCACTATCCTGTAGGTTTGGGGTGGGGGGAGAAAAAAAAGTTTCTGTGGCTGGGGCCAAGGGTGTCTCTCAAACCAATAACCCCAGGGTTTGCTGCTTGTTGTTAACAGGGGCCCTAGCCTGGAGGTGTTTACTCTTCATAGGAACTGAGCTTCATCCTCATATTTTTCTTCCGATCTTATCAAATTGTCCCAGGAAGACCCCTGTTGTGGCCTTACTCTTTTTTTTTCCTTTTTTGAAATTGAATTTTTTATTTACTTTTAGTTTGCAAGATTCAGTTCCACAATCCCTTGAGTTTCAAATTTTCTCCCCTTCCTCACCCTCTGTAATAGTAATCAGTTTAGCAAGATACTTAGCATTTAGTACTAAGTGCTCAGTGTGGACGGTACAAACTCTGTCCCACTGTTGAGAAGGCATGAACTCCCCTGTTGATATGGAAGAAGGGGATTGGCTAAGCCCCTGCTGATGTGGGAGAAGGGGACTGGCTGAGATGTATACAGAAGCAAGAATTCCAGAGACAGACAGACAGAATTGGAATGCTGTCCCTGATGAAGGAAGAATTGTGGAGACTGAAGCCAGCTGAGAGAGAGAGAGAGAGAGAGAGAGAGAGAGAGAGAGAGAGAGAGAGAGAGAGAG
>CM053587.1:192568390-192596855 GCA_028646515.1 Pseudochirops corinnae
ATAGATAGATATAGATATAGATATAGATATAGATATAGATATAGATATAGATATATGTATATATATGTATATATATATATATATATTTTAAAGTACAAAAATCATCATAATCAATGGAGACCTTTAAAGAGTACAAAAACATATGCAATGTCCAACATTTGTGGACCTATCAGCTATAAGAACAGGTTCCTTTACAGTATCCTCTCATATTTCTTCTTTTATGTCATGACTGATCTTTATAATTTTGCTACAGTGACTTCTGATTTTGTATATTTTTTTTCCATTTTCAGTGTTATCTATTGTCATGCATATATTTTATTGGCCATGCTTACTTCACTATATGTCATTTCATTTAAGTCTTACTAAGTTTCACTACATTCATCATGTTCATCATTCTTTTTTTTTTTTTTCCTTTTTGGTGGGGTAAAGACAGGGTAATTGGGTTAAGTGGCACATGGCTAGTGAGTGTTAAGTGTCTGAGGCTGGATTTGAATTCAGGTCCTACTGACTCCAGGGCTGGTGCTCTATTCTCTACACCACCTAGTTACCCCCTTGTTCATCACTTCTTACAGCACAGTAATATCTTCCATTATTTCAGATACCGCTATTTGTTTAGGTATTCCCCAATCTATGTTCATGTATTTTCTTTCCAGTTGTGTGCTACAATAAACCATGTTGTTATAAGTATCTTGCTTTATATAGAGTCTTTCTCTTTGTCAATAACCCATTGTGGTGTGTATAAAATAATGGTTCAAAGGGTATGATGATTTTAGTCACTTATTTGCATAGTTCCAAACCACTTTCCAGGATAGTTGTACCGATTCACAGCTTCAACAACAATGCATTAATGTATTTGTCTCTCTACAACTTCAATATTGACTACTGCCATTTTGGACACCCTTAAATATTAAGAGGGATTCTGCATAGAGCAGTAAATAAATAACAAGCTTTGGAACCAAGAAGACTTGGATTTAAGACCTGACTCTGACAGATTCTGCCTGTGTGAGTCACTAAAACTTTCAGTGCCCCAGGTAACACTTGAATACTAATAGTTGCTAATATATACATATATTTAGAGATGGGAGAAACATTATAATATGTGGCTAAGGAGAACCCACCCACTTGCTTTGAAACTTCTGACTTTTTGCTACTTCAGTACCTGGGGCTCTGCAGTTGTCCTGATCTACATCTGGTCCCTGGATCCAGATGGGCTCCAGAGGTGAAAGTGAGGCTAGTGACTTTGTACAGCTCTCCCTCACTTAAAACCAATTCACTTACAAGTCATGGTATCATCTTCCTGATGCCATGGTTTTCCTTGAGAATGAAGGACAAACCACATTCTATCAGTAGTCCCTGTTGCCCCACTGGGGACACAACTGGTCAGATCCAGCTGGACAACTCAGCTCCTTTTCTCCTTTCCCAACATGGTATACCATCACCTTACCTGAGGGGGCTCCAAAGGCTGAAGCCTACCTTGATATCTTGGTGTTTACTAACTAGGCTTCTTTCTTAGAGCCTAAAGCTGGTACCCAATTCACTCTGGCTCTCACTGATGCACCACATAATGATTGTTGTTTGGGCCCCTGTGGCTCAGGGGGAATGTAAATTGTTTCTCTTTTGGCCAGAAACCCAGAGGGTCTTCCTCTTCCAGTTTGATTTTTTTCTTGAAATCAAAGAGCTCATCCCTTGGATCCCTTCTTAAACAGCCCTAATCTCTGAATGGGTGTTGCCTCAGTCCAAGCAAGAATTCAGAAAGCCATTATCTTAAAAAGGCCAAAGTCTCCCATTGCAGCCTGTGCCATTTCAGATGTCCTGATCTATATATGGCCACTGGACCCAGCTGGCTTTGGAGGAAAAAATGAGGCTGGTGGCTTTGAAGAGTCCTCCCTTGCTTAAATCTAATTCACTTGCAAATCATGGCATCATCTTTCTAATATCATGGTCCTCTTTGAGAAAGACAAACCAGAACTTCAGTATTATGGACAGGGAATGAATCACAGAATAATGTGATGGTTGCATATAGTGATAGTTCTGTTTTTTTTTTTTCCTGTTTGGAGGGGGGAAGGTAGGGCAATTGGGGTTAAGTGACTTGCCCAAGGTCACATGGCTAGTTTTTTTGTGTTAAGTGTATGAGGCCAGATTTGGACTCAGGTCCTCCTGACTCCAGGGCTGGTGCTCTATTCACTGCACCACCTAGCCACCCCTATAGTAATGGTTCTTACAAAGCTCTCCATCACATCCCAAATTTGTGCTTTTATAAGATAATAGAAGTTTATATAATTAAAATTGAGTCAGGAAAGATCAACCTGGTTATTCCTCTAGAAAGGTGTCAAAATAACTCCAGTTCATCTTTTCTTTCTCTGACTGTTATTGTATTCATATTATCATTCCTTGTGGACTAATAAAGTATTTTCTTTTGAGAATTGACCTAGGAGCCCTTTTGCAGGATGAGACTCATGCCTATTTCTTATATTCAGAAGATTTTTAGGCCTCCATTTCCTCTTCTTTCTCTCTGTTACATTCTTCCACCCTCCAAATGCCTATCTCTCACCCAAGTTAGGAGCCCTTTCTTCATCTTTACAAGCCTCTTTCCCTTTGTTTTTTTTTTTTTCATAAAACATGTAATACGTTCCTTTGATGATCAACTTTTGTTCCCTCTGATAACTTGTACACAAGAGATACATTTTTCTGTCCATTTACCTTCTCCTATAGGACAGAGAAGAACATATATTTCATGCATCAATGTCTTACTTGGTACTTAAAAAGGTGCAAAACATATGAAACTCTCTGCTTTTGTCGTTGTTCAATCAGTCTTTTGTGTCTGACTCTTTGTAACTACATGTACCATACTGTCCATGGGGTTTTCTTGGCAAGGTTACTAGAATGGTTTGCCATTTCCTTCACCAGCGGATTAAGGCAAACAGAGGTTGTGACTTGCCCAGAGTCACACAACTAGTAAGTATTTGCGGCTTAATTTGAAGTAAAGCCTTGTTGACTCCAAGTCTGGTGGACTATAAAATAAGCCACCTAGCTGCTTCCTCTGAAGCTAATTGCAAATAGCCTTTTGTTCTCTATCTTTGAAGTGAGATATTCATCATTCATATTATTTTCCACAGCACAGTTGGCCAAACCTCCTAGCTCACTGTTCATAGGATCTTTCAGTTTGTCATACCTGTTCCCCGTGCTGTGGGCTCAGCTGATGTGGGTTGCTAAGCAAATTTAACTTGATATATGGTAGCTTCTTTCACAGAAGTAACTCTCAGCTCAGCTTCCCTTAATTGGCAATTAGACATTTCTACCACATGCATAGGCAAACTAAAGGAAAAATAAGTTTCTCTCCTCCTGGCTCAACATTCTCAAGAATATGCTTAGCATAAGGTTGGCTCTCCTAGGAAAAATTATATGACATCATTGTTCCTGTTTGACTACTGTCCACCGTGATTAAATAACTTAATATCTAGGATTTACATGATAAACTTGAATAATTTATACCATATGTGTATAACATACATAAGTAATATGAAAATATACATATGTAACATACAGATTGTCAAATGATTACATTATTGAATGCTTAGAATTTTAACTACAAAATCACACAAGAAAACAAGGGTTTCACTTTTCCTTTCTTTTTAAATTCTCATCTTGCCAAGGAATAAAATACTTTTCCGTACGTATGACAATCCACAAAACCTGGAGGTTCTATGCCTCTCAAACCTTTTTGAGCTTTCCCCTAAACACCAATTGTCCTGCCTTTTAATAATTAATATCACCTGCTTAGCCTTTACAATTTTGTGGAAATATCCTTATTCCATGCTTGCATTCCTCATTTGTCTTTGTATCTCTCAAATATTCTACTTTTACCAATGCAAAATATTTCTCCATGGAAACTGGAATAGGGAATAAAAAACTAGTATAAGAATCTGCAAGACAGATTAAAATCCTTACTCATACACAAAGTAGTCCTAAGATATCAAGGCAAAGGAAAAGGAAAAGAATATTGGCTCTGGGGTCAGAGTTCCTAGGTTCAAATCTGATATACATTACTTGTGTGACCTTCAGTAATTTATTAATTTATTAATCTCCCTGGGCCTCAGTTTCCTTATTGATTGAAAAAGTAAACCAAAACAACTGAGAACGGCACTAGATGACTTCTGAAGTTCATTTTCTGATTTAGAGATATAAAGTCACTTAAGTTCTCCGAGTGTGTTCTTTTTTCTGTAAAATGGGGGATAATAATAGCACTTAGCTGATATAGTGTTAGTGAAGATCAAAATTATAAGGTACCTGAATGATAATAATAGGGTCATTCTATAACAAAGTTCAGTAGCTCAAAGTGAAAGTGACACTGAAGAAACACTACTTCTATTCTCTCTCCCAAAGCTACAAAAGTCAGGCTCTTTAGACTAAGGCATGGCAGGCCCCAAATTTTCTTATAAAGTTTTGCTTTGAGGAGCTTACAGTTATTACAAAATTACTGTACAGACATGTCTTAAAATAGAGATTCTCTAACAATTGGAAATTGCGGGGAGAAGGGCAGACCTGATTTCCTGCTTTATAGTTAGAACTTCCAGAACTATCCTTTCTCATATTCATACTGCACACACATGGACAGAGAAATGCACATATCTGAGTCAAGAGGAAACTGTATATCAGAGGAGATAATCATCAGTGTCAAATATTGCTGAGAAATTGAAAAGGAGGAATATTGAGAAGAGACCGTCACTTTGGGCCTTTAAGACATCATGGATATCTGAAGAGAAGACTTTCTGATGGATGATGAGGTAAAAAATAAATATTCAAATAGAAATTTTAGGAACTCAATGATCTGATAAGAATTTGTGTAGCTAACCCCATTTTGTTATATATTCATCATTTTACTCTGTACCTCAGCTTGGATCAGTTTGAATCAGGCTACTTTTCTCCAGTATCTTCCTTTGCCTCTAATTGCTATACGATTGCAAAAGAGGACTGAGAAGACTTTGATTGCTGAAAAAAGTCGGTACCTTTTCTATATTTTATATGATAAAGGATGGCAGTTCTCTTTGATCTAGTGAGAATGAGTATGCTAATAAGGATATTCTTTCCTCTTCTACAGGACAAAGGAACACAATACAATTCCTCCTTCATTACTCTGTCTCATGTAGCTTTGTGTGTGGGTGGATATATAAACGTCACCTGCTGAATTATGAGAAAAATATATTCATTGTCTGCTGATGGTATATCACAAGCTTGAATGAATAAATTAGACTTTTACCTCAATATAAGTCTCTAATTTTTGACATCACCTAGTCCATGTACCACAGGAAAAATTTGTCATGAAAACTTGATTATAAAAGTATGAGTAAGCAGTTTTGTTTTGTTTTTCTTTTTTTCTCTCCTAATAGTTTGACCTAGTGAAGGAGGAGATATGTAGAATGATAGCTCTTGAGCATCATAAGATACAATTAACATTATAGAATTGGAGAAATTTGGGCATGTTTGTAGGTAGCAAGGAAACAACTAGCATATAGTGAGACTGGAGATAAGAGGTGGTGATTGAGGGGGGAAAATCCTTGGTGATCTCTTCCTCAATCAAACAGTGAATGTTGTCATTTTATTTTACAATTACATAGATTTTTCACAGTACAATTCTTTCAAATAAAACAGGAAACTTTGCTTGAACTAGCAGAAAATGTCTGGTTCTGTGATTTAGTTCCCTTCAGAGTCTTGGCTAAACCACTCATTTTACAAAGAAAGATTTTGAGCCCAGGTATCATTCTGTTGGGAGCAGTTAGATTGCTCAGTGGCTAGAGTGCTGGACCTGGAGAAAGAAAGACCTTAGTTCAAATCTGGTCCCAGGAACTTAATAGTTCTGTGACCCTGGGCAAGTCACTTAACCCAGTTTGCCTCAGTTTTAGCATCTGTAAAAAGAACTGGCGTGGCTATGGCAAACTACTCCAGGAACTTTGCCAAGAAAACAACAAATGGGGTCACAAAGAGTCAGACATTACTGAAACAATTCAACAATAACAATATTACTCTGTTACGAATAAAGACCAGGGTTCTTGTAGCTAGTAATTGTCCTCTGGTTTAACCATCATTTTGAAATACTAATTCTTGGTCTCTCAGTGAGAGACCTCACCCTAGTATATGAGAAATATTAAATAGATTTCCTAATTTTAATCTCAGAAGTGTAGACTATAAACCTGGCAATTTTTTTAAACAACAACAATAAATCTTCCTCCAACAATTGTTATTTTCCATTTTTCTTATCCCAAATCTTTTATATTCTTTCATTTACATAAGGGATTGGAGAAAAAGCACAGAGACAAAACTAAACCCAATAGGCAAGGACAGTGGCTCTCCTAACAGTTTAATTTCATTCTTTTAACTTGACTTTTTCATATGTAGATAAAGCTAACAATATAATGAGTCTCTGATAAAAGCATTTACATCTATTCTCTCACAATTACTAAATTGTTTAAAACACCTAAATGGAAAATTTAAGTGACTTCTCTAAATGAAAACTACATTGTAATCTGACTAAATTTTATAGATTTCAATTTTTTGACCATTCTCACCTCTTTCTCTATCATATTCCATACTTAGCATCTGTGTCCTTACTTTTGGAAACATTTCTTCACTTCTAACTCTTTTTTTTTTTCTTACTATAAAAATGATCATTTCCCTTCTCTTTTTGTCCTGGAAGAGAGACAGAACTACTGTGATGCCAGACTTCATGCTACTAGTCAATCCACTAGAAATGGATAATATGGTTCAATTATCTTTCATGGAATAAATATTTTCTCCCTGGAATACTTTTTCTGTTCTTAAGGAGATACTATGTATTCTAAAATAGATATTGAAATGTCTGCAACCCCAGAAGCTTTATTTTTGAGCTTCTCTCCTTATTGGTAGAGATCTTTGCCCTGAATCTGCAGAGGGAATGGAATTAGAGAGAGTGGGAGAGAGAACTCCAGACTTTTCAGTCTTCTTTTGGTTTTCTGTGAGTCTCTTGGGGCTCTGTAGTATATTTGGGTGCCTCTGACTTCCAGATTCATGAAGAAAAGATGGAAGATATCAAACAAACATTGGCTAACTGAAGAAAAAACCTCTGGGAAGAAGCTGATAAGAAGGACTTATCAGTCTCCATCATACCCCTATCTCAAGTTTGTTACCCCAGACACTTTGGGGAACTTCCCCTTTATTGAGATTCAGTATTCTCTCATGGTTGAGCTGAATTATTTCACTTGCAATGGGAGAACTCTTTCACTCTATATTTTTATATATCTTTTCTGTTATTTACTTCCTCTGATTTCAATTTTTCTGTTTGAATAAAAGATTTTACCTGCTATTTGCTATGTGTATTCATTGTACAACTGGTATTTGTTGGGGAGAGACCTAAGCTTTAGATGTAAAATAGGATCCTGTTTCCTGCCAGTTACTGAAACAATGATAAGAAAGTATGAAAAACCAAAAAAATCAAGTACGCCAGCTAATAATATTTGGGAGAGCAAATAGATATAATTCTAACCTGGTACCTCCTCTCTCTAAGGAAAATAGACTGTCCCCTGCCCTAACCTCCTGCTTCCCCTCAAGGCAGGAATTAAAGTCTTTCTTGGAAAAAGGTGGGGGAAAGAAGAGACTAGAGATATGTATTTTGCCTTCATTCAAGCCACATAACATCCCTATGATACATGTGTAGGACAATCTTTACCACATCTATAAGTAAGGTTTGTTTGTTTGTTTTTTTAATATTACACTGTATGGTAGGATTTCTACAAATCAATCACTGTGTGAACAAGGAGAAAAAAAAACAATACATCAATACTCTTTATAGAGGAACCTAACAACATGAATGCAGCTGGTCAGCATAGCAACATATCATACTCACTCCATTGCAGTGATTCTGGACCTCTAACTACTATACTACACACTCCATTTCCAACCCACCCCCATACCTTCTCCTTTACTCCAGAACCTCTCAACTGAACCATGACCAATGATGCCCCTCTCCATTTCTACAAACCCCTTCTGCTCTACTGTATGGATCAACAGATTTATAATGAAAACAAAACAACAACAAAAACCACTTGTTTCATTCTCAATCTTTTTTTTCTTTCTTACTCCATCTTCTCACTGTCACTGACTTGACTCTGTCAGGATCATACTGCATTTGCTACATTTCCCCAACTCACTATTTGAGGTTGCAGTGTTGGAATAATACTTTTCTCCCATTGCTACTTTCACACTCTTCCTCTACCATCAATGCTCAACTTTGAGATTCTAGTTGCTGTTTTCTCTGAACTCCTGGAAACTCTTCAGTACCTAGATTGCCATTATACTACATCTCTCCTCCTTTTCATGGATAAATTCCTTAAAATATTGGGGTCTAGACCATTGACAGTCATCTTGACTTAAGTCAAAATCTGATGACTCTGGAACAGAGTGAAGCTGATTTTGCACAGCTCTGCCTCACTTAAATCCAATTCATTTATAAGTCAAGACATCACCCTTCTGATATCATTTGATCCTCTTCAAGAATGAAGAAAGAACAAAAGCAACCTAATTAAGGCATCCACTCTTTGCATTCTGATTTCAAACATCTGACTTCCACATTCACCAGAAACACTTTCCCCAAAATTTTCAGTAATGTTTGATTTGCCAAATCTAATGGTCTTTTCTTAATTCTCATATTCTTGGATTTAATGTGGTCTCTGACACTGATGATCAGTTTCTTCTCCTGGGTATTCTCTCTTCTCTAGGATTTTGAGATACTGCTTTCTCTTGGTTTTCCTTCCCCTCAATCTGTCTAAGCACAACTTCTCAGCATCCTTTGTTGAATCACTCTCCAGGTCACTCACTCTGATTGTAGAGATCTCTCTTGAGTCTGTCCTTAGCCCATTTCTCTTCTTGCTTTGTCCTATATCATTTGGTGATCTCATCAGCTCTGTTTAATTCAGTTGTATTTATGTAGATCCTTTTTTATATCTATTTATCTAACCCCATCCTTCTTCTGGGTGGCTGGATAGCTCAGTGGATAGAGTTCTAGGCCTGGAGTCAGGAAGACTCCTCTTCATGAATTAAAATCCAGCCTCAGACACCTACTAGCTTTGTTAGCCTGGACAAGTCACTTAACCCTGCTTGCCTCAGTTCCTCATCCGTAAAATGAGCTGGAGAAGAAATGACAAGTCTCTCCAGTATCTTTGCTAAGAAAACACCAAATTCAGTCACAGAGAGTCAGGTATGACTGAAAAATGACTCAATAACAACAAAATCTCTGACGTCACCTCAACTCTCAAAACACCAACTTCCTATTGGACATATTGAGTAGGATGTACTGTAAATATTTTAAGCTTACCATATCTAAAACATAATTCATTATCTTTGTTGCCAAATTCTCCTCTCCTGCTTTTGTGATTGCTATTCCTGTCAAGAATACCAGCATCTACCTAGTTAACCTTGGATGTATCATCCTTACTCTTCTTTGGCACCCACCTCACTTTTCCAATTTCTTGCCTAGTCTTATGTTTTCTATTTTCACAATTCTTTCATATAAGTATACTCTTTGCTGATAACTGATCAGGGATGGGCCCTCATCATCTTATACATGGACTATTGTAATAACATCTTGATTGGTTTCTCTGACTCAAATCTCTCCCCTACTAGACGTCATCCTCTATTCAGGTGCCAAATTTGTATTTCTAAAACAAAGATCTTACCATGCTACCCCTCCCCCACACTCATTAAACTCCACTGGCTCCTTACTATATCCAATATCAAAAATAAAATACTAGAGCTCCTCTTTGCCCTGGGAGTGAGACCTGGATCCATGTGTTAGCAATTAAACAGAGTCCTTCACCTAAAAGCAGCAAAGAGAACACTGTACTCTCTTTCTGATAAATTGTTTGACCACCTTACTTTCTGTGGGCTGAGATCTCCAGGAGTCACTGATGAAGATTGAGTTGCCATTAAGGCCTGCTGTTAGATTGCTAGTTCATTGTTCATGCTAGACCATGGCTCACTCTTACACCTGTGTGACAGACCTTTCCTCCTGACTTTCTTGGTTGTCTTGGCCTGGGAAGGTTTTTTCCCCTCATCCTTTTGTGGATTCTCCTGCACCAGAATTCATTTTGAAGCATTATTTTAACATTGTTTGGGGGAAATTTTGGAAACTCCAGGCAGTTCCCTAACTTTTCTCTGTCTACTCAGCTGGATTATGTTATTCTTAACATAGAGGAAAACAAATCATTAGAATTGTTTTTCAAACCAAACAAAATAAGCATTGAGAAAAATTTTGATCAAGTTTATTTTTATAAATGAACATAAGATAAAGAAATAATTTCTTGGATAGAATGTTTATTGCTATTTAAATATTTAAATAAATTCATATTTCTTTCTTTTGTTATAATTGTCAATATAATTTGAAGATATCATCCACAACAAAAAATAAGACATGAATAGAAGAAGGGCTACAAAAGTTTGATGTATCATGAAGCATTTAAAATTTGATTCAGTCTTATCCAAAAAGTTCAATCTGTGAAGGTGATAGGTGAAAACAAAATCCCAAGACTTCTTGTAAATGGTGAGATATAATTGTTAATGAGTGAAATTAGACAAAATTTCTTTTAGGAAAAGATTGATTATTGTAGTTGTCCTTTGTGCATGAAGAGAATCAAAATGACACCACTATGTCCAGGTCAAGCCACAGTTTGATTGACTATGGATGATCAGTAGAATACAAGTTTGGAAGGCTCTACTATAGGTCAGTCACAAAGATTCCATATAAACATTTGCAGTGGAAATATCTCTAAATTTTCACATCTCATATTTCTTTTGATCTGAAATTCTGCTTTCCTCTCAAATTTTAGCATCTTTTTTGATGTGAGTACACCTCGGTTGATAGTCCTGTGTCAGGGTCTGTCATGTCTTACAATCAGTCCCAAAGATCATCAGAGAGACCTTTAGAGTGTTCTTATATTGCTCCTTATGACCTCCATTTGGATGCTTGATTTGTGGGAGTTCTCTATTAAATAGTGTTTTAGACAAACATACATTTGGCATTCTGATGGGCCAATTCATCAATATTGGACTTTCTGCAATAGAGTTTCAATATTTGACAGTCCAGCTTGAGAAAGGACCTTAGTGTTCATTACCTTATCTTGCCATTTGGTCTTCAGAATCTTTCTAAGACAATTCAAATGGAAGTGATTCAGTTTTCTGGAATAGTGCTGATAAACTGTCCAGGTTTCACAAGCATATAACAATGAATTTAACACAACAGCTTTGTAGACTTTCAGTTTTGTAGGCATCCTAATACCTCTTTTTTTCCCACACTTTCCTTTGGAGCTTCCCAATCACTGAGTTAGCTTTGGCAATGTGTGTGTCAGCCTCTTCATTGATTCTGTATGCCTGGAAAGTATATTGACAATGTAAGTGAACTTGTCCACAGAACACAAAATTTCTCCATTTAAAATAGACAATAGTTCCATGTATGCATGATGTGATGATAGCTGATGGAGAACTTTTGTCATGAGGTGTTTTGTTTGTTTTGGTATTAATCATCATACCAAAACTAACACAAGTTGCAGAAAATTAAACCATACTCTGTTCCATCTCAGTCTCAGAGGTTCCATTGAGTGCACAATGATCTTCAAACAAAAAGTCATGCACCAACTCTCCCTCCACTTTAGTCTTGACTTTCAGCCTTTTCAAGTTAAATAATAAACCATTAGTGTGGTAGCTAACCTTGATTGTGTTTTCATCCTCATTGAAATTGTGTGACAACACTCATGAAAACATCATGCTCAAAAGCACAGGAGCAAACACAAAGCCCTACTTCACACCATTGGTGACTGGAAAAGTGTGAGAACAGTGTCCATTATCCAGAAACTGCTCAGGCATGTGATCACAGAACTGATTTGTAATACTGAGGAACTTCCAGGCAACCAAATTTCATCATGATCTTCCACAAACCCTCAATACTGTCAGTGTCAAAGGCCTCGGTCAGATCAATCAATGTTGTGTACAGACAGACCTCTGTTCCATATCTGGTATTTTTTTCTAGAGTTGTTGGGAAGCAAACATCATGAAAATCCTTCTTTAGCCTATTTTAAAGCCACAATGACTCAAATAGATGACCATCTTCCCAGTGAAAGAACAGTCTATCAAGGTAGACTCAGTCAAAAATCTTGCCAGCAATGGCTGACTGAGTAACAACTCTAGTCAAGGAGGATTTTCATTGACCCATACGATATTCTTCAGTTATAATTGGTGCCTGCTCAGAGAACAGGTAATGGGAATTGCTAACTTGTAATATTTTTGAATGATTGATCTCTAAAATTTGTTATGGTAATGGGATTTGAAGATCTTCCATGCCCTTTGTATTGGCAAGCTAACAGGTACTTAGCACTTAGTTTCAAGTTCATGATTGTGTCAAGTATTAAGACCCAGAACTTGTGAATGCACAGTGGGATGAACTTGCTGACATAACAGGACTGGATGGGGCAGGGAGGAGTTAATACCATTTATATAAGGAGAGGTCCAGGCTGGAGAAGGAAGAGATTTGGAGAAGAGAACTTGTGGTAGAAGAACTTCTTCTGAGAGCTAGTCAGAACTTCTGTTGAGATTTTTATACGGAAGAATTCTGAGAAATTCTGCTGAGTTCTTCTGAGAGCCAGACAGAACTGTGGCTGAGAATTTCTAAGAGCCAGTCCAGTGAGTGAAGAGAGGAGGATCCTTGTTTGAGGGAGTGACTGAGAAAAGGAAGATCTTTGCCTAAGGGAGCCTGTTTTGTTGTGAAGGCTTGGGAATGTGGGTGTTTATTGCATTAAATATGTGTACAAACTTCATAATGACTTTGACCTTCTGGTTTTGGGACTCGGTTTTCTAGTATTTGAATAAATGCTTTGGCTTTGCCCTTCATGTGGAGAGCCTGTTACATTTTGTGATTCACAACTACACCAGCATATTTAGATTCACCGTAGACATTATAACTATTGCATTGGTGTTACAAATATTATGGTTATCTCCCCTTGGATAGGTATGTATGGGAGAATCCTACATTGCAATGAAAGCAACAATGCTTCTGGGAAGTTAAATTGAATTTTTATATGTCATTAAAAATTCTGAGCTGAGTTTAAGCCTACATTTTTTTATGGGTACCTCTATTGAAGAATATATTGTTTCAAAGTAGAATAGGCAACATGACCTACTAGTAAAGGGTTTGAGCTTGAAAGTTTGCATCATTCTTAAAGATAACATCTGACCTTTCAGACCTAAAACATGATGACATTTTTAATAATCCTATACCTACTGATTTTTAGATTAGCATAGCAGTAGTTTTAGACATTATACTTAGATGTGGATGACAAGAAAAACAATATTAGCAAAATCTAGCTCAGAGATTATACTTACACGTATTGAGACAGTTGCATACAATAGGAATTCTTGCTTCAGATTAAAAAAAACAAACAATAATCACAGAACTCCACAGAGAGGAAATATTATCCAAAAATATTGCATGTTATTGAAAAATAATTAAGCATTGACTATAAGAGCATTTTTTTTACATTTTAAAACATTTTTCTATATGAGGTTATTTTGCCACATGTAAGAAAAAGAACTTTTTACAACAAATTCTTGAAAGTACTAAGAGAAGCAGTCAAAAATGTACTAAAAGCATAATTTTATCATAAAACATTGCCATCCCACTTTAAGGAGATCAGCATGTTTTAAAGTGTGATTTAAATCTCAGCCATTATAATTATATAATTTCAGCGTATGAAAACATCATATGTAAATAATTTGCACTTGGGGTACAAATGCCACAGTTCTTGTGTTCTTGGCAGTGTAAAATTATATTTCATAATGCATTACTCTATTAATTTAAAACTTTAGCTCTCCATCTTGAAATAAATAGAAGTTTTATTTTGTAAAAAAATTTCTTCCAATTGATCCAGGAAAAAAAATTCAAAACTAAAGAGGCTAATAAAAAATTTTAAAGATATTTCAAGATTAATGAAAAGTGGATATGCTCCTATGGGGGAAAGAAAAAAAAAACACCAAAACAACAACAGAGTAAGAAATAATTTTAAGGAGTGGAAATAATGAAATTGCTTTGTAATTTACATAATTAGAACTATTTACATAATTATGTCTGTTTAAAATGATTATAATTAAAATTGAAACAGTGATATTAATTGCAAAAAAAATAAAATAGAATCTTAAAATAGAGAGAGCAGTAATGCTATAAAATCTAATATCCCACCAAAGGAAGAAATACTTTTACAATATTCCTGATAAATGAGTATGATCATTCAATCTCTGCTTGAGCATTTCCATTAATATCTCACTACATCTCCAGGCAACCATATCCATTATTGTAGAGCTCCAATATTTGAAAAGTTTTTACTTATAGTAAGACCAATTCTGCCTCGCTTTAACCTCCACACATGCATCTTAGTTTTGTTTACTGTTGCTACATAGCATAAGAATTGAGTGCTATTTTTGGCTCAACCACTTACCAGCCATATAAGCAAAAATCTGTGACTTTGTCAGTGTTTGGAACTCCTGATCTGGGGATTTCTTCAATCTTAGGCAAATAGGTGATTTACCAATGGTCATGCAACTTATCAAAAATGTAAGAATGGACTTTGGAAAAGTTATCTCAGTCTTGATTTCTCAATATACAAAAACGAGATACTCTCTTCTAAAATCAAAGGGTTGTTAAAAGAGAAAGATGATAATATATATAAAATAATATAATGCATATAAATGCAAAATAACATATACAATAATGTTTTATAAACTGTGAAGTGCTTTGCAAATGGCAATTGTCATTATTATTCTACTTGACAAGCCTTCAAATATTTGAAGACATTGATCCTCACTTATTTTCTTTTTTGCTTCTTACTGTACCTTGGCTTCTATTATTTGTCATCAAATTTGTCATCAAGTGTAAGTTCTAGACACTACCGATTCTCCTATAATTAAAATCAACATTCCATGACTCTTTATAGCCCATATAGCAATACAGAACGGAAATTTCATTGCAATTGATGGTTGCCTGAAGCCTAGGTTCATGTGTAATGCAGATAAGATATGGAAAATGAGCACACGCACACACACATACACATATGTTTATCCATGTGTATGTATGTATGTATATATATATATATATTCCCATCTGCTACTCCATTACAGAATTTATACATGCATACACATATGTGGACATCCATATAGCCATACATGCAAGCAATCATATGCACAAATTCACTCATACATACACACCAGGAAAAACAAAGAAACGGGTAATAAATTGTCTTAAAAATTAAATGGGAAGAGGAGGATAGATTACCTTTAGGGAACTGCAAAACTCTTATAATGACCTTAAAATTCTCCCGCAAACAAAGGTTTATTTTTAAAAATACCAATATCCTACCAGTGTTATTCTATGACCATGAAACATATCTCAAAGAAGTGAAAATGAATTTCAACCGAGGTTGTGGAGAAACAAATAAGCAGCTTTCAACATATGACTCATACAGAACTTTAAGGAATATCAGTCATTAAACTAGAAGTTGTTAAGCATAAATGCCTACCAAGTACAAGGAATACAAAGAAAGTCAAAACAAACAAACAAATAAAAATGATCTCTCCTTCCCTAGGAATACCAAGTAGATATATACAGGAAAAAAAATCCTCTCCTAAATTTTTTGTATTTTTTTAGTATAATACTAATGTTTACATGGTATCTCTTCTAATAGAATGTAAGTTTCTAGAAGGTAGGCACTCTTTTTCATTGTTGTCTTTGTATTTATAGGACCTAGTGCACATAATGGTATTTTATTAAAGTTAGTTGATTAATTAAATGACTTACCCAGTCACACTACTGCTAAGCATGAAAGTCTGAATTTGTATGCAATTGTCAAGGTCTAGTATTCCATTTATATGGAATACTGCTCCACTGCTTATAATTTATATCCTTGCCCCAATTTCAGTCTTAAATTCCTTTTTGGAGTAAAATAGGCAAAGTAAAGAGAAAGAATTAGATAAGTACAGAATATCTGGCTTTTGAGGAGTTTATATTTTAAACTGTATTATAGTTTATATTATAAACTGTAAAAATATTTATTGTTTTAGAGAATCTAATGCTAAGCAAGTAAAAGAGGGCCAAATTTAAGTGCACATAAAGCTGAATTAATGATTGTTACATTTTTCTTGGAAAGGTAAAGGTAATTTAATTCCTGAATACTGATTTTAATCAATCTTTATATTACTTCAATGCCTATTTTCTTTATTTAATTATTCAGTTACTATAAACATATTCATCATTATAAATTATACAAAATAAAATATCCCATAATGAACTGTTCTGAGGGAAATCGTTGTCAAAATAATGGAATAGTTTGAAAAAGGACGACTACTGAAGACATATATAGGCATGGTGAAAAGTGTGTGATCAATCAGCAATGATTTTCCTCCCTTAGTTTATTTCACAAATAGAAAATTAGTTACTTGACAACAGACTAATCAGTTCCAATGGCCTTCCTTATCATTTTTCATTGATGGCATATTTGAGGAGCTCTAACACTGTAGTTAAAGAATATAATTGGATTGATCCTGTATGAGTTGACGATAAAAAAGTAATTAAATAATGACTTATTTCTCATGCTCCATTTATAAATAAGACTTGGAAAGCTTCAAGATGGATTGTGTGAGCAGTAAGCCTGTTTCAGAACATTTTTTGTTAAATATACTTAGTACAAACTTGAATTAGTTGAATTACTTACATCAAATTTTGAGTTGTGTGAGGTGTTTTATACCATGAAGAAAAGTGATGAGTATTGACTCCTTGCTGGGTTTGCCATAAAACTCTAAAAAGTGAGAATTGGTTTTCCTATGGTAAAAGAACACAGTTTTAACAGCTATTTATTTGAACTGAAAAAATTATGTTTTTAACACAATAAGATTTTTTATAACACCAAGGCTAACTGGTAAGGTTTTGTTAATTCCTAATAGATATTATGTTTCAAAAATTCATGATTCAGTTACACACACAAGTCAATTAGGACATACAGTCACTTCAGATGGAAGGACTAAGATTGGTAATAAAATCTGAAAGTACAAAAGTCAGAACAATCCTTCTAAATTCATTGTTATGTGATTTAATATCCCTATAAACCTAGAAAACATAGATGTCAGATCAAAATCTGGAATGATATTTCACAAACAGTAAGGATATCATGCAAAGACATAGACAAAAGTGCCTTAGGTTATAGAATATGCATCATTGTTGAATATGCTCATTATTTGAGTCCAGAATCCATTAAAGTACCAAGGCATTGAGGGAAGAGGGTTATTAATGGAGGTTTGGGAGTCTAACTGGAAAGAAGGTCCACAATTCCACCAGATAATTTTGTTGCCTCTTGAAAAAAACAGTAGTTTATTTTTAGAAAAGTCCAGTAAGAATGGAATATAAGTATGAAGAAAAATAGAGAAAGAAAAAATGACATGTTAGAAATATGTATGTAGAGAATACATCAATTTTTCCTTCTTAAAATGTTGTGACCTTGGTAACTGTGAGAAACACTAGACTATGTGTTAGGATGTGAAAGAAGACAGTATAATTTCTAGTTCTTCCAGGCCTTGCCTTATTTTTTTTTTCTCATAGTATGGTAGAATTTATGGAGCACTTTCACGTCTATTGCTCATAAAACTGTATGACTTAGCATAGTAATTACTATTATCCCTATTTGAGAGTTAAGGAAACTGAGACTGAAAAAGTTAAGTTACTGCTCTCCCCTCTCTAAGTCATTCAGGTAAAAAATAACAAAGTTGAGGTTGGAACCTAGGTCTTTTGATTCAGATGAATTATAGTGCATTCTAAACTGAATAAAGAAAGGAAAATTTCATATTTTAGAATTTCATTAAAAGCTTTGGATATTCCTTTTATTATAATTAAGGATAAAACACACCTGAGTCCCTCAAATTGCTACAGCCCAATGTCATAAAAATACTACAATAGTGGCATTAATTCAGGCAAGTATTCCCTAAAGTGTAGGGAAAAGTCTTTCTTGGAAATAATTTGTAGCTCTTATAGGATCTCCCACATGTCTCTTCCTCTGTTAAAGCCAATAAAATGATGACTACAAAAAAAAATCCATTCTGGACTGTCTGGTTCTTCTGCATGGCTAAAATAAAGCATAATAAATATGTGCCTCAGTACACAAAGGGGAAAATGGGCAAAATGAATTCTAACTGATGATAAGGAGAAGAATAAGAAGAAAAGGACAAGCTTCTGCTCAGATGTCTCCTTCTCCAAATCGACCTACACCCACTCACTGGATTGATATTTATAAAGCATAGGCAGGCTTTCACTCACCTGCCCAAGGGATTTCATGATTCCCTATTACTTGATGGAATCCTAATAAAGCTGTCCTCTGCCCCAATATTTTAACTTCCTTAATGGCCTCACTGAACAAGTGGCACGTCCTGATTTAACCACACAATCTGGCTTTAACCACACCACAGGCCTCCAGACTCTATGTAACCACTTCTCCTACCTGGTCAACTCCCATTCCCCAGAACTCAATGTCTTAACTTCCTCATATATGCCTCACTGCTTACTAGAACAACAGGTGTGTCCACAAACTCATATTTCTCACAGAACAGCAGATGTGCCCATGTGATAGGATCCAGGCCACTGCCCATATTTCCCACGGAAAGTAGGATATGGACCCCAAAATAATAGAAAGGGCTTTGCCTAAGTAGAGACCTCCACAGTAATAGCAAAAGTGGCCCTTTAGGGGAATTTATGACGTAGAGAGGATTATTAAAATATAATTGTCATACCTAGAAGCCTCTCAAATGGGTTTTCTGTGTGCATTGTGGGTAATCACATGCACAATTCCATTGACCTCTCCCCTATTACCTAATCCCTTAACAAATCCCTACTGCCTTTTTAATATTCACAATTTCTGTTATGTAATTGCATCTTTAACCTATAAAAATCCATTTGGCTTTCACTGCAGTTGCTGATTCCTCTTAGAACTTAGCCTGCTTATTGACAGATGTCAGTCTCAATAAATGCCTATACTTGGATTAGAGGCAGTCTAATTCTGAATTATCACAAATGGTTCTTTTATAAAGCCTCAAGACACTGCAAAATTACATCTCAGATTAAAAAGAAACAACTTATATTCTTGACATTTAAAATGCTTCACTTCCAGGCCCAAATTTGCCTTCCTAAACCAATTAATAATATTAACCTTCATGTACTCTTCATGTACTCATGGAATACTCATATATTCCAGTCAAAGTACCCTACTTACTATTTTCAAGTCAACCAGGTGTCACAGTGGGCCTGGAGTCAGGAAGACCTAAGTTCAAATCTGTCCTCAGAACTGTGGGACCCTGGGTAAGTCAATCTATGTTTACCTCAGAATCCTCATTTGGAAAACAGGGATAGTCTATGCTTAATAAATGTTTTTTCCTACCCATCTGTCTCATGATTCTGTGACTTTGTATAGGCCTATATATGTACGTGTAACTATGAAAATATTGCAGAGGGCTCTATAAAAATCTATACAGCACATTAAGCATTAAAATAAATCATAAGTTCCCAATAAATGTATTATTCATATTTGAACTGATGAACATTATTTCTTACTAAGCTTATATTGTTCAAGTTATTTATGTAATATAGTGTGTAGGGTGTGTGTGTGTGTGTAGCCTCATACTAAGAAAAGTCTTATGAGTTACAATTATCATTTTTCCACATAGGAATATAAATAGTTCAACTTTAAGAAGTTCCTTATGATTTCTTTTTCCTGTTTACTTTATCATGATTCTCTTGTTTCTTGTATTTGAAAGTCAAATTTTCTGTTCAGCTCAAGTTTTTTCATCAAGAATTCTTGAAAGTACTCTATGTCATTGAATGATGATATTTTCCCCTGAAGCATTATACTCAATTTTGCTGAGTAGGTGATTCTTGGTTTTAGGCCTAGCTCCTTTGACCTCCAGAATATCATGTTCCAAAGCCCTTCAATCACTTCATGTAGAAGTTACTAGGTCTTGTGTCATCCTGATTGTGTTTCCATAATAATTAAATTGCTTTTTCCTTACTGCTTGCAGTATTTTCTCCTTGACCTAGGAACTCTGGAATTTGGCTATAATATTCCTAGGACTTCTCTTTTTGGGATCTTTTTCAAGAGGCATTCAATGAATTCTTTCCATTTCTATTTTGCTCTCTATTTTTAGAACATCAGGGCAATTTTGCTTGATAATTTCTTGAACAATGGTGTCTAGACTCTTTTTCTTTTTTTTTTTTTTTGATCATGGCATTCTGGTAGACCAATCATTTTAAAATTATCTCTCCTGGATATATTTTCCACGTCAGTGGTTTTTCCAATGAGATATTTCACATTGCCTTCTATTTTTTTTTTCACTTGTTTGGATCTGTTTTATAGTATCTTGATTTCTCAAGTAATTAGCTTTTTTGAAAGAGTTTTTGAAATTTTTTTTCCTTTTGGCAAATTTGGTTTTTTAAAACATTCTTCTCTTCATTGGATTTTTGGACCTCTTTTGACATTTGAGTTAGTCAATTTTTTAAGATGTTATTTTCTTCAATGTATTTTTTGTTCTCCTTTAGCAAACTGTTGACTCACTTTTCATGATTTTCTTACATATTTCTCATTTATCTTCCCAATTTTTCCTCCGCTTCTCTTACTTTATTTTCAAAATCCTTCTTGAGCTCCTCCATGGCTTGTAACCACATTTTTCTTGGAAGCTTTTGATGCAGAACTTCTGACTTTGCTATCTTCCTCCCACTCTATGTCTTGATCTTTTCTGTCCCTCCAACAATTGTTCTATCATCTGTTTGTGCTTCCTCTGCTTGCTCACATTGGCAGCCAATTACTAGGCTTTTGAGCTCTTTGCCATGGTAGACCTCGCCTTCCAGAATGGATAGAGTTATGTCCCAAATCACTGGGGCGTTTGTAGATTCTAGAGTTATTAGATGAGTACTTTCTCTACAGCCCCAACATGCTCTGGCTCACTGGTAACATAGCCCAGGACCACCGCTCAAGACCATGATCCAGATCCAAGCAGGTCAAAAGAAAAGTGATAAACCTCTGAATGGTAACTTGATCCCCCTACAATCTGGAGACCAGGAGCTCTGAAGCAGGAAAGTTTCCCAGTCATTGCACCTCCACTGCTTCTCACTCCAAGGGTTGCAGCGACTATACTACCCCTGTTCCAAAAACTTTCCACACTAACTTTTTACTTTGTCTTTTGCATTTGTGGATTGAGAAGTCTAGAAACAGCTACAGCTGCTGGTGATCCACTCTCCAGACCTCTGCTCCAGCCATGTCTGGTTGGGGCCACCCTGGAGCTAAAACCACAGCTCAGATGGGACTGCTCTTGGCTCCCAGCATGCTGTGATGGCCCCTTCCTGCTAGCCTGCTGGGCTTCCTTCAGCAGGAGATTTTTTTCTCTCTGTCACTTTTTTGGTTCTATAGTTCTAAAGTTTGTTTAGAGTTATTTTTTTACATGTATTGGAGGAGATAGAAGCTGGAGCAACATAGAAGAACTATTTGTACTTTGCATCTTGGCTCTGCCCCTAGCATCCCTTTCCAATCTGTTGAATCATAGTCAGACTATAATTTTGTATGTAGTTCCAGTCTCTGCAAAACCAGTCAGAAGTTACTATTAACGTGCAAGGAGAAAATGATGTGGATATACCTGTACTACAAGGGAAAATATGTTGAAACAAGTTTAAGACAGGGACTGGTAACTTTTCTTATGTGTGTCATGGACCCCTTTGTTAATCTGGTGAAGCCTAAAGGACCATTTCTCACAATAATTTAAATGCACAAAATAAAGCATGTGAGATTTTTTAAATAAGCAATTACATCAAAATACAGTTACCAGATTAAAAAAAAAAACAGTTCATGAATTTCTGATTGAGAACATCAGGTCAGTGGAAACTTCTCTTATTCCCTTATTCCCCCCATAGGACTTCTTACAGTAATCTATGCATATATTGTGTTTCCCCAGTAGATTGAAAGTTCCTTGTGGGCTGAGACTACTTTGTTCTTACTTTTTATATTTTTCTCTAGTATGTAGGCACAGTATCTGTCCTCTACTGGGTGTCGAAGGAATGTTAGTTGAATTGAATTGAATTAAACAAGAAATGAGAGGAACAGAAAAACTTAATTCATTAACTTCTAGAGAAGGAAAACACGAAGAGCATTTCAATGTGAAATGGGGGAGGGAAGAACATCATTCTATGCTTCCCATTTCTTCCATTTCTTTTTTTTTCTTAGAAAACATAAACAATGATAAAACATAAGGGAATTACATCCCTTAGCAGGTGGTAATTTCATTCTAATTATATCAATTACTCAAAATCATATCAATCACTACAATTATGGGAATTTATGACAGCCAGGTGAAAAAAGGCTATGGTTCCCTTAAAAGAGTGCATCTCTCTCATATGGAACATAAAAATAAAAAGATGAAAATTGTGTGTCTGCTCTGCCACCCCCCAAATCTAACAGGCAAAGGTCAAAGAAAAATGAAAAAATAAAACACCAAACAAAGTGAAAACAACTTTTCATCAAAGAAAAACAGCTGAACCTGCAAATAAGCAGCAGTCTCCCATGCTGAGAAATTCTCATCTTCAATTGGGGGGAAAAATGAAAAGCGACAGGGAACAATATCTCAAAAGCAATTGGAAAACCTTGGTGAACTAAAAATATAAAAATAAAAAAGAAAGACTATGTCTTCCCACACTGAAAGCAGACACCAACCAATGAAACAATGTCACCTTTAGATAACTTGGAGAACACTGCTAAAGAAGTTTGAAATCTCTGAACTTAACTATTTCATAGAAATTATAGAAATATTTATTCTGTTAATAAAAATTATGAGAAGTTATTTAGAATCAAGTTCTTTTAATTCTATATCTGATCTTAAATGATATTTAATGTGAATAATCATATTTATTTTAAAGAATAATTGAAATTACGTGAGAAATGTGGTTAAATTTCTCATAACCTTTGACCTAATGATCTTACTCTGGGCATATATGCTTTGAAAGTTAAGAATGAAAAGAAATATTTACCAAAACATAGCAAAAGTGTAGGGGGGCGGGGCAGGGAGGGAAGGAAAGTTGTTGGTTATAAACTAAAAACAAAATAGATGCCCATGATCTGGAGAACATACAGAATATAAATTTCATGGAATATTATACAGTAAGAAATTAGTTATGTGATAATTTCAGAGAAATATGAAAACAGGTTTATTTATAGGCACAATGAAATAAATAGAAAGTACAGCATAATAATTAATGAAAAAGAAAGGGACACTAAAAGAAAGCCAATTTTGGATAATTTTAATCACAATTATTGGTCTGGAATGACAAATGCTGAAATATGTTTCCCTATACTCATCAAAGATGCAGGAGGCTATGTAGTACAAGGCATTGCATACATCACATACAGTCTGTGTTATTTTGCTGTATTTTTCTGCTTCTGTTTATTTCACTGCTTCTGTGATTAAAAGTCTTCCCATGTTTCTCTGAATTTATCATAACACCAACTGTTATTCCTTAACTCCTTCTTTTGTACTGGGGAAAGTTTAGTTACTGGGAGTTCAATCATTGGGAGGAGTGGGAGGGAGGTGGTATATACAAAAATGATTGTGAAGGCAAAACAAAAGGTAATTTGATTGTATTACAGAGTGTGTGAAGGATATTAATTATTAATAATGCTGAGAAGATAAGTCGAGGTTAGTTTGTGTAGGGGTTGAGAAGAGTTTCTATTTGATTCTAGAAAAAGAAAAGTCAATGCATTTTTTTGTGTGTGTTTGTGTTTATGTATAGATGGTGGTGGTAGTGGGGGTAGATAGGTAATCAGATCAATGCTCTGTATGTGTGTGTTGGGGGGTGTGTGTACACCTGTGATTTGGAATTATGCCAAGTTAGACCTCATATGTAGCATTTTATTTTCTCTTTTTGGAGAAAATACATTATTAGTAGATATAAAAAGAGGAATATGAGAAATAGATTCTTTAATAATAGGTGAATTCTACCACTACCACATCCCCACAGCAAACAAAAGACACACTTGCACAATACTAAAAGATGAATATAACTTTTGAACTACTGACATGAACTAGAAATATTTCAGACCTCCACAGGCTAGAAGCAAATCTAGCATTGCTAATGACCTTAGATATCCAAGATCTCAGCCTCCCAAATGAATGAATTCTACAAGTCCATAGAGCAAACTCATTGATCCTTAGGCTGAACCCAAGAGAACTTGGCTGAAGGAGCTGACTACCAATTATTTTGATTTCAAAGGTCCACTTTCTCAGTTGACAGCAAGATTGATTTTACTTCTGCTTTCTAGAGACTTTGTTTACCTCTTGTTTGTCTCATGTGAACTTCCCAGTTAATGCTTTCTGGTTATTCTATCTAACTTAGGCTTATCCTTTTCAGATTATGAAGTCGTCTTCTGATACTTACCACGAACTGAGAGGGAATAATTTTCTCCCCTAGAAATTTTTAAAAGAATTAACTTGTGGTCCAGGACCTCCCAAAAATCTGAGCACAGGGAATCTCTTTCTAATCCTTAGAGTTGATTGACCTCAAAGGGGTCATTATCTCTCCTTGGCTTATTGTCCTTAAATAGAACATTCCAGCAAAATCTCAGGAAAAAAAAAAAAGCAAAGGCAGCTAATGACTGGATTTCCCTGAGTGGACTTAATATCAATATGTTCCCAAGTCTTAAACAGGACTGAGTATGGAATATCAACATAGGGTAGGAGGAAACCTTTATATTACTTATCAGAACATAAAGTACTTAACTCCTTAGACCCTTTCTCCCCAAGATAAACCCACAACAGGATGGGGGTGGTGGAAAAATTCTGTGAAACTAGCAATATCATTTTACCTCAGACCTTTGCAATCTGAACAACAAACCACTCAATAAACATTTATTATGACCCTACCATGTGCCAAATATTGTGTTAAATTTTGTTAATGCAAAAAAGAAGCAAGCCAGTCCCTGTCCTGAAGGAGCTTACAATTTAATGGAAGAGACGACATGCAAACAAATATACAAAAAGTCAGCCATACACAGGACCAAAAGGAAATAATCAAAAGAAGGAAGACAAGGAAATTAAGAAGGTTTAGGGAAAACTTCCTATAGAATGTAGGATTTTAGTTGATATTTAAAGGAAGTATGGAAAGTCAGTAGATAATGTGTGCCAGCTCTAATATATTGTTATGTTTTGTTTTTTCATGATGGGAGACAAGTGGCCATGATTGCAGGCATTAAGAAATAAGCCAATAGAAAAGGAAAGAATGAAAATACATAAAAGAGGGGAAATGATAGGGGGAATGGCCATCTTTCTTCTCCAAAATGATTGTCTCAACATCTTGAGGAGACAGAATGAAATGAGATCTCTTTAATTAGTAGAGGAGTTAGACTTGGTAAGATATAGGACTTCATCATGTGAGACTTGGGTGGAAGGGAAAATGGGAGAAAACATGCAAATCATTGGGGTTGGGAAAGAGGAGAGATGAGGCACTTCATAACAAATGGTCTCAGTTTGTTCTGTAGAATATGAGTCAAGGTTCTAAGCTAAAAGTGCCAGGATAGCAACAGCTATGGGAGGTTTGAAGAGGGATGAAAAGGTTTGGAAGAGTTGCTACAGATAGTGGGATAATGAGTTGATAAGGATGATATAATAGCATTGCCCAGCAACAATGAGGGTCCAGTTGAGTTTCTATAACATAAATTTGCTGTGGACCTAGTCAAAACGGTTACTTGATTTTCTCAACCATTGTTCAGCAAAATATGGGTAGGATTAAAGGTGACAAAGTGAAAGTGGCAATGGGTAGCAATGAGTATTTCAACTGCCTTGATCAAAGAGCTGAATGAAAGTGCAGCCAGTAGTGGAAAGGTTGGCCAAGATGAGTTAGAAAGATCCATAATTCTTCCACAGTCTTATCATACATAATATGGCTACATTCTCCTCAAGCTGGTTCCCAGGTTATGTTGGTGATAATCATTTAATATCATTTTTGGACCTTAATAAGAGCCAAAGCCTGAATTAATCAATCAGATTGTTTTGTTTTATTCTAAAAATGCCCTTTCCTGTATCAGAAATTTCAAAGACCAGATAAGGTTGGCAATGATTCCTCTTTCTCTTTGTGTTAGAATGTCTGCAACCATAGTGGTGGCACATGTCTTATTTTGGTATCCAGAAACAAATGCTATACAATGGAAGAAGAGATAGCCTGGGATGACAATTTACAACTGACACTACCTTGTCAATTGCTTTATCTCACTGTATTTATGACTTATACATGTTATGGGGGGAAAAACATATGGAGACCATAAATTTGAGTTGGAATTGTTCTAAAGAATATTTAAACCTTCTCATTCTTATATCAGACAGTCAGAATTTTTTTCTTCTTATATCTACTAGCTTGAAAGTAATAAACAATATGGATTTGTGTATCATCTGGTCTGTTTGCCTCCTCTAACCAAACTTTTAGTTTGATATTGATGACCATCTTTCTTCTCCAAAAGAAAAATATACGAGCAATATACATGAATCTAGCAATTGATCTCTTGAACTGGGGAAAACTTCTCCATTAGATTATTCACAATATAAATGCCAACGTTGAAAAAGTATAGATTTAACAGCTCTCCTCTCCTCAAATCTCATGCAAACATGTGTCTATTAATTTGGTTGCAGACACATATAAGCTATGATACCCTGGGCAAATCACTTAACATTTGTTTGCCTTAATCTGCCGGAAAAGAAATTTCAACTCCAATATCTTTGTTAAGAAAAAAAGGTCAGCAGAAAGCCAAGATGGCAGAGTAAAAGTAGGAATTTGTTTCAGCTCCTGCAAAAACCACCTCCAATACCTGTAAAAAAATGACTCTAAACAAATTTTATGGCTACAGAATACACAAAATGACGGAGAGAAACAAATCTTCCACTGAAGGAAGCCTGGAAGAAAAACAGGAAGGGTCTGTTGCATTAAGCTTACAGCCATGCACAGTCCTGCATGAGCCATACAGGCCCAGCCTTAGGTGTCCCTGACCAGTGACGCAGACCAGAGAAGCAGACTTCAGGATAGTAGATCACTAGCAGCTGTGATGGTTTCCAGACTTCTCAACCTGTAAACACCAAAGATAAAGTAAAATGTTGCTGGGGAACCCTGTTGATCCAAGGTGAGAAAAAAGCGTGGTTTGGCCCCTGACACCTGGGGCAAGAGGTGTGCGGTGGTGTGGACACTGCAGCTCCTGCTGCATAGTAGCGTCCAGAGCTCCTAGCCTGCAGATAGCAGGGAGACCAAGTGAACATTCAGAGCATAATCACTCTTGCTTGTACCTGCTTGGATTTGAGTCAAAGTCTTTGGTGCTGGTCCTGGGGTGAGGAACACCAGTGTGCCAGTGTTTGTGGTGGCTATAAAGAACATGCCTGCCTCATAGCTTTGACAACTGTGAAAACCCCAGCAATTTGGGACACAGCTCTCTCCACTCTGGAAGCAGAGATCAACTGTGGCAAAGAGCTCAAAAGTCAAATAACTAACTGGCAAGATGAGGAAAAAGAAAAGGTACAATCAGATTATAGTATCCTTTTTTGGGAACAAAAAGGATTAAAACAAGGAACCAGAAGAAGACAACAAAGTCAAAATTCTTGCATAAAAAGCTTCCAAGAAAAATATGAATTGGTCTCAGGGTGTGGGAGACCTCAAGAAGGATTTTAAAAATCAAGTAAGAGAAGTGGAGGAAAAATTGGGAAGAGAAATGATTGAAAAAATCTTGAAAAGCCAATCAACAGCCTGACCAAAGAAAGTATCACCTTAAAAAATAGACTAACTTAAATGGCAAATGAGGCCCAAAAAGCCAATGAGAAGAATGTCTTAAAAATCGTAGTTGGCCAGATGGCAAAGGAATTTCAAAGACTCACTGAGAGAATAATTTCTTCAAAATTATATTGAAGGAAATGGAAGCTGATGACTTTATGAGAAATCAAGATACTATGAAAGAGATCCAAACAAATGAAAAAATTGAAGGCAATGTGAAATATCTTATTGTAAAAGCACTGACCTGGAAAATAGATTCAGGAGATATAATTAAAAAAAAAGTTTTGGACTGCCTGAAAGCCATGATCAAAAAAAAAAAAAAGCCTAGAAATCATCCTTCAAGAAATTCTCAAGGAAAACTGACCTGATATTTTAGAACCAGAGGGAACAATATAAATTGAAATGATTCACTGATTGCCTCTTCAAAAAGATCTCCAAAAGAAAACTCCTAGGAATATTAAAGCCAAATTCCAGGGTTCCCAGGTCAAGGAGAAAATATTACAAGCAGTCAGGAAGAAACAATTTAAGTATTGTGGAAACACAATCAGGATAACACAAGACCTAGAATCTTCTACATTAAGGGTT
>CM053587.1:192597355-192615887 GCA_028646515.1 Pseudochirops corinnae
TTCCATGTTTGTATATCCCCCTGGTGTGTCTCAGTGTTGAGTAGAAATTCTTATTCCTTCTTCCTCATTTTTTTCACAGTATACTACTCCTAATTCCTTAACCTTATCATTCCTACTTCAAAATTAAACAATAACAACTCAGAACAAAACCATACCAATTTTCTGTATTCATCTACCTTTTTTGACTCTTGATGATACAAATATTCTTATGAGACCATCATTTATTCTCTTACTATCTCCATAAAATGTAGTGGCTCCCAATTACATACAGGATCACATATAATATTTTGTCTTTTTGTATTTAAACTCTTTAAAACTAGTCCCTTACTATCTTCCCAGTCTTATTCCACTTTGCCCCCTTCCATCTCCCCTCTGCTCCAATGACCAAGGCCTTCTTGTTATTCCCAGAATAAAACATTCTCCATCATGCAGGCCTGAAATCTTTCCCTTCTCTATACCTACTACCTTTTTCAAGACACTCCAACATCTAAAGCACAGGTACAAATTAGTTTTCTTAATACTCAATTTTGTAAAATCTTTTCTGCTTGTATTTCACTTTTATTTAATTAATTAGGGTGTTTTTTTTTTTCCTTGGGGGTGGTCGTCCAGATCTGTGATTTCATAGGAGCATTCCCTGTTGTAGAAACTCACTCCAGTATTGCACATTGACAACTCACCTATAATTTATAGTCTTAGAGAGCTGATTGAGGGTATTTAAAGGTTAAATAGCTTGATCACACTCATATAGACTCTATGTGTCACAGACAGGACTTAAGCTGATATCTTGCTGACTCCAATGGTAGTCCTTTAGCACAATACATTGCAGTGACACATTCCTATTTTTCAATTTTCACAGAATATTTTGTATTGTTACTTATGATAATACTCTCTTATTAAAATGTAAGCTCAGTAAGAGCAGATACTATGTCTTATGTACATGAATTTCCTCTCCTGCTACATATAGTGTTTTGCATATGAGTTACTTAACACATTTGTTCAATAACATTTTATAGCACTTTTCAATTTTCTCCTTCTAAGATCTTTTTACAAGAGGGTTAGACAGTAGGACTGACTGGGAAAAGGTTCACAATGGACAGAAAAAGAGAAGGATCAGAATCTTGGAATTGGAGTCAAGTAAAATTAGGGATATTTGAGGAGGAAAGGGAATGTGATAGGTGATGTACCACTGAATCTGCCCAGCTAACATGGCTGGCCTTATTGCCTAGAATCTTATTCTAAGAGAGAGAAGAAACACTAACTCTTCATTTTTTTTTTTAATTTCTCCAGGGAATGCCATATTTTCATCAGCTCTGCAGGTTTATAGATGACAGAAAGGCTCAAAATATATGAACATTATTCTGTGAGTGTTGAATCAAGAGAAAGTAGTAGGAGGCTTATTTTTAAGATAGACAGGTTTTTCATTTTACTTGTCTTCAAAGTATCTTGAATCTTACACCCTTAGCAATCTTAGTCCCCATTGCATCAAAGCCTGCAGACAAAGGAGACAAAGAACAATGAAGAGTATGTTCAGAGAATTAAGACATTTATGGATACCTAAGTTTCTATGAAGTCTTCACATATATTCTCATCATTCCAATGTCACTTCCTTCCAAATGAAACATCCATTTGTCTTCCAGTTTTTCATTGAAATTTTAAATATTGCTTATATACTTCAAGCCTGTATGTGGGTTAGAATTGGCTTTCATTGTATCACTTTTATTTCAGCAAAATATTAATTCTGCATCAACCAATAAATCTCAAAAATTTTGCCTATGATACATATATACTGGGGGGGGGGTACTTTTAGTCAGTTTTTATTTTTCTTCAGACCTGTGATTTTATTTTTAAAGGAATGTCCCAGGAAAGTGGGGGCAGTTTAGATGACTAATTACTATTTAATTTATTGTCTTAGATAGTTGCCTCATTTAAGTGACTTGCTCCTGGTTATATAGTCAATATGTGTCAGATAGGATGTGAATCAAATTCTTACTAGTTCCAAGACCGTCCTCTTATCTTTTAAATCAGGCCACATGTTTTATATTATTTAACTTATAAAAAGTGATATTTTCAACTATAATTTGAAGGTTAATTTTTTTTAAAAGTTTTTTCTATATAACCATTGTCATTAGGAATGTTGATTTTTTAAAGTCTTCTTAGTTGGGCTTAAATTTCTTTCATATTTTTTTCACTGATATTTTAGGAAACAGCCTATAATGAAGAGTAAGGCATTGCACAGTTAAACCACCAAGTTTAAGTGTGCTATTGACAGGAGCAACTGACATCATTTTGCAAGGAGAATATGTATGCAAAAAATAAAGCACTCAGTAAGTTTAAAGCTATTACATCAAGCAAATACATTTACAGAGACTTGGAGCCAGTGGGTTGGCTCATTCTATATGAGATATCTGAATTATGTTGACAATCTAATAATGCGCCTGAGTAGCTAAAGGCTGATACAGGTCTGCAGGAGACAGTAATGTTGTTGCAACATTTTATAACATTAAAGGCATCATGGAGATAAATGAGACTAATATAGCTTGAAAATTATCATTCTCCTTTTCAAAGAAAAATTTAAAATATATGAATATTATACATCTATGTGAATAGAGATCATCATTCAGGCTATATGTGTGTGGATCATAAACACATTCATAGTGTCTGCTTTATACAATACGTGCATGTGAAGCTAATTGTGTCTATATCAGTAAATGCATATACATACATATTTATGCATATACATATCCCTCACTGGCTGTGAAAACAGAGCTATTATCAGTGACTCCCCAGTGACTACTAAATGGTCTTCTCAGCTTGATATTCAAGGCTTTCCATAAATTGGTGCTAATCTACCTATCCACCTTAACTAGTACTATCCTACTTCAAATAAACTATATTCCAGGCAAAGGGGGTTTACTACTCACTTTCTATCCTTATATATTTTTTTTCAACACTTTGTTGGGTTCTCCCCTCTGCATATAATTCTTTTCATCTTATATTTTCACCGCCATTAGGTTATAAAATCACTGAGGCAATACCATACCTTTCTTTGTATATCAGGACCTAGTACAATGTTTTGCATATAAGATGTGTTTCCTTAATGTTTCTTGGATTGAATTGTATATGAGGTTGTGTTGCAGTGCTACTTAAGATGCCCTTAATAATGCTAATGAAGCCACTATGGATAATAAAAAGTAATTTGAAATTTGAGCATAATCTTGGGAAGCAGAGATTCCTATTTTCTTATTGTATTTAAAGCATTACTATAACTTTAAGGAAAATCATAAAAATGACACCATATGACTGAAGTAATGAAGTGTGGGCAGAAGAGTCACTTGAGATGACATGCAAAATGAGGCCCTTCATGGGTATATGTGATGGGAGATTAAATATTATAAAAATACCGCTCAGGGCAGCATTTTAGAAACTGATTAGATTTCTTTATCTTGTTTTGAATAGTTCCAAATACAAGCAGTGATTTTTTTCAATATGAATATTTACATTTAATCACTTACTGAGGTCAAAACTATTTTTTTTTGTCAGAGACTCCAATAAATAACACAAGTCAATATTCATGACATTGTAATTATTTCAGTGCTGCTAATTATGCCTCATTCTGAAAGGCCATGCAGTTGGTTTTTTTCCCCTCAACAAGATGATTCCTTTTATGTCAGTCAAAACATTATAAATATTCACTTAAAATCATATGCAAAAAAATGATGCATTTGCTCTTTATTAGTTGCTCTAAAAATGCAGGCGAAAAAATTTAGTGTAAAATACTGCAGTACAAAGCACATGGTCTTAGTAGAGGGAACATTTAATTTTAGTTTCTATGATAATTAAAATGTAAGATAAAGTCAAAGCTTGTTAATTGCTCCATCTTATGGTTGTTTTTTTTTCAGAATACAGACAAAGAAAATGTTCAGAGGAAAATGATTTAGTTATTTCTTTAATGATTCTTTTTGGACATAATGTTATTTTGATCCATATAAATGGTGACCTTGGAAAACCTTTTTAAGTCCATTCTTACATTTGGCCACTTGATAGAGTCTTTCCAAAGGCAAACTACTTTTGGTTAAATTTAAAAAAAAAATGGCATGTACTTATTGGAGCCTCAATATTTCCAAATTAAGTTATACCTACTTATTTTAAAGTATTTCTGTAAGTTTTAACAACTTAAAATATTCTGTGAAAATATCTTTCAATTCTTTTCCTCTTATTTGACTAAGAATTGTTCATCTTTTCATAGCAAACTTAAGGCCTTAAACTCTACATTTTAATTAACATTATAGTAGCATTTGTTAGTATAATGTCAAAATCTATTATTGTTCATTTTACTCATCTGAAAGAGTACGTTAATGCTGCCTAATTGCTTTAAATATTTTCTGACTTTAACTTTGATTCCAGAATTCCAAGAAGTCTATTGACTTAAAACAGTAACAATTTCTCCTTCAAAGATTTATGCTCAGTGGATTGTGCCCAAAAGAGAAAAAGGCATCAACTTTTATTATTTTCATTCATTAATTCATCTTGAACTTCAGATTCGAGCTCAGAGACTGAATCATTAAAAATTTATCATTAAGTATTTTAAGGATTTTTTACTTATCTATTCTAAATGGTATTTTGATATCATAAAAAGATCCAATAATTTGGTATGACTTATGTAAATCAAGTGTTAATAATAATGGATAATAATGGGGGAGGGGGACAGAGCCAAGATGGCAGAGTAAAAGCAGGAACTTCCTTGAGTTCTTCCCAAAAAATACCTGTAAAAATGACTTTGAACAAATTTTAGAGCTACAGAACCCACAAAACAACAGAGTGAAACACATCTCCAGCTGAAGATAGCCTGGCAGGCTGACAGGAGAGCTCTATTGCACCAGGTGGGGAGTGGAGCACAGTCCTGTGTGGGCCATACCAGCACAGACCAGGCCAGAGCAGGTCTCAGGGGATGGAATCACTGGCAGCTTTGGTGGTGTCCAGACTTTTCAATCCACACAGACCAAAGACAAAGTAAAAGCTAAGTGTAGAAATTCTACTGGACCAGGGAGAGAGAAGAATGAGGTGCAGGCCCAGCCTTGGGGTGGTGGTAGCAGCAGCAGTTGCTTCTGGAGATCCAAACCCATGGATGGTGGGGGAAATCAAGTGACTAATCAGAGGGCAATTGCAGAGATCTCTTTGCTGATGAGGAGGTAGGATTCTCTTGCTTTGCCCTGCTGCAATCTGGATTGCAGTCTCGGGTGGTCTGGAGAAGGAACACTGGTATGGCAGAGATTGTAGCAGTATGGAGGAGTCTTCTTCAGAGACTGGAGGGAGAAAAGAATACTTGTGATCACTCACAGACCAGACCACAGGCCAGGAGAGGAGTAAACACCTCTCCTTTGATCATATCACATTAGAAGAACTGAAATTTACAGGTATCTAGAAGTAGCTCTGACAACAGCTAAACAATATCCCAGGAATTTAGGACAGAACACACTCCACTCTGAAAGAAGCAAAGTTCTACCATGGCAAAGAGTTCAAAAGTCAAGTAATTGGCTGGGAAAATGAACAAACAGAAGGAAAAAAAAGGCAGACTATAGAATTTTACATTGGTGACAAAGAAGAACAAATTATACAATCAAAAGAAGACAAGAAAGTCAAAACTCCTGCATCAAAATTCTCTAAAAAAAACCCAAAAAACATAAATTGATCACAGGCCATGGAGGACTTGTTAAAGGATTTTGACAACCAAGTGAGAGAAGTAGAAGAAAAATTGGGAAGATAAATGAGAATGATGCAAGAAAATAATGAAAAAGGAGTCAACAGCTTGCTAAAGGACACTCTCCCAATACTGAAGAAAATAATAGCTTCAAAATAGACTGATTAAAATGGCAGAAGAGGTACAAAAAGTCAATGAGGAGAAGAATGCCTTAAAAACATAATTGGTCAAATGGAAAAGGAGGTACAAAAGCTCACAGAGGAAATAAAATCCTTAAAAATTAGAATGGAATGAATGGAAGCTAATGATTTTATGATAAAACAATATATTATAAAACATATCCAAAAGAATGAAAAAATAGCAAACAAAGTGAAATAACATTGGAAAAAACACTGACCTGGAAAACAGATCCAGTAGAGATAATTTTAAAATTATTTGACTACCCTGAAGCCATGATAAAAAAAAATAGCCTAGACATCATCTTTCAAAAAATTATCAAGAAAAACTGTCCTTGTGTTCTAGAATCAGAGGAGAAAACAGAAATTGAAAGGATCTACTGATTAACTCCTAAAAAAGATACCAAAAAGAAAACTCCTAGGAACATTGTAGACAAATTCCAGAGTTCTCAGGTCAAGGAGATAATATTACAAGCAGACATAAAGAAACAATTTGAGCAATGTGGAAACATATTCAAGATACTACAAAATCCAGAAGCTTCTGCATTAAGGAATCAAAGAACTGGGAATATGATATTCCAGAGGTCAAAGGAGCTAGGATTAAAACCAAAAATCACCTACACAGCAAAACTGAGTATAATACTTAAGGGGAAAAATGGACATTCAATGAAATAGAGAACTTTCAAGCATACTTGATGAACTGAACAGAGATGTACAGAAAATTTGACTTTAAATACAAGAATCAAGAGAAGCATGAAAAGGTAAACTGAAAAGAGATGTCATATGGGACTTATTAATTTTAACTGTTTACATTCCTACATGGAAAGATGATATTTATAACTCATGAAATTTTTCTCACAATTAAGTTAGTTGAAGGGAATACATACATACATACATAAATGTGTGTGTTTCTGTGTATGTATATACACTTACATACATACATACATATATATGCATATATAGAGAGAGGGCACAGGATGTGTTGAATATGAAGGGGTCATATCTAAAAAGCAAAATGAAGGAATGAGAGAGAAATATATTGGGAGAAGGAGAAAGAGAAATAGAATAGGGTAAACTATCTCACATAAAAAAGGCAAGAGAAAGCTATTACAATAGAGGAGAAGAGCAGGGAGGTGAAAGGGAATTAGTCAGCCTTACTCTCATTTGGTTTAAGGAGGGAATAACATACTCACTCAAATGGATATCTTGCCCTAAAGGAAAGTAAAGCGGATGTGGATAAGAGGGGAGGATGATAGAAGGGAGGGCAATTTGGGGAGGGAGTAATCAGAAACAAACACTTCTGAAAAGTGAAAGATCAAAGGAGAAAATACAATAAAACAGGTGTCAGTATAGAATGGATGGAAATATAGTTCATCTTTCACAATATGTCTACTATGGAAATGTTTTGCATAAATGCATATGTATAACCTATATTGAATTGCTTGTCTTCTCAATGGAGGTGAGTGAGGAAGGAAGAAGGGAAAGGATCTGGAACACAAAGTTTTACCAACAAATGCTAAAAAAATTGTTTTTACATGAGACCATAAATTAAGATATACAGGCAATGGAGTATAGAAATCTATCTTGCCCTACAAGAAAGTAAAGGGGAAAAGGGTAAGAGTGGATTTGGGGGAGAGAAGGAAGGGGACACTAGGGGAAGGGGTAATTAGTATGCATGCCATCTTGGGGTGGGGAGTAAGGTAGAGAGGGTGAGGAAATTTGGAAATCTTGTGGAAAGAAATGTTGAAAACTAAACAAAAATAAATTGAGGAACATCATTTTAAAAATTTATTTTGGTATGAATTTGCATTAATTTTGAATCTATACTATTTAGGAAACATGATAATGGGTTTAAAGTTAGACAGTATCATAACAGGCTTAAACTGTCTCTTTGAAAGATTCCACATTATACATCAAATGATCTTAATATTATTATTTTGGTGGCATTTGTAAAAGAGATGACAATTTTTCTTTAAAACTTAGAGTGCTCTATTAGTCTTATATTACCTGGATCTATATTATATATTTAAGTTACATGAATAATCCATGACTTCAGAACTGAGTCAAAGCATTTATGAAAACCAATAAAGACAAGACAATTGTAGCAGATGGTATGATGGAAGTAACATTTACTTTATATTCCCATATTTATTTTTTTAAAACTTCTAGACCTTTATGATTGAAAGCCTTTTATCTTGGATAGTTTAGAGGTTCTGAGTATTCCTTATATCATCAATTAAAATCAATGTTTTACTTTTAATGAATCAGTTATGGTAATTGTAGGATATTATTTTGGGTGGTGGCATGTCATTGCTGTTTTTCTATCATTTTATTAATTTATCTTAGTAAATTAATAAAAGCCATGACATTTAATTATGCATTATTTTATTTAATAAAATAAATATATCTTATTTAAATTTTGTTTCTTTTATTAATTTATTAGTTAACTTAATTAATTTTCTATTCTCCAAAACACTTTAGTTCCTAGAACATGTGCATGAAACCTTCCTGATTCACTTAGTTTCAAAAAGTGACATGTATGCCGGCAGCTTGCAGACTTATCCAAAGCCCATTTGTCTTTATTATTTGATAAGATTGTATTTTAATATATTTTTTATATTTTGTAAAGGAACATTAGCATGGGAAAAGAATGCTACAGTATATGCTTTAATAATATGGTAATCAATCTTCAGCTAATTAGTTTCCCTTTTTATATTATAACTCATTTGCAGAGGCATCTCATTAATCATCAAATAGGTATTCCAATCCAACAGTGCACATATATCTCTTTTTTCTCCTTTGAACATTCCCTAGATAAGACTATAACTCTACCCTTTGTGAAAACTCAGTCAATCTAAAATGTCCTTATTCCTTCCATCATATACATCTATTGTTTCCTCTAAGAAAAATTGTGAAAATGCTGAAAACTCTCCTTACTTCTCTTATTCTACACAGTCTTGTTGTTGTTGCTGCTGCTGCTGCAGAAGTAGTAGTAGTAGTAGTAGTAGTAGTAGTAGTAGTAGTAGTAGTAGTAGTAGTAATAGTAGTAATAGTAGTAGTAGTAGTAGTAGTAGTAGTAGTAGTACTGGTAGTGGTAATGGTAATAGTACTAGTTAGTAGTATTCCCTTCTCCAAAGCTCCATGCATCTGGTACCCTCAGACAGCCTCCAAAGTGTCCAGAATCAATGTCTTTTTATTTTCTTAGGTCCAGGTCTACATACCAGGTGTGTCTCTTCTATTGTAATCACCATAGAAATTTAATGACTACTTGCTTTTAATATATAGAATAACAAAATCATAAAAGTGCTAAGTTAAAGAAGGTTGTCTAGTAAAATCTCTATGTAAAGTCTGAACACTGTGTACAAATATCAGAAAAGTGGAGTATTTGACTATATCCAGTAAGAGATCGAGAATTACTCTTGAGAAAGCCTACTCCATTGTGGACTGAGAAGGATATTAGTTGTCATCATCATCATCATCACCATCATCATCATCATCATCATGATCACTCCAAATCTGTATTTATTACTTTCCACTAGTTATACTTTGCCTGCCTTGCTCCCAAAGAAACAGTCTAATCTTTCTTTAACGTAAAACTTCTTTAGGCTTTTGCAAATTTTTTGCAATTTTTTCTCATTTATAATTAAATAGGCATTCATTCAGGATTTTCATGTTAAAGATGACAACTATTGTGCCTCTCATTCCCAAGCCCTACCATTATTTTTTTTTTCTCTAGGATTAATAAATCCAGGCTCTGTAACCAATTCTGAAATGGCAAGGTTTTCTGCCACTATGTTAGACCCACTCTAACTTGCCAATCTCAAGGTCAACAAGGTAGTTGTTTTCATTTGCATTTCTGTAATCGATAGTGACTAGAGCATTTTTTTTTCATATGACTTTAATTTTTTCATGTAAATTTTCAATTCTTTATCTGAAAAATACCTGTTCATATCCCTTGACCATTTTATCAACTAAATTATTACTTGTTTTCTTATAAATTTGACTCAGTTTTCCATATATTTGAGAAATGAAATCTTTAGCAGAGACAATTTCTATAAAAATAATTTCCTAGGTATCTGATTTATTTTTAATCCTGGTTGCTTTGGTTTTGTTCATGCAAAATCTTTTTAATTTGTTATAATCAAAATTATACATTTTGCATCTCATAATGCTATCTATTTCTTATTTATTCATAAATTCTCCCCTCCTCCATATCTCTGACAGGTAAATCATTCCTTGTTCTCCTAATTTGTTTATGGTAAATTTGCCTTTATGTCTAAATCGTGTACCTATTTTGACCTCATCTTGGTATACAGTGGGAGATGGTTATGTATGCCAAATTTCTGTCTTACTGTTTACCAGTTTTGCCAGAAGATTTTGTCAAATAGTGTTTTTATCTGAGAAGCTTCAGTCTTAGGGTTTATCAAACACTAGACTACTATGGCCATTTACTGTGTCTTAAGTACCTAATTTATTCTGCTGATCCACCAATATTCATTAGGGGAATTGGTCTATAGTTTTCTTTCTCTGTTTTGATTCTAACTGATTTAGGTATCAGTGCCATGGTTGTGTCATAAAAGGAATTTGATATCTTCACTTATTTTTTTCAAAAACTTTCTGCAGTATTGTAATTAATAGTTCTCTAAATGTTTGGTAGAATTCAATCATTCATACTTCTGTCCCCGGGGGATTTTTCTTAGAGAATTCATTGATGACTTGTTCAATTTACTTTATCTAAAATCACATTAAATATTCAATTTCTTCTTGTGTTAATCTGGGAAATTTGTGCTTTTGTAAAGTTCATCCATTTCTACTTAGTATATCAGGTTTATTGGCATATAGTTAGGCAAAATTGTTCCTATTTATTGCTTTGATATCTTCTTCATTGATGCTCACCCTTTTCATTTTTTAATACTAGTAATTTGATTTCCTTTTTTCCTTTGTACCACTGAGAAAAAAGTACATTCCTTTCAAACACCATTCAGTTTTCTTCAGAAGTCTATCTTATCTAAATTTTCTGAAATTCTATTCACTCCTTAACTTCTTTCTTGTTTATTTTGTGGTTAGATTTATTTAGTTCTGAGAAGGGAAATTTGAGGTCCTCTACTGGTATAGTTTTAGTGTCTATTTCTTCCAGTAACTCATTTAAGTTCTGTTTTCAAAATTGGGGTTATTTTCCATTTGGTGCATATATGTTTAGTATTTATATTAATTCATTGTCTATGGTACCTCTTAGAAAGTAATTTCCTTCCTGTCTCTTCAAATTATATCTATTTTTGCTTTTGCTTTGACTGGAGTCATGATTGCTACTCCTGCTTTTTTGTTTTTAAATTTCAGCTGAAGCAGAATATATTCTGCTCCAGTCTTTTACCTTTATTCCATTTGTGTCTCTCTGTTTCGAATGTGTATCTTGTAAACAAAATATCATAGAATTTTATTTTTTACACCACTCTGCTATCTACTTCCATATTATGGATGAGTTCATCCCATTCATATTCACAGTTATGATTAATAAGTGTATATTTCCACCCACCCTATTTTCTCCTATTCATACTTGTTCTTCTTTCTTTTTACCCTGTCCCTCCTCCCCAGTATTTCTGGCCACCACCTTCCTCAATTTCCCTCCCTTCTATCAGCACCCCTTTCCTCATCCCTCTCGCTTCCTGCTTCCCTACAGAAAAGCATTTCCTAAGCACTATCTAAAAGGAAATCACTATATATCCTATATTAAAGATATCACATTCTGCTGGGGGAGATGAAACAAATGAAGTTTGTCTTCAATTACAAGTCAGGTGGAAAGGTTTTTAATATGCATTGGCAAAGTAGATATTGCACCTTCCTTAGTGAGATTTTCATTTAATTAAACCCTAACAGTTTCTTGTGTTAAAACATTTAACAATGCCACAAGTTTTATAAACACAAATCAATTACATAAGTGTGTGTGTATACACACACTAATATACACATATGTATGTATACACTGACTTATTATTAATATGGCTGTCAGGGAGTTTCAGTAGTCAGAATTGCATACAGAGCTTTCCAGGTAGTTTTATTTTAAAAACTTATATATTAATTTTTTGTAATATATTGCTGTATATAGTATATAGAATATGTTCATTTTGCTTTCTAGTTTTCCCAGAAGGTTTTATTAAACAGGATATTTTTTCCTGGATGAAAATACTTTTTCTTTTTTACTTTATTTGCCTCTAAATTATTGAATTCACTTATTTCTGTATCTATCCTATCCAATCTGTTTTATTGATCTACTTTTCAAATTTTTAAGCAGTATCAAATAGTTTTGGTGGTTACTACTTTACAATATAGTGTTAAATCTAAAAATTTTATTTTTCTGACAGTTCTTTTTTTCTACTTTTCTTTTCACAGTCTAGAATGTTATTTTGTCTATATCTATAAATTATCTCTTTGATAGGTTTATAGGTATAAAATTAAGCCTATAAATTGGTTTTGACACTATAACTATTCTTATTATATTAATGTGACCTAGCCATGAGTACTGACAATTGCTCCAGATAAATTGTTCTTAATTTCTTCAAGAAATATTTTTTAAATTGGATCAATACAGTGATTGAATGTGCTTTGACAGCTATTTTAGATAGATATTTTAAGTGGAACTTCCATTTGTAATTTCACCTCCCGTATTTTGTTATTACTTTTCAGATATCATTTTGATTTTTATGTATTTATTTTGTGTCCTGTAAATTTGCTAAATTTATGGTCTCGATTTGTTTCTTTGCTGATCCTTTAGAAATTTCTAAGTAAGCCACCATATTTTCCATGAATTATCAAAATTTTGCTTCTGCTTAGCCTATATTTTGCCTTTTTTTCTCTCATCTACCACTTTGCCAACTTTTGGAAAATCGTGACAAATAAAAAAAATGGTGCATTATTCATTTGCTTCTATAGTTATTGGGGATTCTTACTATTTCTTTGTGTTTTCCCATTTTATATCATGTTTGTTTTTGCTTTTGGAATACTCTTTATCATATTGAAATAAGACATCTGTATGCCTATATTTTGTAGAGTTTTTAGTTGAAATTAACTTTTGTATTTGCCAAAACTTTTCTCTAGCTATTGTGATAGTCATTTGGTTTGGGATATTTTTGATTAATTACATTTATTGTTTTTCTAATGTTGAATCATCCTTGTAACACTGGTAGAAATTTAATTAGATCATACCGCATAATTTTTTGAAGAAGAATTCCTAATAGATGATGATGAAGTCCTCTAGTTGCTTCTGTTCAGATACAACATCCTGATTTTATCAAGCCTAACATAATATGAGAAAAGATCTAAAATGATCTCCACAATGACTCAAATATTTGTCTTATTTACACAAGAAAAGGAATTGGATAAAATGCTTATTATATAGATGGAAACTCATAAAAATGGCCCCTTAATACATATATCTTGGAAAGATTCTGTAATTGGCTGGTCATTGAGCTAGTGACAGAGTTTAATGAGGAAGAAAATGAGCTCAAGTACTTTTAATGACTCCAGGCTTCTGCTGGTGGGGGGCAGTAACTCATTTCTTCATCATCAGGATTCTTCTAATCATGTTGAATGGGTATGGATATGTAATAATAACAAAGTCTCTGATGATCTGAAGTCAAAAGTCAAATAATTGACAATAAGAGGCACATGGTAGACAATTACAAACTAGAAGGAAGAGAGGGAGGAAAGGAGAAAAGGAGAGAGGGAGAGTAAAAGGAAGGGAAAAAAGCTGATTTATTAAGCAGCTACTCTATGCCAAGTATTTTACAAATATTAACTCCTTTGATCCTCACAAAAACCCTGGGAGAGATAGGTGCTAGTATAATTCCTATTTAATAGTTGACTATGTGAAGGTAATTATGATTTTCATAATAATCAGTATGATATATGTAATAAATATACCAATAGATTAAATTTAGGAGTAAGAAGCTCACAACACTGTTTGAAATGATCATTCAAACACTGACAATGTTCACACAACTACTGGCATTCCTGTGCCTATATATTGTAAGTGAAGCAGATCAAAGACAGTAGAACCTGTTCCCATCACAGAACTCTGGTACTGTGACCCAACAAATAATGACCCCCAAGGATGTGGCTGTATTGTTCTCCACTGTGGGAAATTGCAAAAGTCTGAACAATTGCAAACCACCTTCTCCTTTCCCTTTCCACTGTGATTTATGAATATAACCTCTGTCTTCACTTCAAAAAGGTGGATTTCTGATCAGGAAAATTCTGGATTTCCAAATTTGTTCCTCATAATGAAAGGAATCAAGTAAACATCTACGTCATTACTGACACTTTTTCTGTGACCTGCTGTTTTGTCATTCTCAGGTTTGAAACTAACTAGCAAAATCAGTAAAAATCCTCTTAATAATAAAATAGAGACAGAAAAAAGACTGTGACTTGCTCATGGTTACATTATTAATAAATGCCTATGGCTGTATTTAGAAATCTGATTTTCCTGATTCTGAGCCCAGTGCTCATTTGGCTGTGCCACCTGACAGCCACTATAAAGCATTGCCCATAAAGAGTTAAATCATGAATGTAAAAGAAAGTACAATTGCCATGTCCCAAGAGAAGGCAAAATGGATGGACAGATCTCTTGTTCCATAGGTTTCAATAACATATTAAGAATTCTATAGAAAAGACATGATGAGTGCCTCATTTTGTAGTAAATACCCACATATAGATGAAAATATCAAAATTTGTAAGTATAAGCCTTTTTTTGGGGTCAATTGAAAAAAGAATGACAAGGTACTTATGAGAAATAGTGTGTACTTTACGATGAGCTGGATGAATTTTGATTCAGCTTTCTTAATATTCACAAAGATACATGTAGAGTCAGACTAGTAGCAGATAAAGTGTTTACCTAAGTGAATTTAAGATATTAGATTAAATCTGAGTGATGCAGAGTGCTCTAGGCCTTGTATGCATCAAAAAACATATTTTACCAAAATTGAATATTTAAAGTAAATGAAGAGCAGGGCCAATCAGAACTTTTCTTCTTCCTTCGCACATACATATATGTATGTATATATATTTACAAATTCATTAACACATTCATTTGGTTCTCTATCTTTCTGGTTATGCAGGTTTTTCAGCCAAGTTGTAGCCAGCATCATCACCACTGCCCTTGTCCTTGCTGATTGCACTCCATGAAACAGGCACTACCCACTAGCCCCAGCAGCCTTCTAGTCATGTGTACCAGGTCTGTATCCTATTACTCTTACTGCTCTTACAACAGCAGTAAGGGCAGGCAGCAGCTTCTGCTACATGACCTTGAAGACCTTGTACAGCCTGGGCAGCCCCATCTTCCCAAGCTGCACCAGTAGCCTGTACTCCTCCACTGATAGAGAGGGCTCTCATCTGTGATGTACTTTCCAAGGAGCTCTAAGGTGCCTAGGGTGAGTTTGCTCTTCAATTCAGTGCTCTTCTTCCTGGCCAATGCCATTAAGAGCTCAAGAAGACCAGGACCAAGGAGAAGATGGAGTCGCAGGAGCTGAACCACCACTTTGCCAACTATATTGACTAGGTAAGCTTTCTGGAGCAGCCCAAGATTTTACAGGCTGAACTTGAGCAACTCAAGAGTCAGGGAAAGTTGAGCCTGAGAGATCTGTAGCAGGAAGAGATGACAAAGCTGTGCTGGTATGTTGACCAGCTCACCAAAGACAAAACCCAGGTGGAATTGGAATAAGACAACCTGGCTGTGGATGTCTTGAAGCTCCAGGAGAAGGTGCAAGAGGAGATGCTTCAGAGAAAGGAAACTGAGAGTACCTTGCATTTTTTTTTTTTCAGACAGAATGCTGATGAGGTTTCCATAGAATGTCTAGACCTGGAACATAAAGTTGAATCCCTGTAAGAAGAGATTATTTTCTTGATGAAACTTCATGTTAAGGAAATCTAAGAACTATGGGCCCAGACTCAAGAATAACACATTCAGATCACTGTGGATGTTGTGAAGTCCAACCTCACTGCAGCCCTGTTTAATGTTCATCAGAAGTATATGTATAAAAGTGTAGCTTCCAAGAACCTGAAGAAGACAGAGGAGTGGTACAAGTCCAAATTTGATGACCTCTCTGAAACTGCTAATAGAAACAATGATGCCCCAGGACAAGCTTATTTATTTTATTTTTAATTCTTATTTAGTATGCCAGATGAGTGAAATGGAAGAGGACACTATCAGTCACCTGAAGGATGAAATCCAGATAGGAAAAAAAATGGTTCCTCACCTTTGTGAATATAAAGACCAGCTGAATGTTAAGTTGGCCCTTGATATTGAGACTGCTAGCAACAGGGAACTGCTGGAGGGACAAAAAAGCAAAATTGTTTTGTCTCTTCCAAATTATTCTTCTCTGACTCTGAGGGAAACCAACCTTGACTCACATCCTTTGGTTGACACCAATTCAAAGAGAACATACTCAATTAAGACTGATAAAACTAGAGATGGACTGGTTATCAAGGAAACTTCTCAACACCATGATCATGTGGAATGAAAAGTACATACTGACTGCAATAAAATTTTGCTATCAAGAAGAGAAGAGATTCGATAAGTAAAAAAAGCAGTTTTTAAATGCCTTTCTACAATTTTCCAAGAACATAAGATAGATTTTGGTAGTTATAATGGAAAAGACTTTTAATTCTTATGAACTGACCCACATAAAAGATTTAGACAGTTTACAACAAAATTTAGTTTACAATGATAACTTATGCTCCAATTGTTTTTAAGAAGTGTTTTTGAATACCATAAAATTGTCTTTTTCTTCAAATTTCCAGCCAGTGTCTGACTCCCCTTTCACTGCTTTAATAAATCTTTGGAAAATAAAAAAAAAAAAAGACAACATTGCTTTGTACTTTTTGTCAAATTGCTTCAGTTACAAATGTTTTATTATTAAAAAAAAAAATCTGAGGGCAGCAAATGCCTTATTTTCTTGTTCATCTATTCACTATTCCTAGTAAAGAGTCTTTAGCAAGTGATCAATAAGTACTCATTAACTAATAATATTCATAGTCATGATGAAATGCATTTTGATTTAAATGTGTTCATGTTTTATCACATATGACAAATTATTTATGGTTTGTTTTTCCTTAGTTCTCTTTAGAGCACAGTTAATTATAAAAAATATTTTATGGGCCATCCTTGCTCCATAACTCATATTTCCTTTCTGGTTTTTGTTTGTAAAGCAATAAAGACATTTGGTTTGATTTCTAACACTAATTATTCCTACTGCAAAATAATCTATGATGGTGATTTAGCTGATATTCACAAAAAAGAAGAGGAAGAAAATATGGGAGGTTTGTGGCTTTGTAATCTGAACATCATGATTAAAACTAAAAAGAGGCATTAAATAAGCACATTTTAATATCATTAGCAATGTTTTATAATAGACGAGAGTATTTTCTAATTTAACCCTTTTATTTTAAACTTAGCTGCATATTAGTTTGTAGGTGCTTGTAATTTAAAAAAAATATATACACACTCTATTATAGAGTCCCATAAATTGGACTTTTTGCATTATAACTGGGATATCATCCATCCTTTCAAGAAAATTGTTTTTATTTTAATTTTGTTTTCCCTTCCTGTTCAAGCAGGACTTCTGAGTAAATAGGAAAGTTGATCTTTCTGAACAGGAGGTTTACAAAGTTAGACTCTGAGTCCCTTGAGAATAGAGACTGTCTTTTACTTTTCTTGGCATCCCCAGAACTTAGTATAATACTGGCACATAATAACTGCTTAATAAATGTTCAGTGACTAAATGATTAATACTGAAGAAAAAATAGGCACTAAAACAAAGTTAAAAAGAATATTTGGCAGACCTTTTTGTTTCTCATGATCATGTTTACCAATAATTATAATCTCCACTTTGCATGTGTAGTTCAATTTGGTTTCCACTTTATGGAACGGGAATTTCCTCCTGGGATAAACTAATGGCCTCTAATCTTATAACCATGCTGCTAATGCAAACCTTAGATATTGAATATTTTAACTCCTCTCTTAGTCTCCTCTAGTGTCTGATTGGAGGTCTGGACAGTGGAACGCTAAAGAGCTCCCAAGCACTTCTTTAGAGAAGGAATTGGATTTTCAGCTAATTCCATTGCATCTACACCTCTGCTTGGTTTCAACTCCAGGGAACAAGATACCCCAGCTAGGTCCCCTGGTTCCCCACCCCCATGTTCAGCTTCTTTTTCTGCGTTGTCTTCTCTCATTACATTATAAGCTTCATGAGGTCAGGGAATGTCTTTCTTTTCCTTATGTTTATCCTCAGAATTGAGCACAGTGCCTGGCACATAATGGGTACTTAAGCATTTTTTTTTAATTGAATTGAATCATAATCATCCTTAAAAAGAATTTTGTGAAGGCAACTTTGCTTTGTACTTCACTATTGTAAGATGCAAACCCCAATTCATTTTGAATTAGAAGAAATGAGTTTGAATCTTGATTTTGTCACTATCTGTTTGAATATATGTCATGAAAAGAGAAATGGATGTTGAGTCATAAGTCTTTGTATCAACAAGCACCCTAGCATACCTAGGGCGGCTACTAGCACAGGTTCTTAGATCTGCTTTTCTAAAGGAAAGCAATGCAAAATGGGTTAACAATCTTACTTTAATCAAACACATCATTTACCTAGTTCAAGGGGAA
>CM053587.1:192622702-192638768 GCA_028646515.1 Pseudochirops corinnae
TGGGACTCAGTCTTCTGGTATTTAAATGAATGCACTATCTATATTTCTTATGTAGAGAGCCTGTTCTATTTTGTGATTAATAACTATATCAGCATATTTATAGTTACTGTAGGCATTGTGAATACTGCATTGCTGATACACCAACCCATTCCCTCTAGAATATACCTGATATGTGGTCATTCTGTTTTTGTTTAAATAAATTTAAGGAAGAGGTACTTCCTTCCTCCTTAAGGAACTTATTCCACTTCTACATTGCACTAAAATTTATAGCTTCTATTCATTTCTATAATTCTTTATTCTCCAGAAACATAGAACATATCCAATCTCTTCTGTAAGAAAGCACTTCCTGAATTTGAAAAAAAAAACTATCTTGTAATCACATAGTTTAACTCTTCTTCAGGCTAAATATCACTACTTCCTTCAGCTTATCCTCCTATGACACATTTTCAAAGCTCCTCAATATTGACAATGACCTCTTTTCGGAGCTCTACAGTTATTCTCCAGAGTAAAAAGACTATGAACATAGGGCAAGGCAAGCAACATAAAGAAATTAGATTCCTAAGCAAATGGAAAAAGATGAACAAAAAACCCAAGATGGGACCAGGGAGCACAAAAGGAAGCTGGAGCATTGGTTCCTACTATCAGATTTTGAACCAAAAGAAAAAATAACATAAGAGTTGGAGGGGATTCCTGACCTGTGTTGGAAGGGGGAAGAAGGTCTTATTAAAATAAATATGGGATTGGTGGGAAGAGAATGGAACAAAAACCACTAAAAGTTAAGAGACAAATTTGAGACTGTCTTTGAAAGGGTGACAACTGAATATTCTGAGATGTGGCAGCTAGGTAGATAGAGACAATGGCCTAAAATCAGGAAGATCTGAGTTCAAATTGAACATCAGACAGTTAATAGCTTTCTGACCTTGAACATGTGACAAAAAATTTGCCATTTGTCTCAGTTTCCTCAACTGTAAAATGGAGATAATACCTACCTTTTACAAATTTTGGGAGGATAAAATGAGATACTATTTAGGAAATGTAGTGCCTGCCATATGTAAACATCTGACAAGTGCTTATTTTCTTCCTCCCTTTGTATGAAGCAAAAGAGGCCAGGAACACGTAACATATTGTTGAGGTAAATATTCCATTGAAGTACTTGCATAAAAGATTACTTTATATTACTCAGCATGTAAGTCTTCCAAGAGAATGAAATAGAGAGTGATCTGGGAGATCCAAGGTAGGCGTCATCAGGATTTTTAATAATTTTGAAAGTCTTCTGCTGATTATTTTCAAAAGGATTTTCAGTTTGTTTATTACTACATAGAATTCAAAGTTCACATAGAATACTAGTGAAATGCATAGAACCCCTGGAGATTTAGTGATTTTCTGGCAAAGATTTGAGAAAAACATGCTTTTCTCCTTGGCAATTACATCAAAGAATACATGTATTGCTTATTTCAAACAGTCGCCTGGTCACTTTTTTATACAGAATTAATGGTCCATCACAGACCTGAAAATTAGTATATTTCAATAAGATAGTTATTAAATAGTTTTTTTTTATTTCTTCTTCAGAGAAAGTCTATAGTGGTTGGGGAATGAAAGTCTGTCTTCCATATAAATGTTCAGTTTTGCTGAAATTAAGTTATGATCTATACGTCATGTTCAGAGATAATGCTGACCTGCCATGGACAAGAGAGAATCCTTATAGTTCCAAAAGTAGTAACATATTGGAGTGAGCTACCGATGCCAAGCAACCCTACCCCTTATGACCACTAGCATCTATTCTTGAGAAAGATGGCCCGGATTTTGTTTCTTTTTATACTTTGTTACTACATTGAAGTTTTTGTTCCTCAATGACATAAGAATTGTATGCCTTAATCATGAGTTGAATTCTCATCTAGTTTACAAGGGCATCCATTTTTGCAATCAAAATTCAGAATTTCAACAACATTTACTGTTACAGGTCGGTGGAGTCCAGAAGAGAGACAGTGGAAGAAGAATAATGCAGAAATATATCTTGAATGTACACTGAAAAAGAAATCTGCTGGAGTAGAGAGGCAACATTTCTAAAATCTCAAGCCATGTTTGTAATATGGAAGTGTTTGAATTTAATGTTATTGCAGTAGCCTAAAGATAGCACTAGGAATAATAAAATGACTGGTGTACATAATGCTCCTGAAACATGATTTAACTGTAAGGATTGGGAGACAATCAAAGAAATAGGTATGTAGATAAAAAACAAACACCTCTCATTTCCCTTTACATCACTAATTATTGAATATTCCTTTTTGGGGGGAGTGGGGGAAAGCAAGGCAATTGGGGTTAAGTGACTTGCCCAAAGTCACACAGCTAGTTAGTTTGTGTGTCAAGTGTCTGAGGTCGGATTTGTACTCATATCCTCCTGACTCCAGGGCCGGTGCTCTATTCACTGCATCACCCAACAGTACCCCCTAGTGAATGTTCTTAAGGCAAGAAATCTCATGGTAGATAGGCCCAGCATAAGTATTGATGTGCTGTTACAGGTGCAATAGGATTTCAATCTGCATTCTTTTCCCTCTTGGCTCCTCCAGTAAACATGAAGAATAAAATGAGGCAGCAAAAATGAAAATCACATTTTGAAGTGAAATGTGTTTGTGTGTGTGCCTCTGTGTCTGTTTGTGTGTGTACATATTTGCTCAGTTCTCAGACTTCCACAAACTTCAGGAGGCTCAAAAATTTGAGAAATGACTTTTTTTAAAAAAAAAAAAATATTTAATTAATTTTACCTTACAACATTCTGTTCCACAATCCCTTGAGTTTCAAATTTTCTCCCCCTTTCTCTCCTCACCCCACCATGGTGGCATGCAATCAAATATAGGATCTACAAAAACCTTCACATTAAATATTAGTCATGATGTAAAGAAGGATTATAACCAATAGAACGAACAATGGGAAAGAGGAAAGAAAACAAGAAAAAGAAAGAGAGCAAGTAGTTTGCTTCAATCTGCCTTCAGACTCGGCATCTCTTTTTCTGGATGTGGATGGCCCTTTCCATCACAAGTTTTTTGGAGTTGTCTTATAACATTACATTGCAGAGAGGATCCCAGTCTATCATAGTTAGTCATCACACATACGTTGTGTCTGTAATTGTCTACAAATTACTCCTGGTTCTGCTCTTCTCACTCAACATCAGTTTACATAAGTCTCTCTGGGTTATTATAAAGTCCTTCTGCTCCTCATTTCTTATAACACAATGGAATTCCATTACATTCATATGTCACAACTTGCCTAGCCATTGCCCAATTGATGGAAATCTTCTTGATTTCCAATTCTTTGCCACCACTAAATGATCTGCTATAAATATTTTTTTGTACATATGGGTACTTTCACCACTTCTATTATCTCTTTGAAATACAACCCTAGAAGTGGTATTGCTGGCTCAAAGGATATGCACATCATTATAGCCCTTTGGACATAGTTCCAGATGGCTCCTCAGAAGGCTTGGATCAGTCCACAATCCCACCAGCAATGCATTAGTGTTCCAATTTTTCCACGTCCTCTCCAGCATTTATCATTTTCCTGTTTTACCATCTTAGCCAACCTGATCAGTGAGATGTGGTACCTCACAGTTGTTTTGATTTGCATTTCTCTAACAAATAGTGATTTGGAGCATTTTTTCATATGCCTATAGATATCTTCAATTTCATCCTCTGAAAACTGTCTGCTCATATCCTTTGACCATTTTTCAATTGGAGAATGACTTGTATTATTGTAAATTTGACCCAATTCTTTGTATATTTTAGAAATGAGGCCTTTATCAGAGACACTGGTTGTAAAAATTTTTTCCCAATTTTCCACTTCCCTTTTAATCTTGGATACATTGGCTATGTTTGCAGAGAAACTTTATAATTTAATATAATCAAAATTACCCATTCTGCATTTTATAATTCTCCCTAACTCTTGTTTGGTCACAAAATTTTCCTGTCTCCATAAATCTGTCAGGTAAACCATTCCTTGCCCTCCCAGATTGCTTATAGTATCAGCCTGTATAGCTAGATTCTACACCCATTGCAACTTGATTTTGCTATGTGGTGTTAGATATTGGTCTCTGCCATATTGTATTCCAATTTTCCCAGCAGGTTGTGTCAAAGAGTGAGTTCTTGTCCCCAAAACTGGGGACTTCAGGTTTATCAAACAGTAGATTACTACAGTCATTGACTGCTCAGTCTCATGTACCAATCTATTCCATTGATCCACTACTCTATTTTTCAGCCAGTACCAAGTAGTTTTGATGACTGCTGCTTTATAATACAGATTAAAATCTGGTATGGCTAAACCACTTTCCCTAGCATTTCTTTTCATTAATTCCCTTGATATTCTGGACCATTTGTCCTTCCAGATGAATTTTGATACACTTTTTCTAGCTCTACAAAGTAATTTTTTGGTAGATTGCTTGGTATTGCACTAAATATGTAATTTAATTTAAATAAAATTGCCATTTTTATTATATTAGTTTGACCCACCCAGGAGCAACTGATGGTTTTTCACTTAGTTAGATCTGACTTTATTTGTGTGAAAAATGTTTTGTAATTATGTTCATATAGGTCCTGGGTTTGTTTTGGCAAGTAGATTCCCAAATATTTTATAATGTCTACAGCAACTTTAAATAGAATTTCTCTTTCTTTATCTTGCTGTTGGATTTCATTAGAAAAAAAAAAAGAAATATATAGCAATGCTGAGGATTTATGTCACTTCATTGTATATCCTGTAACTTTCCCAAATTTATTTATTATCTCAAGTAGTTCTTTGCTTGATTCTCTAGGATTCTCTATGTTTATCATCATATCATCTGCAAAGAGTGATAGCTTAGTCTCTTCTTTGCCTAATTTGATTCCTTACATTTCTTTTTCTTCTCTTATTGCTACTGCTAACATTTCTAGTACCAAATTGAATAAGAGGGGTGATAGTGTACATCCTTATTTCACTCCTGATCTTATTGGAAATGCTTCTAGCTTATCCCCATTACATATAATACTTGCTGATGGTTTTAGATAGATTTTCAGGAAGACTTCATTTATTCCTATATTTTCTAGTCTTTTTAATAGGAATGGGTGTTGTATTTTGTCAACAGCCTTTTCTGCTAGTTTTGTTTTTGATGTGATCAATTATACTGATTGTTTTCCTAATATTGAACCACCCTTGCATTCCTGGAATAAATCCTACCTGTTCAGAGTATATTATTCTCATGATAAGTTGCTATAGTCTTTTTGCTAATATTTTATTTAAAATTTTTGCATCTATATTCATGAGGGAAATTGGTATATAATTTTCTTACTCTGTTTTGTCTCTTCGTGATTTAGGTATCAGTACCATATTTGTGTCATAAAAAGAATTTCACAGGACTCCTTTCTTCTCCAATTTTCCCAAAGAGTTTGCAAAGTATTGGAATCAATTATTCTTTAAATGTTTGATAGAATTCACTAGTAAATCCTTCTGGCCCTGGAGATTTTTTCCTAGGGAGTTCATTGATGCTGTGTTCAATTTCTTTTTCTGAGATGGGTTTTTTAAGTAATTTACTTCCTCTTCAGTTAATCTGGGCAACCTTTTTTTTTTTCTGTAAATATTCCAATAAGATTGTCAGATTTATGTGCATGCAATTGGACAGAATAATTCCTAATGTCTTAATTTCCTCTTCATTGGAGGTATATTCACCCTTTTCATTTTTGATATTCATGATTTAGTTTTCTTCTTTCTTTTTTTATCATATTGACCAAAGGTCTATAAATTTTATTATATTTTTTTATGAAACCAGCTATTAATTTTATTTATTAATTCAATATTTTACTTAATTTCAATTTTATTAATCTCTCCTTTGGTTTTCATTATTTCTAATTTAGTATTTAATTGGGGATTTTCAATTTGTTTTTTTCCTAAGAACTGCCTTTGCCGCATCCCACAAGTTTTGGTATGTTGTCTCATAATTGTCATTCTCTTGAATGGAGTTACTGGTTGTTTTTATTATTTCTTGTTTGACCCACTCATTCTTTAGGATTAAATTATTTAGTTTCCAATTAGGTTTTAGTCTATCTGTCCATGGCCCTTTATTACATATGATTTTATTGCATCATGATCTGAGAAAGATGCATTTATTGTTTCTGCCTTTCTGAACTGAATTGTGAGATTTTTATGCCCTAGTACATAGTCCATTTTTGTTTATGTCTCATGTATGTCTGAGGAAAAGGTATATTCCTTTGTATCTCCATTCAGTTTTCTCCAGAGATCTATCATGTCTCGTCTCTCTAAAATTCTATTCACCTCCTTATCTTCTTTCTTGTTTATTTTGATGTTAGATTTATCAAGTTCAGAGAAGGGGAGATTGAGGTACCCCACTAGTATGGTTTTGCTATCTATTTCTTCCTCTTATTCCCTTGACTTCTCCTCTAGGAATTTGGATGCTATACTTCTTGGTGCATTTATGTTATGTGATGATATTGCTTCATTCTGGATGATGCCTTTTAGAAGGATGTAGTTTCCTTCTTTATCTCTTTTAATTAGATCTATTTTAGCTTTTGCTTTATCTGTGATAAAGATTGCTACCCCTGCTTTTTTTTTTTTACATTACCTTAGGCATAATTTATTCTGCTCTAGCCTTTTACCTTTACCCTGTGCTTATCCCCTTGTTTCAAATGTGTTTCTTGTAGACAACATATTGTAGGATTGTGGTTTTTATGCATTCTGTTATCTCTCTCTGTTTTATGGGGGAGTTCATCCCATTCACATTCACAGTTATGATTACTATCTGTCTTGCCTTCCCTCTTATTACCTCTCATTTATGTTTTTATTTCTTCCTTTTCCCTTCCCCTCCTTAAGAATTTTCCTTTTGACCACTGCCTCTCTCAGTATTCCATCCCTTTGCACCTCCCTCCCTTTACCTACTGTTCCTCCTTATTACTACTTCCCTCCCTTCTAACCTCTCCTCCCTTGTCCCCCTTACCCATCTTTCTGCTTGTAGGGCACAATATGCTTTTACACTTAAGGAAGTATGTTATTCCCTCTTTGAACCCAGATTGATGACAGTAAATTTCATACAGTGCTCCTCTCCCTCATTCCTTTCCCTCTATTATAATGAGTTTTTGTGTCTTTTCACATTAGAATCCTAAACTTAACTGATTGTGTTGGTCCCTCTTTGAACCAGAACCAATGAGAATAAAATTCATATGACATTCATCTCACTCCCTTCTTTCCCTCTAACATGCCTCTTAGTGTGGCATAGTTTGCCCTTTTCTGCTTTCCTTGTATGCCATTCCAGTCCCTTTGTACCCCTTAATAAGAAATTTTTTAACCATCAAATTAGTTCATTTATACCCACACTCTATATCTATGTATATCCCTTTTAAATGTTATGAGAATTATATAAATCTCAATATTGACAGGTATCAGCTTCCCATATAGGGATGTAAATAGTTTGCCCTTATTGAATCACAAGTTATGTGCATGTGTGTGTGTGTGTGTGTGTGTGTGTGTTTTCCTTGTTTATCTTTTTATGTCTTTCTTGAGTCTTGTATTTGGAGATCAAATTTTCCATTGAGCTCTGTCTTATTTCTTTGAATGACCATCTCCTTGCCTGAAATATTATGCTCAGTTTTTCTGGGTAGTGGTTCCTTGGTTGTAATCCAACCTCTTTTGCCTTATGAAATATCCAATTACAAAATGTCCATTCTTTTAATGTAGAAGCTGCTAGGTCCTGTGTATTCCTGACTCTAGTTCTATAATATTTGATTTTTTTTTTTCTGACTGCTTGCAGTATTTTCTCCTTGACTTTATAATTCTGGAATTTGGCTGATATATTTCTTGGAGATTTTAGTTTGGGATCTCTTTCAGTAGGAGTCTAGTGAATTCTTTCTATAACTATTTTACCCTCTGATTCTAGGACCTTAGGGAAGTTTTCTTTCACAGTCTCTTGGAGGATGTTGTCCAGGCTGTTTTTTTTTTTTTTAATCATGGCTTTCTGGTAGACCAATAATTCTTAGGTTATCTCTTCCTGATCTGTTCTCCTGGTCAGTTGTTTTTCCAATGAAATAATTTACACTTTCTTCAAACTTTTTGATCTTCATATTTTGTTTGACTAATTCTTGATGAGTCATAAAGTCATTAGCTTCAGTTTAACTGATTTTAATTTTTAATGAAATATTTTCCTCAATTAGTTTTTGAAGCTCCTTTTTTAGGGAGGTATTTTCTCCAGTTAGATTTTGAACCTTCTGTCCCAGTCCACAAATTTTACTTCTTAAGGATTTGTTTTCTTAAGTGAGGTTGTTTTTTTTTTCCCCATTTTGGTCAATGTAATATAAAAAGAATTCATCAATTTATTGTCCACCTCTCTAATTTGGCTTTTCAAATCTTTCTTGACCTCTTCCAAGAATTATTTTTGGGCTTGAGACAAATTTATATTTCCTTCTGTTGTCTCAGGTGTGAGTATAGGGTCAAAGTTGTCCTCAGAATTTGGTTGTTCTAGATCACTATAATAGGAATGAATTGTTTTTGTTCTTGATTTTCCAGCTTCCTTCTTGCACATTGTGATTGCCTATTTCCTGACTTTTAAAGTGGATTTCTGCTTCTGGGATACAGAGGGCTCTGACTCTCACTTCTCAAGTTGGGAGCTGGAGGTCTGGTCATTGACTTTGTATGCTGTAGCCTCTGGATGTCTAGACTTAAGCCAAGGCCAGGACTCTCAGCGTTCCCCTGGGTTACCCTGAGGCTCCCAGAGTAAGATGTGGAGGAGGGGAGGTCTGGACACTTCAGGTTTCTGACTCTGTGCCCCTAGACTACAGCTCAGAAAGGCTCACCAGCTGGTGGCTTGCTACGCAGATGTCTGCTGATTTCCTTGATTGTGCTAAGGCATCCCTGGGCTTCTGTTGTTACTGCTTACTGGCTCCATCCCCCTGGTCTTTTTGATCTTCCTCTGGTCAGCTGAGATGGGAATTGTTGGGATGCCTCAAGCCTTCACTTCAGACCCAGCACAGCTTCAGTCACACCTTTCTTCTAGGACTCCTAAGCCTGCTACTGCTTGTACTATTTCAATGTTTTATACTTGGTGGAGCAATAATCTCGAGGATTTCAGGGTTAGGGAGGGGGATTTGAGCAGCTAAGGTTTACTCTGCCATCTTGGCTCCCAGGAGTTCAGGTAGATGATTTTTAAACATCCAGCCTGTGGGCTGATAGCCCTAGGAGAAGCTGCTGTCACTGCCAAAGACCCCGCCCTTTCTCTTACCCAGCTCTGAGCAATCCTCCATCGGCAGTGAGACCCCTGCACATTACCCTTGTGTTGGGTAGACCTGCTGGCAAGGGCTTGCTCTGCTCTCAGGTCTGTGCTGGTGCAGCCCCCACATGCTCTGCACTCCCCCTGCCCAGTCCTATGTGGGCACTTTCCTGGATTGGGAATCTTCCATGCTCTGTCTCCCAATGAATTCTGTCACTCTAAAATCTGTTCAGATTCACTTTTTAGAGGTTAGTGCCAGAATTCACTGAGGAGCTCAGAAAATTTCCTGCTTACATTCTGCCATTTTGGTTCCTCGTCCCCCACCATGATGCTTCTTTAATGATTCAAGAAATCTCTCAGCTCAATTGTTTTTTTTTACTGACTCTGAGTCATATAACTGAGTCTGTTAATAGCACACTCAAACTACTGATGGGAATAAAAGGACCCTGCTCTTCTACAAAGAGCAATTCACAAGGTAGAGATTTTGAGCCTCGGATAGATTTGACATAAGGATAAAGATGCAAATCATCTGGTAAACTTGATTTCAGAAAAAAAAATTATCATAATTATGAATATTCTGTTTAACCAGTATGGTTTCCTGAGCTTCAGGAGTTCATAACTATCAATGTAGAAAAAAAAATTATCTGAATAATTTCTCTTTTTTAACATTCTTTTTTCAAGTACATGTAAAAAGAATTTTTAACTTTTGATTTTTAAAAATTTTGAGTTCTAAATTCTCTCCCTGCCACCTCCTCCTCCTCCTCTTCCCTTATTTACCAGGCAATCCATTTGATACATATTATACATGTGTCATACAAAACATTTCCACATTGGTCATTTGAAAGAAAATGAAAGTTCTTATTTCTCAAGAAACTAGGTCTAATGTTATGAATTTAATCTATGGCTGATGTTGCTAGGTCACTAAATCTTCGTTTTGGTATTTTTTTGTATATGTTATTTTTGACAGGGTATTTTTCACATAGGGAGGAGAGGGCTAAAAGTTTTTAACATAAACAAGGAGTAGGTATGTAAGAATGTAGCACAATTGCAGTTTTATTTTGCTAACTAACTATAAGAAAATGCCTATTGAGATTTGTTCTTGATGTTGAGATATAAATTAGTGAAAAGAGAATTATGAGAATATATGTCAAACTGTCATATATAGAAAGTCATTGTGGGAAAAATAAAATCGCCATTTAAAATTGTCAGTGAGTGATGAACATTCTAAAGTCTTACAAGAAGTATTCTAAATTCAAGTATGTACCAAGACTAAAAACCTGATAAGAAAATAAGCTCTCAATAGTCACCTTAGAATTCATTCTTAAAGAGAAGACAGATGACTATCAAAGATGTTCTTGTAAAAGAAATTCTTAGCTAGAGTAGGAGTATGAATGCAAATAATGTAAAGTAACTAAGGAATGGGGTTTACCTGGGACAATGACATCTGGCAAAGGAATAGTATCTAGCAGGGGCAGGGCTGTATGGAGCTTTGCACTGTTGCACTTATTTCTCATAGTGATCTCTGTGCCTCATTTCATGGTTCTCTGCAAACAGTATAATTGGGATAGCACTCCCATTTCTTTTACTATGATTTACCATTTCAGGAGCTCATAGTCTTCCTAATCCCTAAGGAAATGCCAAGGAAATTCACAAACTACCTCTTCTTTTTTAAAATTGCAATCACAGTTTAATTGCTCCCTGAAATGATATTCTTTCCCTCACAACTGAATTAGGATGGATTGCAATTCTTAGTTATAGCTTAGGGCAAGAAGTTGGACTTGATGATAGATAAGTTCCTTCTACCCCTATAATATTGCAGTTGTTGACACCTATCTTTGTCTCATCTCACTAACTTTGGGAAAATTCTAAATTAATGCCATGATTGATATGAAGCAAGATTTGGATCTAATTGAAGGTTACAGGTTTTTTATTTAACCACTTCAATTTTTATAGCTTTATTGTATGCTTATAAAACTATCCATATACCTAGCCCTTATCATCATCATCATTATTATCATCATCATCATCATCATCATCACCATAATTTTCATTATCAACATTAGCAGTAGTATACATTTATAGATTGCCTATCATATTTGCAATCATTTTTCTCCCCAACCAATACAATAGAGTTTAACGGAAATATTATTCAAACTAGAACTTGCTCTGGAATGCAGCATGTTTCAGAATTGCCAGTATTATCCTGAGTCTCATAGAAAGCAAATCTATGTAATATTGAAAGCAGACCAAGATTGAAATTCCAGAGTTCTAGTCTCAAAGCTATAACCAACTAGTTCTATGACATTGGACAAATGATTTAATGTCTTTGGATCTCAGTTTTAATATCTATAAAATTAGGATAACAGGATGTTGGAAAAGATACTCTCTAAGTTACTTTTAAAATTTATCAGAGAATATATACATGTGTGTTCATATATCTGTACCTGCATGTGTATATGTGAAAATATGCCTATATACAAATATATATACACATTCATTTACATACAATACACATATACACATGCATCTACAGATAATCTTTCACTCATACTTATTCAATATACATGCACATGTATATATACAGATATACATGTGCACACATATAAGAGTACATATTCATTTTATGTGTGTATAAAATCAAATATACATGTACATATATCCACATGTTCTTAGACATATACCTATTGTTGCTTTGTCATGAAACAACAAGAAAGGATCTTACACATACAGTAAATAAAGCCTCAATATTCATAGAAGTTGGGCAGCTGGGTAGCACAGTAGATAGATCACTGGGCTTAGAATCAGGAAGACCTATCTTCATGAGTTCAAATCCTACCTCAGACACTTACTAAGTGTGTGACCCTGGACAAGTTACTTAACCCTATTTGCCTTAGCTCATCTGTAAAATGAGCTGGAAAAGGAAGTGGGAAACCACTCCAGTACCTTTGCCAAGAAAATCCCAAATGGGGTCACAAAGAAGCAAATATGACTGAAATGACTAACAAAAACAACTAAAAGATCATTTATTTAAGAGAATAATTCTATTTTGACTATGTTAAATTATACACATGCTAATAGTACTTTAAAAACTATACATGAAATCTAAATCATTTCTCACATAAAGCACCTTTCTTATTTTAATACTAAAATCATTATTGATTAAGTTCATAAATAGTTTATTTTTTAAAATATGTAGGGAGTAGATATAGTCAAACAGTTGTGAGTTAGGTGTTTCTCTCCAGGTAACATCCTTGAAAGAGAGATGCAAATGGTGTAAAGGGTCAAACCAAGTGTTTTAGTAGGATCTAGTACTTAAGCCAAGGAGGCTCGTGGGAGAATGGGTAAACACCTGACAGGAATGTCAGGGTTAATAGAGGTATGTACTTAGAGTGTAAATTGGCAAGGCCTGTGTTCCTGATTGCCTCTGACAAAGTGAGGCAAAGAGAGACATATAGATGAATGGATTGTTAACTCCACACATTGAATTATATCACCACATTATTTAGTTTTTGTAGCATATCTATTCCTAATAGGCATGAGACTACTTACTTAGTTGAGCTTGCATTTTCTTTGTACAACACTGAGAAAAAACTTAAATGCTTATTGAATGATGATGATAATGATGAAAATAAAGTAATGCTAAAATTTACATATTTTTGAGGTTTCAGATGGATTCTAATAGTCTTGCTTCTTATGGTTGGGGAATTGTTTTATCCAAGTCCCTCCTTTGTTGAATAAATGAATGAATGAAACAAAAAATTTATTAAGCACTGTAGGCATTCTGTTAAGTGGTAGGGATACAGTAATAAAAGAAGAAGCAATTGCTGCTCTCAAGGAGCTTACATTCCCAAGAAACCCAGAGTGGCAGTACTGCCCCCTACCTTTCCTATAAATTAGTTTTATTTACAATAGAGTCCATGTGGATGCAATCTGGGAAGCAAGCTATATGAAGATAAGACCTTGTAACTGTCTCTGCAGGTGGTTCAGTTCTTTACATAACAAAGATAGTGGAAAACAAATTTTCTTACCACAAAAGCTATTAGCATTGTAAAATGGTTCAGCATGAGCAAAGAATGTAATTTTCTCATGAGAAATGACATTTAAAGATGATTTACCATCTTCTTTGCCACAATGTCCTACAGATCATGGGACATTTCCATCTGACTTTAATTGAAACATCTTATATATGTTGAGAATTCCTTTAATACAGGTACCATCCTACTTTTTTGTTTGCACCTCCAGTGCCCACATAATGCTTTGCACAGATTAGGCACCTAATAAACACTTTTTTCATCTACTCGTTAATTGGAGAAACTAATAAATAAAAAAAATATGACTGGGTAAGATTATTTTGTTCTGAAGAGTCCAGTGTGGATAAGCTAATCTATAGGGCAATCAACTGATATGCCTTTCCCCAGAAATAATGGTATTATTTGATTACTATACTAAGAGAAAGAGGTTGGTAACTGGGATGGGGTGAGCCAGGGGAGAGTGAAGATGACCAGATGGCTTAAGTGGATGACTGAAAAAGATGTGAAGGTGAAATATGATCTGATGTGAGGGACCCACTCGTAGAAATAGACTAAGTGGGTTAGTTTGTATCCACTTAGGCACCAATCAACTGTGCTGTACTTTTGGGTTGAAATTCCAAAGATTAGTGTCTAAATTTTCCCAGAGAATATGGGTATGGATTCTAGTAGTCCAGTGTATAGTCCACGTCAAGGATAGAGGGCAGTGTCTTAGATGTGGCAAAGAAGGCAGCTGCAGAAGACAAATGACAAAATTGCCTGGGCAAACAACTAGTGGATAGATGCTATGTGAAGGTGAATTATTCTATGGTTTTTAGAGTCAGACACCTGAGAAAATAGACTCAGTATATTATCTTGGACTTATTCAATCATCAAAAGACTAAGCTTGATCCTAAGGTGGGAACTAAAACAAAACAAAACAGCAAAAACAACAACAACAAAACCCAGGTATTTTCAACATCCAATAAAGGAGCTATTTGGGACAGAAAGAGGGAGGGGGGAGAAAGAGAGAGGAAAGGGGAGAGAGAGGGCAACTGACCCCTCTGGTTCTCCTGTAGCTTAGTCTCCTTTTTCTCTTTTTAGATCAGAACCACATAGGGAAGTACATTTCATTAAGTTGAACATCTGATTCTAAGCACATAGTAGGAATATGATATATGCAGTCTTAGAAAACTTGAAATTACCTATATAGTTCTTTCTTGAATTAGCATAATCCTGAAACACCACATTTCTGATTAAGCTCTTGAAGACACTTCAGTCTCAGAAATGTTACACCCTTTAAGATTGCTTGGGTAGTCATGGATTCTAATAGCGCTAACACTAATGGAAAGATTTGCTTTTCCAAATATAATAGAAGTGCAACATTAACTATAAGACCTCTTATCTTTTTACTTTTTCACTTTGAACTTCAGCTACATTTCAGTTCCCAGATAGCATGTTACTCAATTCATATTAGCCAAGACTAATAATCAATTCCTTCATATTAACTTACATAACAGAGCATATAGCTGAATAAAAAGCAATGATCATAATTCTCCCACACTTCAGCCTTTGTGAAATTATTTTATCCATTTTTCTAAAGTCTCAAATCCGGCCCATTAACACTTACAAAAGGCAGTGAACTGGTACATTAAAATTAAAAGCTCATATACTGAGCCAAAGCTAGCTAAACCATGAATCAGTAACATTTAAGTATACTACTGTTGGTTGTTTTTAAATGAAATTAAGTCATTAGTACATATTGACTTTCTGAAGATTTGTTTTTCTATTCTGCTAAAATAATATGCCTCCTTTAGCTGATCGATAGACAAGAATTGTTTTGTAAAGGAGGGGTATAGAAATAATCATTTATGGGACATGGAATTTAAGAAGGCTATGAGCTTCCTAGCCTACAGCTATTTTGCCTGAGCTAACTTCATCAAGTTTAGGCAATTATTTATGCGCATCTGTCTTTCTAGCCTAATCAATTTCTGCACAATTTTTCAGCTGCAATGGAGCATGGCTAGGAGGAAACAGAATCTGTTATTTTAGGCCCTGGTGCATTTTCTATTACATCCTTCATTAAATTAAAATTTTAAAAAAAGGTTTTAAAAAAAGAGAAAAATCTGTCATTGTTTTCAAGGAATGTGTTTTCTCTATTAACAATGTTTATGCACTGAGTTATGGTATCTATAGTTCTTTCTAAGGTGTCATTTTTTAGGATGTGATAATGTTTGACTGTACTTATTTACAACAAGCTCCAAAAAATAGATTTTCTTACTCAGGGTTTTATATACCTTACCACTCAATTTGAATGAAGAAGAGACAAGAACCCTATTAAGATCTATGATTCTATATAGTGCATCAATCATTTCTATATGCTCATTGTGGAGTCATGGTTATTCAATTTCCTCTTGTTTGGCAAATCATGAAAAGCTATTTATGTAGATGTGTTGTTCAAAAAGTCTAGAAGTTTACCAATTTCTCAAAAATCTGCTCTGATATATTATTGAGACCAAGTCAAATGTAATCAATCATTTAAATATATAAAAAAATATAACAACAATGTCTGATTAGAAAATTTTCTTCTTAATATTACCTTGTTGTTGAAATTTTAAAAGAATATTTTAAGATACAAATGTTTTTTAAAAGTCAGCTTAATTAAATTGCCTGATTTGCCATGGCATTTACCTAGAATCCTGGGATGTACAACATATGCACTGCTCTCATTTGAAGTAAAGAAAAGTTTAAGAGTAAAGATCTCTATACTGCTTTTTTTTAAATTTTATTTGAGTTTGCATTATTCATTTCCACAAGATTTTGAGTT
>CM053587.1:192639268-192658853 GCA_028646515.1 Pseudochirops corinnae
CTTCTTCCACATCAACAGGGGCTCAGCCAATCCCCTTCTTCTACATCAACAGGAGAGTTAATGCCTTCTCAACAATGGGACAGAGTTTGCACCTTCCACACTTAGCACTTAGTACTGTCCATCCACTTAGTACTAAGTGCTAAGTATCCTGCTAAACCAATTACTATTACAACAGGGCAATGAAGCAAGTGAAGTGGAGTGATTAAGCGTCAAAGATAAATAAGAACTAGTCTGTGAAGAGATTTACATGTAAAACAGGAATTTGCAATTGATACTAGAGGTAACAGGGAGTCATTAGAGCTTATTGAGTAGAAGAATGGCATGGTCTGAACTATGATTTAGGAAAATCACTCAAGTGTTGTATTGTGGATGGATTGGAGCAAGGAGGGATCTGAGGTGAGATAGTAACTAAAAGACTATTGTTAGAGTCTTAAGTGAGAGACAATGTGGGCAAGAATTAGGGTGGTGAGCAGGAAAAAAGAGACATATATGAGAGATATTACAGAAACAGAATTGACAAGAGTTAAAAATATGTGGGGTGAGGGAGATGAAGTAGTTCAGGATGAACCTGAGCTCAGGAATTTGGTAACTGGAAAGATGGCAATTCCCTTGATAGAAATATGAAAATTCAGAAGAGGGGTGCTTTTAGGGTAAAAGATGTTGAGTTTTTGTGAGGATATACTGAGTGAGAAATGCCTCCCACACACCAGGCTGGAAATGTCAAACAGTTGATGTAGGACTTTTATTCAGCAGAGACTTAAAGGAAGAAATGTACATTTGAGAGTCTCTTGCTTCGGCATAATGTGAGCAAATGGACCTGTGATTTCTTTAGTATCAGGAATGCCCAAATGAGGAAATTTTCTCTTCCACAGCAATTTGGCCACCTTCTTTGCAAGTTAGAGATTTAGAAAAATGCTTAAAGCACTGGCAAAACTTGCCTAAGATGGGAGCCAGAGCCAAGATGGTGAAGTGAAAGCAGGAACTTGGCTGAGCTTTTGCTCCAACCACCTCTGATACCTGGAAAATATGAGTCTAAATAAATTTTAGAGCTAAAGAACCCACAAAGTGACAGAGAGAAACAAATCTCCCACTGAAGAGAGCCTGACAGGCCAACAGGAAGGGTCTATCAAATCAAGACAGGAGCCAAGCACAGACCTGTGTGACTTTCCTGGGCCCAGACATAGGGGGCACAGACCAATGACACAAACCAGCCAGAGCAAAATTCAAGAGAGTGAATCACTGGCAGCAGTTTCCAGACTTCTCACCCCATAAACAGCAAAAAGAAAGTAAAAAGTCAGCAGGGAACTGTATAGGAACTGGATAGAGAAGAACACAGTCTGGCCCTGACACCAGGCGAGAGACAGTGGAAGCATGGCAATGGCTGCAGCTACTGCTACCTAGCTGCTTTTGGAGCTCCTGGCCTGTAGATCGTAGGGGTCCAAGCAACCATTCAGAGGGTAATAGCTCTTGCTTTGCCCTGCTTGGATCTAGGTCACAGTCTTGAGTGGTAGTCCTTAGGTAATAAAAGATAATGTGCCAAAGCTTGTGGTGGCTGTAGAGAGGGTGCACTCCTCAGAACTCTGACAACTGTGAAAACTGTAGAGATTTTGGACACAGTTCTTTCCACTCTGGAAGCAGAGTTCTACCATGAAACAGATCTCAAAAGTCAAGTTATTGGCTGCCAAGATGTGTAAGAAGAGGAAGTGCAATAAGACCATAGAATTCTTTTTTGGGGACAAAAAGGATCAAAATATGGAACCAGAAGAAGTCAAAACTACTGCCTCAAAAGCTTCTAAGAAAAATATGAATTGGTTACAGGCCTTGGAGGAGCTCAAGAAGGATTTTGAATATCAAGTTAGAAAAGTGAGGGAATATTTGGGAAGAGAAATGAGAATGATGCAAGAAAATCACGAAAAGCAAGTCAACAGTAGGCTCAAAGAGACCCCCCCCCAAAAAAATAATACTGAAAAAAGAACATCTTAAGAAATAGACTAACTTAAATGGCAAAAAGGGTCCACAAAACCAATGAGGAAAAGAAAGAGAAATCAAGATACTATAAAACAGATCCAAACAAATGAAAAAATAGAAGGCAATGTGAAGTATCTCATTTGGAAAACCACTGACCAGGAGAGATAATTTAAAAATTATTGGACTACCTGAAAGACATGATCAAAAATAGAGCCTATACACCACCTTTCAAGAAATTATCAAGCAAAATTTCCCTGATATTCTAGAATCAAAGGGCAAAATAGAAATTGAAAGAATTCACCAATCACCTCTTGAAAAAGATCCCAAAAAGAAAACTCTTAGAAATATTATAGCCAAATTTCAGAGTTCCCAGGTCAAGAAGAAAATACTGCAAGCAGTCAGGAATAAACAATTTGAGTAATGTGGAAAAACAATCAGTATAACACAGGATCTAGCGGTTTCTACATTGAGAGATTAAAGGGCTTGGAATATGATATTCTGGAGGTCAAAGGAGCTGGGATTAAAACCAAGAATCACTGACCCAGCAAACTGAGTATAATGTTTCAGGGGAAAATATGGTCATTCAATGAAAAAGAGGACTTTCAAGCATTCTTGATGAAAAAACCAGAGCTGCATAGAAAATTTGACTTTCAAATACAAGAAGCAAGAGAAGCATGAGAAGGTAAACAAGAAAAAGAAATCAGAGGAACTTATTAAAGTTGCACTATTTTCATTCCTACATGGAAAAATCATAATTGCAACTCATAAGGAAGAAGTCAGTTTACTTTATTCCAAATTTGCTGTACAAATGATTAGGTTCGGCCTTAATCAAAATAGTATAGTTGTCATAACGTGCCTTCATTCCTTAGAGAGCTATCAGTCTACTTTCTATTGTTCACTAATGACCAACTCACTGCCCCGGGAAACTCCATTTGATGCCTTTCACACTCCTCAGGATTTTCAGTTTTGATTTTCAATGCCTATTCTTATAGGGTTTTCCATACTCTCTCTTTCCCGTCAAAATTCATCTGCCCTATTGTCTTTTTGCATATATTTCACTTTCTGATAAATTTTGTTGTATTAATGTGTTAATAGGAATTTTAATGGGTTATTATATTACTTTTCTTGTATTTATGGGACTCTCAATTCTATGTCACAGACTCAAAAACTACTCTAATATGTTTGAATACTTCTATCATTAAGTATAGATATGTCAAATATTGAAAGGACAATCAGTCAAAATTTTGAGACAGAACAAAATTTGAGTATTCATCACATTAAACTCGTGGCTGCTTACTCTAATTTCAGGGGAAAAGTTACTAGAAGGAAATAAACATTCTCTAGAATGAAAGGCTTACTAATAATCCAAATAGATCAATTAGGTACTTGCATACTCAAATTATTCTAATATTTGTTTGGTGGGACAATGAGAATTATTACATCTTTCTTCACTCTAAGAAAGTACCTGTTCATTGCTCCTGAAGTACAAAGATCCTAAAATTGATTAATAAAACCGTAGAGAACTCCTTAAGGATGACAGATAATGGATTATCACATTGCCATGCCCCAAACCCCACCACACCTCAACTATCATGTGATTTTATGAATAGAAGACATATTAATTAGCAAGGGGAGTAAAAAGAATTGAGATTATTAGAGTGAATATAAACAACAAGTGTAAAAAGTTATGCAAAACTATCAAGGGAAGAATGCATTCCTTCCAAAGAAGAATTTATTGTGTTTTTGACTTTGTAATTCGAATGAGATAATTGCAAATTAAGCTTATTATCATTTTTATGTCAGCAGTTTTCCCCAAACTTCTCACTGGGAACACTGAAAAATAAAAAATTATAAATGGGTGTGCTTCTTTTCTGAAATACATCAAATGTTAATGCAGCATGGGTAGCTATTTCAAAAAGCAATATGAGCATCTGTGTTTAGGGAAGATTTTTCAACTGATATAGATAGAGTTTTATTCTGAATATAATCATTTTTTCTCATTATTTTCTCGATTTTATTTCTTTTGGGGTCTAGTGAGAAGTGGAGGATATGAAAGAAACAAAATAATTTATCCACATGATTGAATCATTTGCCCAAAAACAAATAGCAATCAGAAATATCAACCAAATTGCAAATCCAATGGTCCTTTTTCAGTTCTTACTCTCTTTGTTGAATGTATAAACTATATTCTTTAATTGTTTCTTCTTTTGGCTCCCCTTATCTAGTATAATCCTAATTTACTTTCATTTTTTCTCTTCTTTTTTCATCAACTCCCTCATTCTTTCTATCCCTTATTTTACATATTTCTCAAGTTCACACCTTTGAATCTTTTTATCTTTTCCTCTCACTTTCTCTGAATGACCACTACCAATTACATATTAAACAAAACAACAACACGGACAACAACACAATTTTCTAGATGGAAGGCCCACAGAGATAACCTAGTCAAACTCATCCGAAGAAACATGCTCTCTAATAAAATCAGTAAGTGATAATCTTACTTCGGCTATACAACCTCCAAAGATAAAGAAATCACTCACTTTTATACTTTACATTCCATTTTCAGATTATTATAACCTTACAGTTTGCCTTCAAATTGGATTTTATTCTGTCATATTTTTTCAAATATTAGTCTTAATTTCGCCCAACAAAGCCAAACTGAACATGAAAACTATTCAAACACTTTAAACTTGAAACTATGGCCTCTTCGCTCCCCTCTCCATTCAAGCCTCATCCCTGAAACACTCACATACATATGTGTTATCTCTAGACTAAGCATTTCTACTTCACTCATGTTATATACACATAGTATGGTTTTCAGGATTATCAAAATTCTGGTAACATTCTCAGGTTGCATTGTGGTTTATTATAGGTTGTCAAGCTGGAAGATATTTTAGCAGTTACCTAGTCCAATTCCTTTATAAATGAGGAAACTGAGGCACAGAGAGGCAATTTAACCTTTACACAATCATATAGGTAGCAAATAGTTGAACTGACTTTTGAAACCAGACTTTTCAATTATTTTCCCTCCCCTCTATTCCCTTACCCTTCCCTTCCCTTCCCTTCCCTTCCCCTATTTTCTTCATCTTTTGTTCTTGCTATCTGTTTATCCTTTTCCTCCTCAAAATTCTGTTTTGCTTTTGACAGTCACTTCCTTTAATTTGCCCTCTCTTTTATCATTCACCCAGTTCATAGCTCTTTTCTCCTTTCCTCCTATTTCTTGTGTAAGATAAATACCCAACTAAGTGTGTGTTTCTATTTATTTATGTATGTATACGTATAAATATATATGTGAATGTGTGTGTATTTTTCCCTCTGAACCAATTCTATTGAGAATGAGCTTCAAGCATTGCCCACCACCAGGCTCATTTCCCCCTACACTACAAAAGCTTTCTTGTGTCCCTCTTTTATGTGAAATCTTTCCCCGAATTCTGCCTGTCCCATCCCTCTTCTCCCAATCCAGCCCTCTTACTCACCCAACATATTTCATTCACACTTACACCCTCTGTCAATGTAGATTCCTTCTAACTGCCCTAATAATGAAAAAGTTCTTAGGAGTTACATTTACCATCTTCCAATATAAAAACATAAGCAGTTTAACCTTAATGAGGCTCTTTTGATTTCTCTTTTATATTTAACTTTTTTAAGAGTATTTTCTTTAAATGTCAAATTTTCTATTTGACACTGGTATTTTCATCAAGAATTCTTGAAAATCTTCTATTTCATTAAATGTTCGTTTTCCCCAGAAACAATATGCTCAGTTTTGCTGGTTATATTATTATAGATTGTCATCTTAGATTATTTGTCTTCTGGAATATCATATTTCAAGTCCTCCCTTCATTTAATATGGAAGCTGCTAAATCTTGTATGTTCTTGACAATAGCTCAACAATATTTGAATTTTTTTTCTAGATATTTGCAAGATTTCCTCTTCAACCTTGGAATTCCAGAATTTGGCCTATAATATTCCTGGGAGCTAGCATTGTGGAATTTCTTTCAGGAGATGATCAGGTGGATTCTTTCCATTTTTATTTTACTATCAGGATCCATTATGTGGGGGGCAAATTTCCTTTTTAATTTCTTGGAATATGATATCAACTTTTTTGTTTTTATCATGACTTTCACATAGTTCAATAATTCTTAAATTTTCTCTCCTCAAACCAGTTTCCAGGTCAACTGTTTATCTGATAAAAGACTAACACTGTCTTCCATTTTTTTTTCATTCTTTTGACTTCATTGCTTCTTGATGTCTCATGGAATCATTAGCTTCCATTGCAAAATTCTATATTTTTAAGGAATTATTTTCTTCAGTGAGTTTTTGTACCTGTACCTCTTTTTCAATTTGGCCTATGCTGCTTTTTAAGAAGTTCTTTTTCTTCAGTGAACTTTTGTCCCTCTTTTACTGAGTAATTAATTCTATTTTCATGTGTTTTTGCATCAGTCTCATTTCTTTTCATAATTTCTCTTCTATGACTCTTATTTTTTTAAAAAAAGCACCAAAAACAAAAACCACAAACTCTTCTGTTAATTCTTTTTGGGCTTGAGTCCAGTTAGCATTTTTCTTTCAATTTTTGGTTATAGTTCTTCTCACAATCTGGTCTTCTTTTGAGCGTGTGTTTTTGTCTTCCCTGACCTGTGGTAGCTTTTTGTGGTGAGCCATTTTTTTTTCTTTATTTGCTCATTTTTCAAATCTACTTTTGGACTTTGAACTTTATATTAAAGTAAGATTCTCATTACTGGGCAAAGGCAAGCACTATCCCAAGCTTTAGGCTTTTTCATGCTGCTGGTTTTGGAACTAGTTTTGGTTGTCTGTAAATTTTCAGTGCTTTCAGAATGGTGTGATTTAGGGAGAGATATGGTCACTGATATCCTGGTCTTTACCGAAGAAAGTTCCCTGCTCCACTGCTGCTGTGAGTGCTAGCACTCCTCAAGCCTGAAACTGTAACCATGTCTGCTGTTTTCCTCATATCAGAGGGACTAGCTCTTCTCTCTGTCTTGGAACTTTGTTCTATATCCCCTGCTCTCTTTCAATCTCAAGCTCTAGTGCTCCTCTCTGCCTTGAAAATGTAACCAGGGCTCCTGCTCCCTTGTGAATGACTAAAAGTGCTTTTCTACCCTTTGGAACTATTACCAAGAATTACATAAGTTCAATGAAGTTACCAATCAGCACTAGTTGTGCCCAGTGCCAGAAAAGAGTCTTCTGTAATTTCTTTCTAACCAGTTGTCTAATACTCTTACTGTCTGTGCTGAGAGCTCCTGAAGCTGCTGCTATCGATGTTCTTGTGGCCCTCTCCCAGACCCAAGGCTGATGCTGCTACCCTGTGTGCTCTTGGCTTTCCCTCCCTCACACACACACACACACACACACACACACACACACACACACACACACACACTTGGTATCACAGACTTATTTTGCTGATGTACAAGTTATCCAAATCTTTATAATAGCAGAATTATTTTAGTTGCCCATTAACATTAGAAGTAAAGCTAGACTTTAGATGGTCTCTTAAAATAGGATTAAAACAATATGCATAGTTGGGAAATCATGTGATTTTTCTGTAAATAATGGCACCGAAATTACAGGCAAAAGTGATATATGTAAATTCAAACCTTAATTGAAAACAGAATGAACTTTCAGTTACTCAGTCCTACCCAATTGCCTTTCCAAGTCTTCCTTAATATACTTGGAGGAAGAAATTTACTACCTAACATGTGTCTCTCAGGATTTCTCTCAATCACTATCATTAAAGATTTTTATTTACTTACAATTTATTTCATAGATTCAATATTTAAATATTTGTCATACCCTTAGCACCTGTGTTCTCATTAATTGTCTTAAATTATCGGCATATGTCAGCTTTTTTTTTCCCTTAGTCTATAATGTACAGGCTCTGAAAAAAAATGCTTTTGATAATGGTAATAAAGAAATAGAAGACCTAACTTAAAAAAAATTGACCAATCTTATCTTCTTCATTACCTTATAATCACACTTTATACATAAAGGTTAGGTACACAGAGAGGGGAAAAGTCATTTCCTTTGTATAATTATCAAATATTAATTTAATAATCATTTATTATGTGTCATAGGTATAATTACCATTATAAGAAGCCAATTCAATGGGACAAAATAGCATATTTCTATTATTATAACTATTAGTTGTTATTAAGTAATTATTGAATACACAGCTGATCTAAAATCTATGACATCTCTAAAATACACACACATTATATAAGGCTCCTAAAGATTAGGGAATGTGTATTCCAATAAAACAAACACATATAACACCCACACACACATTTTTATTTTCTTAAAACAGGTATGGGGATCTCTGTGTACACTCGATAGTTAGGATGGTGTCCTACACATTGAGAGTATATATTGTAAGAGAATTAACTATGGACAGGACTCTGGAAGCCTGAATTATATCTCAAATATGCCACAAATTTGTTCATGTTATCTTGAGAAACTCACATTATTGCTGGTTTTATCTGTATTGCCTTTATTTTCATAAGTAAAATAAGAAATTTGAAATAAATTCATTTGAAAATTATATTCAGCTCAGAAAATATTTGATTGTATTTTTTAAATATGTTTTTAAATATCCCCTCATTATTATTAATTGTTTAGTCCTCTTGAGTCTCTCCATGGCATCTCATAGCTCAATGTGTCTCTCACTGACTACATGAACTTCTGGAGATATCAATGATTATGAATTATCACAAGTTAACCTCAGGCAGCATCCACTTCAAGCACATGACTCAGAATTTCTTTCCTTCCAAAGATGGTAATTAGTAATTGACTTCTATTTGGACCTGATTGAACTGCTAAAAACCCTGAGTCAAAACTGCTTAATGTAATGGATCTACTCAAAAGTGCTATTCTTGAAAGAAACCAGTTTGATATTTTGTTTTGTTTTGTTTTGTTTTTGTATTTTGAGAGGGTGTTGCAGTGTTGTTGCTTTTCTTTTTTATCTGACAATACATGATTTACAGCATTCAGAAACATAACTTTTAGTTTCTGCAGCCATGGAAACAGACTAGCAAGATGAAATTGATTCAAATGCATAAAACAATGTTATAAATTTATAAGCTAATTGCAGATTGTCCTGAGAGAAATGCTTACAAAATATCTACTCAGAGTTACACAAGTAAAATAATTCATATATATTTACTGATATGCATGCTTGTCTTTATTTGGCTTTAAAAAACAAAACAAAACAAAATAGAGAAGCCACCTACATAAAAAGATATTGTGGGGGAAGATCTATTGTAATTGAGCTTCTGATTAACATTTTTCACATAAATCTGAATTTTTACTTTAAATAAGGAAATATCTTTAAAGGGGAAAAAGCAAAAAGGAAATAATTTATAGTTGCTAATAGGATTTTAAAACATCTTAAACAATAACGTGAAACCAAAATGGAAAATTACAAGATTGAAAAGTCTGTGGTGCAAAAAATCACTTTATTTCTGCAGTTTAAAGATAGATAAGCAATTATTGGGTAGCAAACTGAGAACAACCTCCTAAGGAATGTTTTTTTTTCATAATTATGTCAACATTATAGACTAAATGAGTACATGCAAGGTTGTTTGTTTGAGAGGTAATGAATCTTTTTACTGATTAAACAGGGATTAGCACAACAAGTCATATGAACTGATGTGAAATAAGAAGAATAACGAAAATAATATATATGACTAAAATGTAAATGGAACAACAATTGAGTCATATACATAATGGCAAAATTATAATAACCAAGGTTGGTCCCAAAGGAAGAATTACAAGAAGACCCCTTTCCTTATTTCTTTGATAAAAAGACAGCTTCCCTTATTTCTTTGAAGGAATGGTCAGCTTTGGAAGGCTGAATACAGTGCCAGACATTTTCAATACCTTGACAAGTTACAATAAGTATTTTCCCATTCTTTTTTATTCTTTATTATAAGGGTTCACTCTACAAGGAGGGGCTACATGAGGGAATGTAGGCACTGTAAAAATCAAAAGATATTAATGAAATATATTTAAAGAAACAAGCAATAAACAAAGCCAGATGTATGTAAAAATCCCTCCTTACAATTTTTTCATCTTTATTTTCTAATCTACTAACACAACTTGAAGTATGACTAGATAATAACAGAGAAAGGAATTATTTAGCCAGAATTTGACCATTAAAACATTTGTTAATTTAGATATACATATTCATGTGTATGTGTGTGTGTATGGATATGGACATGAATATATGGATATACACATATACATATATACACATACCATACATATGTGTGTATGTGTGTGTGAGTGTATATGAGATAAATTCTATACATTGAAAATGTAATAAATAATGAATGCCTGAATCATATACTGATATGACTCAACAGAACTTTTAGAGTTGTTATATTTTAAATGAACTACCTATAGATTTAACACCAAGTATAATACCTACAATTTATTTTCTTTACATAGGAATTTTATACTCCTAGATAACAATCTACAAAATTATGTTATTGCGCTGAAATAATGTTTACATTGTTACAGTTCATACTTTTCCTGATGGTGGCACCTCCCTATTTCTCAGGCATATGACTTGTTACTGTTTTACTGAACTTTGCTAACTTGTAATGCATTTCTGATAGAAGTCAACCAAGGATCTCACTGATCTCAAGATAAAATCTCACTAACAAAATCTGTGGAGGACTTGTGTATTTGTTTTTTTTCTGGAAGCCTGAGGTTTTGGAACTCAATAGGACTGGATTCAATGTATACAGTTTATTAGGTCGTAAACCTAGCATAGTTAATAACATATATCATCCCCTTTTCCTCCCTCCATAGCAATGTTTATTTCTGGGTCCCTAATTCCTAATTAGCTATGATCATTTATAGCAATGGTTCTCAACCTTCCCAATGCCATGACCCTTTAATACAGTTCCTCATATTGTGGTGACTCCCAACCATAAAATTATTTCCGTTGCCACTTAATAACTGTAATTTTGCTACTGTTATGAATCATAATGTAAATATCTGATATGAAAGATGTATTTTCATTGTTACAAATTGAACATAATCAACAGGTTGAGAACTGCTGATTTATAGGACTAATCTATCTAAATGACTTCAAGTTCTGGGCTGGCTCCCAGTCTAGGATATTCAATACATTTATATATTATAAATTATAATATGCTAGTTGATTGTAAAGTGTTTACAACTAATATATACACAGGAAAAAATAGATGAATAAGCAATGTATATTGGCTAGATTATAGTTTTTAATTTGGGAATGGAACTGTCCAATAGAGTTTTTATGAGCATGCTCTGTCTGTATGCATTTCTCACATGAATTTTGGGAGATTTTCTGGCATGGTTGTGGCCTTATTATCATGTGAAGAAGAGAATCCTTTCAATTGCCTACTAAGCCAGAAAATAAAATGTTTACAAAAGGCACCAACCAGTCAAAGCACTTCCTCTTTCCTTCCTGGCTGTATTCCAGTAGCACGGCAAGGAATTCTGTAAACCACTGGACAGTCGTGAAGGGTGGTTCCTGAATATGGACCTCTGACCCTGCCTCTTTAATGTTTGTTCTTTCTGGCTATAAGGTGAGGGAGAATTAGAATATACTTGAAAACTTATGAGTTTCAAAGGATTAGCAGAGGGAGCCACTAGAGGTGCTAGGTCTGTGTAACGATACTGGAATTTGAAGATCTTCCATGCCCCTTGAGCTTGCTGGTGTAGCAGGAAGGGGTGGAGCAAGATAATGCCAGAACCAAGTTAGTCTCCACATGATGCTGACTGGAAGCGGCAGCAGAGGCAGCAGCTACAGTTGGGAATTCCTTTTGCTTTGAGTGGGCCAGAATCTCTGCTAAGGACTCCTGCTGAGAACTGCCTGGGACAGGAACTGCCGGGGCCCAGAGCTGCTGGGAGCAAGCTTCCTGGACACTGAGCAGTAGCATGAGTGAGGAGAGCAGGATCTTTGCCTTAGGTAGCCTGTCCTGTTTGAAGGCTTGAGAATGTGGGTATTTACTACTTTAACCACATGTGCCAACTTCATAACTACTGTGTTGGCTTTGACATTCTGGTTTTGGAACTCAGTTTTCTGGTATTTAAGTGAGTGCTCTAGCCATATTTCTTATGTAGAGAGCCTGTTACATTTTGTGATTAATAACCATATCAGCATATTTATAGTTACTGTAGGCATTGTGAATACTGCATTGCTGATACAGTCTGGTGTTCATTCCACATTTTGCATGCAGCTTGCTCTCATGAAGATAAAAATACCAAGAAGCCCGCTTGACCTAGTAGAACGTAGCTGAAAAACAGACAAGAGATTATTCATTTACATACAACATTCAGAAGGGAACTCGATGTGGCAAATGCCTTATAGAAACTGGTTTAAGTTTAGGTCTACTTTTCCCAGCAACTGAAGTGGTATAGGGAGAGTGTGCCTAAAAGTATTACAGGAAAATGTTTGGACATTTATGTCTTTATAGCAATGGTAAAGGTGATTGCTATTGGTGGATAAATGAAACTGGGATATTAATCATTGTTTTTAACAATTATAGATAGATAGATATGTATATATATACATACATATATATATATAATATGTATAGGTTTATATGAATACATATACACACATACATACATACGTGTATTTATGTATATGTGTATATGTTTGTATACATGCATATGTGTGTATATATAAATAGATAGATAGATAGATAGATAGATAGATAGATAGATAGATAGATGCACTGAAATTGGGGCTTGAGCCAATAGCATTATAAAAAAAAATCACTCTCAGGGTACTCTTAGAATCCTGAGGAGGACATGTAGGAATTTGTCTTTATTGTGTGTGTGTGTGTGTGTGTGTGTGTGTGTTCAGATAGTAAGTCCGTAATCCTGCTGAAGTTGGATGGGCAATAATGCATAGAGCTAGTCTGTCAGCTGATATGTCATAGACACTGTGGGTGGACAATGAACTGAGTAGAAAGTTGAATAAGATAATGAAACTATGTCTTGGAGAAGTTAAACAGTATTATAATGACTGCAAGTATGGGCTCAAAAAAAGATATATGTATCTCTGTCTCTGTTATCATCTCTATTTGCATCTATATCTATATTTATTAGATATGTTGAGATAGATTTTATAACCATATAAAAAGATATGTTTATATCTATCCCTATCTCTATTAAATAATTCTCATAATGAAGCATATTGCAATGGATAGTGTGCTGAAAAAGATCTGGGTTCATATGATGTTGCAGACAATTATTAACTTTGACTGGGGCAGTGGATAGAGTATCAGGTCTGGAGTCAGGATGGCTCATCTTCCTGACTTCAAATCTGGCCTCAGACACTTATTAGCTGTGTGACCCTGGGTGAGTCACTTAACCCTCTTTGACTCAGGTTGCTCATCTGTAAAATATCCAGAGAAGGACATGGCAAATAACCTCAGGATCTTTTCCAAGAAAACCTCAAATGGGGTCAGATGACTGAAAAATAGCTGAAATGTTAAAAAAAAGTGATGTGATAAAAGTAGTTGTCATTTAACCATTATAAATCTCAGTTCCTTTAACTTGTTAAATGAGTCTAGTAAAACCTACCTCACAGGAATGTTAGGAGACTCAAAATTGAAGGCAATGTATAAATAGCATCTATTATTAAATATTTAATATTCTTTCAGTGATGTCAGTGACTATAAGCTGCTGATTATTATAAATAAAATTGTGCTTTATCAAATGAGAAATGGAGAAGAACATGAAGGGATTAAGAATGTTGTACTATATTAAAGATAAAATGAAAAGGAGAAATTGTATAGAAATGACATGAAAGATGTTTAGCAGTAAAATGAAGTAATCTAGGCCTTTCCCAATCCCTCTAACTATTAGGGTCTTCCCTTGTGAACAATTTTGCTCCTACTTACCAATGTATGTAGATGTTTCCACCACAAAAATATAACCTCCTCTTTTCCTTTAGAGTAATCTCTCAGCATAGTGCCTGGTATACAATAATTATGCATAGGATTATAAATTTTGAGCTGAAAAGACTCTCAGTAGCTTAATCTTTTGGCCCCTCACTTTACAAATGAGGAAATTTAACCAAGAGAGTTGAAGGAAATTGCTGAAAGTCACACAGGAAATATAAGAGGTGAAATCTGAACATAAGTAATCTGACTTGTGTCAGCACTCTTTCCATTATACTTTTTGATTAAATAATCTTTAGCAAAGAGAGTTTTTTGATACAACATGGAGGCAAAAAAGAAATTCACATGATGGTAAAGAACTCCTTGTCTTGGCTTGTCTTTTTGGTTAAGTGTTAACACCCAGAGCTTGTGAATCCCATTTGTGGGATGGACTTGTTGACATGAAATGAGGGGGCTGAACTGGAAGGAGCTGGTGCCTTGCGTAGAAAAGCCCAAGAAGAGAGAGGCCAGAAGACCTTTGAGGAGCAGCATTGTGGAGGCAGAGAGAGAGAGAGAGAGAGAGAGAGAGAGAGAGAGAGAGAGAGAGAGAGAGAGAGAGAGAGAATCAATTGCGGCATGAGTTGCTGAGAGAGAAAGAGAGAACTGCCAGCCAAAGCCACCCGGACTATTGAGGGCCAGCTGGAGGTTTTGAGAACTGCTACCTGGAGCTGCTTAGAACTGAGAAGGCAAGACTGTGGTGCAGGTATTTTTTCTGTCTGTTTTGATATTACTTTGCCAGATTTGGTTGCTGGTAAAGGACAGTGCTGTTGTTGCAGAGGTCCTGGAAACTTGCTGTTGGTTCAGAGGAGGATTTTCTTGTAGTATGTTTACAGAAATCCTGGAGGAGGGTCTTGTTGATGTTTTCAGGGGTCCTGAGACTTCTGCAAGCAGAGAGTGGATTTATGGGGGCACTGGAAATGTATAGAGGGGCATTGTTAAGCTTTGTCTTCCCAGGAACAGATTGCTGAGAATTTGCCTGAAGTAAAGATGAAGAAAAGACCTCTCCTTGGGTATTGAATGCTGTGATGATATCATAATCTTGTTGTAGCTTAGGGGTAGATGGTCTTTGTGTTCTCCACTGCCCCTTTGAGAAGGTGTTTGGTGGTAACTGATGATAATTGTAATGCAGTTGTGATGCAGGGTAGACTATTTTGATTTCTGTGCTTTGTCATGACCAAATGAATGTACTTTGTTTATGATTGGAAACTAATCTCCAGTTGAATAGAAAGAAGATTTTGTGATTGACTAAATGAATGTACTGACCAGGAGTGGAGTACTTGGACCTTAGTACTTTGTGACTGAATTGAGGATTTACTAAATTATTGGGTTCCGCATGGTGAGTGCTGTATTTTGATTTTCTGTGAATGTCTTGCCTTAATCTGTCACTGAATAAATGGAGTTTGTTATGCTCATAATCCAAACCTGGACATTGCTTGTGCTTGGAGTTACACGTGATAATTTTGTTGTACATTTGAAAGAAATAGCAAGTTGGTTTGCAGTTTCATGTGCAATCATCTTTTTTTATTGTGCTATGTTATGGATGTACTTGTTTTATTCCATAAATTTTAAATAATAAGCAACAAAAAACAAGAGGGTGAGATGTTGATGGGCAGTCCATTTTCTCTGATTTCTTTACAATGTCAAGTAATCTAGAGAAAGATTCCTAAAACATAGATTGGACTTGCCCAGTATGAGAAAGGAAAACTGGGTTGAAATCTGTGCCACTGGGGGGAGGAACAACATTGATTGTATTGCAATTTGATCGAAGGACTAGATTTATTTATTCTTTTCACTTGCTGGATTCTAAGTGACTTGACTATGAAGATTGTAGTTTATTTATCTTATATATTTCCCATAGTACATTTCACTTAAAAGTACTTAAATATTTACTATATGAATAATACACTAAGAAAGCTAAACTGATTTCAGATATTGTGGAAAGCCTTAAACTCAAGGCTGAAATGTTCAAACTTTTTTGTGTTAACTATGAATAGCCATATTTTTTTTTTCCTGCAAGGAAGTGACATATTGATATTCATGTTTAGGAAAGTGATTGAATCAGATGATTTCTAAGGAAATTATAAATCTTAGTCCTATTGTAGAGGGTTAACATAAAATGACACTATGATTTATATGTTATGTATAAGTTCCATTTGAAAAAGGAAAATTAGAGAAAATTTAGTGCAAAACTTTTGTGGCATAAGGTACTAAGAGCATGATTTCAAAGTTGTTGCAAATAAAAAGGAAATAATTTATAACAAAGCCATCATAAAAATGAATCAATAGTCTTATCAAGTTTAGGTGGGATAGCAGATATTGGTGGACTAGGAGTCAAGGGGAGCTAAGTTAAATTTCTCCCTCAGATACTATCTAGCTCCATGACCTTGGGAAAGTCGCCTAACTTCTCTAAGTTTTAATCTCTTCATCTATAATACCCTTTAGTTGATAAAGTCGTAGTGATGATTAAAAAGAGAAAACATGTAAGTAATTTGCAAATTTTAACATACATGACACAAAGACATGACAGATATTATTCAGATTAATGAATTTTTTGCCAGTTGTATTTATTTTCAAATAGTTGATCCATCTTTATTTTTAAAGACTAAGAGAATTGTTGTTATTCTTTAGAAAACTCCAGAAGAGAAGTCACTTAGATCCAAACTGGGACTAATTAGACTTATCCAATTGGAAACCAAAGAAAACATTAAAGGAAGGCATCTATGCAGCAGTATTTTGTTCTGTAGAACTTTCGATTATTTTAAAAATTTAATAACATATGAACATACTGACATATAGTTCTTACAAAATCATCCATGAAAACTTTAGCTAGTGTTAAACTAGTTTCCATTCTTTAACATGGTATGTTGTGGAGCTGATGACAATCTGCATTGGTAGAAGGAGAAAAAATAGAATACAATTCTTATGGATCTTGTCAGTGCATTGTCTTTATATGGACACTCTTTAATAAGGGATAAAGAATCTCTCACATCAGGGGCAGAGTAAAGATGGTGGCATAGAAGCAGGAAAATTCCATGGCTCCCCCCATAACCACATCAAATATCTATAAAATATGACTCAAAACAAATTTTAGAACTACAGAACCCACAAAGTGACAGAGAGATACAAATCTGCCACTGAAGGCAGCCCAGCAGGTGGAGAGGAAGAGTCCATTAAAGCACACTAGGAGTGGAGCCCAGCCCTGTGGGAAACCATGGTTTTAGCCCCAAGGTGGCCTGGACCAGCTATGGCTGGAACAATCAGGAGAGTGGATCACCAGCAGCTATGGTGGTTTGTAGAATTATCAACCCATAAATGTCAAAGATAAAGTAAAAGGCCAGTGGAACTCTGCTAAATCTCGGGGGAAGAGAGTGTGGTCTGGCCTCTGCCCCCAGAGCAAGAAGCAGAGGAAGCAGAACCCCTGCAGCCACCTCCATGTGGCTGCTTCAGAGGTCCTGGCCTGCACATCATAGCAGGGCCAAGCAGCCATTCAGAGACTAAGCACTCTTGCCTTACCCTGCCTGGATTGGGATCGTGGTCTTGGGTGGTAGCCCTGAGGTATGTGACCAATGAGCCAAAGCTGGTGGGTGTTGTAGAGACAGCACACTCCTAATAGTTCCAGGAGCTGTGAAAACACCAGCAATTTGGGACAAAGCTTTCTCCTATGGAATCAGAGTTCTACTGTGGCAAAGAGCTCACAAGTCAACTAACTGACTGGCAACATGAGCAAGTGAAGGAAGCAAAGCAAGCATAGCCATTCAACTTCAGCTTCCTTTTTTGGGGACAAAAAGCATCAAAACATGGAACAGGAGGAAGACAACACAGTCAGAACTCCCCCACCAAAAGCTTCCAAGAAATATATAAACTGGTTAGAGGCCATGGAGGAGTTCAAGAAGGATTTTGAAAATCAAGTAAGAGAAGTGGAGGGAAAATTGGGAAGAGAAATGAGAATGATGTGAGAAAATCATGAAAAGAGAGCCAACAATCTGACTGAAGAAAATGACACCTAAAAAATAGATTAACTCAAATGGCAAAGGAGGCCCAAAAAGCCAATAAGGAGAAGAATGCCTTAAAAAGCTGAATTTATCAGATGGAAAAAAAAAAAAAGAATTTCAAAAGCTCACTGAAGGGAGTAATTCCTTCAGAATTAGATTGAAGCAAATGGGAGCTAATGACTTCATGAGGAATCAAGATACTATAAAACCAATCCAAACAAATGAAAAAATAGAAGGCAATGTGAAATATCTCATTGGAGAAACCACTGACCTGGAAAATAGATCAAGGAGAGACAATTTACAAAATATTGGACTGCCTGAAAGCCATGATCAAAAAAAGAACCTAGAAATCACTCTTCAAGAAAATCACAAGGAAAATTACCCTGATATTTTAGAACCAGAGGGCAAAATAGAAATGGAAAGAATTCACCAATCACCTCTTGAAAAAGATCCCAAAAAGAAAACTCCTACGAATATTATAGCCAGGTTTCAGAGTTCCCAGACAAAGGAGAAAATATTACAAGATGCCAAGAAGAAACAATTTGAATATTCCAGAGATCAAAGGAACCAGGATTAAAACCAAGAATCACCTAGCCAGCAAAACTGAGTATTATGTTTCATGGGAAATATGGTCATTCAATGGTAGAGGACTTTTAAGCATTCTTGAGGAAAAAACCAGAACTGAATAGAAAATTTGACATTCAAATACAAGAAGCAAGAGAAGCATGAGAAGGTAAACAGGGAAAAGAAATTATAAGGAACTTATCAAAGTTGAACTATTTACATGCCTACATGGAAAAATGATCATTTTAACTTATGGAACTTTTCTCAGTATAAGGATAGTTGGAGGGAATATAAATGTGTATATGTATAGGAGGGTATATATGCATGTGAATACATATGTGAGTGTGTGTATATATGTGTACAGGTATACATAGACAGGGGCACAGGATCATTTGAATAGTAAGTTATGATATTTAAAAGTTGAAATTGAGAGGTGAGAGAGGAATTTAATGATAGGAGATGGAGGAGAGAGAGAATGGGATAAATTATCTCATATAGAAGAGGCAAGCGATAACTCTTACAGTGGAGGGGAAGAACAGGAAGGCAAAAGAGAATGGATCAACCTTACTCTCATTGAATTTGGCTTAGGGAGGGAATGACATACACTCTTAATTGTGTATCTTGCCCTACAGGAGAGTAGGGGGAAGGGGATAAGAAGGGGGATGATGGAGGGAAGGACAGGTTCAGGGGGAGGGTAGTTAGAAGGACGCACTTTTGTAAAGGGACAGGGACAAAGTAGATAATAGAATAAGTGGAGGGTGGGATAGGATGGAGGGAAATATAGTTAGTCTTTCATTATATATCCATTATGAAAACATTTAGGTAACTACACTTTTACAACCTATATTGAATTGCTTATCTTCCCAGTAAGGGTGGGTGATGAGCAGGAAAGGGAAGTAATCTGGATAAAATCAAATGGTTTTTTTTTAATATTATTATTATTATTATTTACATGAAACTGGGAAATAAGATATACAGGCACTGGGGTATGGAGATCCATCTTGCCCTATCAGAAAGTCACAAGGGGCATAGGGAAGGATATAGGAGAGAGCAGATTGGGGATGGGGATATTCAGGGATCCCTGTTTTGGCATGTAGGGGAAATATG
>CM053587.1:192658953-192677369 GCA_028646515.1 Pseudochirops corinnae
AAAAAATCTCTGACATCTAAACCATTTGAAGAACTAGAAATACAGTTTATGTTAACTACATAAGGAGATGGGGAGAAGACCTAATAATTATCTCACATGTGAAATTTAAGAAATATTTACAATTTCAGCAAAACAAATGAAAAGAAGGATGACAGTCAAAGCATAAAAACCAGCACCTAATAGTGGTTTTAAAATGAAAAAAAAAAAACAGAATAAGAAAAACAACAATAACAACAAATTTTCTCCTTCCTTTCCCAAATCATTATAAGGCTATAATTTCAAATGCTATAATTTCAAAAATAAAAGTGGAATCCCTGATGATTTCTTTCATCAAAATTACTCAGTAATAATTTTTATACTATACTAGATGTAACTTTGTCTTATAAACTCATAGTTACATCTCCTCTTCATTCCATTTTTTTCCATATATAGCCAGAAGCAAAGTATTCCTCCTTATGCTTTAGCTCATAAAGGATCACAAAAATCAGTAGGAATATAAAATTTTGATTAATAATAATTGAAATTTTTAAATCCTGATTTGGTATGAATTTTATTGAGATTTGAAAAAAGAAGTCTGGGTTGGAGCATTGGCTTTTGACTATATTCCTATTCAATGTATTTATCTAGAAACAAATATGTACTCAAACAACCATCTCAGTTACTACTCTAAGCTCCTTATACAAAAACAACTGAACATATGTGCTGTATTAAAAAAGCCTGCTACCAATGAGAAGACCGCTAATGACTTGCATCCAATTCAAGCTTGCTGCTCGTGAAAACTGATTACTTCTACTTAAACAACAGACACATAAGCGGGAATTTTTTAGGAGGAAAATTTTTTTTTAACAAATTTCTGAATACAGATGGCTTGGCCAAAAATACCTGCTGGTCTGTTCTACTCAAAGATAGAGAAAAGATAGGTTCCTTTATGATCCTACATATAATGCAGCAAAATCAAATTGTTTGTGTTGGAGACAGTTAAAAGTCACTATAATTGTAATCAGTAAGGGCAGCTAATAATATTAACTAAGATGTGAATTTTTCTCTAAGGTGGGTAATAATAGATAAACCAGGAACATTTACATAGTGCTGGTTCTGTGTCAGGCACTGTGATAAGTACCTTACAATTATTATTTCACTTGATACTCACAACAACCAAGGGAGATAGATGCTACTATTTTCATCATTTAACAGATGAGAAAACTAAAGCAAAGGTTAAGTGACTTGCCCAGGATCACAAGGGCAGTGAATGTCTGATCCTGAATTTGAATGCAAATATACCTGACTATAGTCCCAGTATTCAATCTATTGTGCCATCTGGGGGGTTTATTTCTCACAACACTGGGGGTAAGTTGCTGTGATCATTCAGATTTAACAATTGCAAGAACAGAGGCTGAAATTAAATGATTTACTCAGAGTGAAATAGCAGGGAAAGTGTCTGATGCTTGATTTAAATCAAATAACATATATCAATTTAATGACAACATGTTATATAGGAGATAATTATAGAATCAACTGTCTTCTCTATAAATTCAAATAAACTTTTTTATTTTGCTATTTCAAAATACAATGACAAAGTTTATAGTTTCCAAAAAGAATTCACAAAAGAAAAATTCTTCTTTGATGATATCAGTATTTATACAGTAAATAAAAACAAGTAGCTACATGCATTTAGGGATATCTATAGTTCTTCCAGTTGCATAGTGAAAAGGAATTAGAGGAGGAGGGGCTATATATACATACACATACATATGTGTACATACAGATATGTATGTGTGGATGTGTGCATAGTCTTTACATGTCTATGTATACTGTGTTCTTATACACATAACACATCAGAAGAAAAAGAGTGCTTAATAAATATGTGTTTAAGATGGAGCCAAGATGGCAGAGTAAAGACAGGGACTTGCCTGAGCTCTCTCTCAAACCCCTACAAATACCTTTAAAAATGACTCTAAACAAAATCTAGAGCCCCAGAGCTCACAAAAAGACGAAGTGAAACAAATTTCCACCCCAAGATAACTTGTAAGGTTGGCAGAAAAGGTCAATTTTACCAGGATGGGAAAGAAGCACAGTCCAGCTCATGCCTTGCCAGCACAGCCCTGGGTCCAGCAAATCAGGAAAAATCCTCAGGGCAACTGAATTACTGGCAGACTGAGGGTTACCAGACCTCTCAGTCCACAGAAGTCAAGGACAAATTAGAAGGTCAGCAGGAAAGGTCTATTCCACTCTCACCTGGGTGAGAGTAGAGCACAAACCAACACAGGCCATGCCAGGAAAGCCCTAGTTTGATCAAATCAGAAGCAAGCCTTGGGAGTGATTGAATCAGTAGCAGCAAGAGCTGCTTCTGGAGCTCTCAGCCCACAGGCAGTAAGGAGGTCAAACAATCCATCAGAAGATTACAGGAATATTTTTCATAGCCCTGAGGCAAGATTCTGTTGATTTGCCCATACTCACATGGGAGGCACAGTCCTGGGGAGCAGTACCAGTTTGAGGAGGAGCACTAGCATAGCAGAATTTGCAGCCACAGTGGAAGGAAGAGCCTCCTCAAAGCACCAGGGCAGAAAAGAGTGCTTGTGGTCACTCACAGACCAGACCACAACCCAGGAGAGTAGTAAACACCTCTCCTTAGTTCATATAACTTTGGAAGTACTGAAAATTTAAAGGCCCATAGAAGTATCTCTGGAAATAGTTGTGCAAAAGGCCTAAAGACTGGGACAGTGCACCCTTCACCCTGGATGCAGAGTATTAATTTAACAAAGAGTTAAGAGTCTAGGTTAGGAAAATGAGCAAACAATGGGGAAAAAACATAAGAACAAAAGAATTTCTGGCTACAGAAAGTTAATATGATGACAAGGAAGATAACATACACTCAGAAGAAAACAACACAGTCAAAGGTCCTGTATCAGAAGACTCCAAGAAAAATGCAAATTGATCTCAGACAATGGAAGCATTTAAAAACAATATTGAAAATAAGAGAAGAGAAAGAAATTGAAGAAATTAAAATAGAAACTAAGCTATCACTCTTTGCAGATGATATGATGATATACTTAGAGAAACCTAGAGAATCAAGAAAAAACAACTACTTGAAATAGTAAACAACTTTAGCAAAGTTGCAGAATATAAAACAAACCCACATATATCACCTGAATTTCTATGTATTACTAACAAAACTTAACAGGAAGAGATAGAAAGAGAAATTCAATTTAAAGTTACTGTGGACATTAAAAACTATTTGGGGGCCTAGCTACCAAAACTAACCCAGGGACTATATGAACACAATTATAAAACACTTTTCACACAAATAAAGTCAGATTTAAACATGTGGGGAAAAAAAATCATCAGTTGCTTGTGGGTAGGTATAGTGCCAACACTATATTGACAATATTGAATGGCTACTGTAAATATGCCAACAAAATTCTCAATTGCAAAATAAAACAGACTGTACATATAGAAGACAGAAGCAAAACATTTATTCAGATACCAGAAAACTGAATGCCAAAACCAGAAAGCCACATCCATCATAGTAGCTAAGAAGTGAAGACATCATAACACCACAGAGAGCCACATGATCCTTCAGCCTTCCCACAAACCAACACTCATAAGCCTAGCTATCTGCTTGCCTACCATCCTCTCTCTCCCATTCTCTAAATACTCTGGCTCCCAGCTTTCTGTGGATTCTGCTCCACCCTTCAGCAGACTCCTCCTACTATAGGCTCCTATTAGGAGACAGAGAAGGTCTTCAAATTTCCTTAGGCTTATTAAGGGGCAAGGAAGATCTTCACATTCTCATTACCATTACATTTGGCCCCAAGACCTTTCACATTCCTTACATAGAAAAAATATATTAACAACACATTTCATTGCATAGGTTACTTACAATTTAAGTGTAACTGGTGTCAGCAGAACTTTACAACAATATGACAGGGATAACAGAAAATAAGCACATAAAACAAAACCTTGGAGGGGGGGAGGCTTGAGCATAAGTACCCCATCATTTCACCCCTCAAACAAATGGGTCTCACAATCTTGGGCTAAGGGGGCAAAGGTCTCTTCTTTTATTGTTACTTCCTGCTGGAATTGGATGTGGAGCTATCCCTACCCCAAGAGGTCCCATTTGAGAGGTCAGTCCTTTAGCTGTCATCGGGAGCTCAGTCAACAACAGGTCTGAGAGTGAAATATCTCAGGTGTGGACAGGGGATGAAATCTGCCTTAAGGGATCAGGCATCTGCAGGTGGAGGGTACTAAGCCTGCAGGAAAAAAATCTTGCAAAACAAAGTTTTAACAGACAAAGAGCCAAAAAGAAACAAATATAGGTTCAGTCATGATTCTGGATTCCATGAACCCACTATCATAGCCTCATTCACATTAGAATATGAGTTAAGGGTACAAATTGTTAATCATCTTCTCCTGAATAAACATCAGTTATGATATTATCTTTCCCCTGGGCTATAATTTCCACAGCCTTTGGAACAGCATCTGGCTTCCATTTTACCCATACTTTAGATCCTAATTTTATTCTATCAGTAGAACCAAACACTTCAGGCCCTCTGATAGCTATTTCCGAAGGAGGGTCAGTTTTCACAAAGGGTATTGTTTCAAAAGGAGTAAGAATCATTTCATACATTCTATCATTTTTACAAAACTATATAGGTTCTTCACCCAAATTTTGGAATGTCACAATAATTTCTCCTTGATAATATGAATCTCTTCCTCTAGCCAATACATGTATTCCTGGAGCTGCTAACCCTGACTTAAGTAAGATCCATCCAAAATGATTTTTAAGGAATCTCATACATATTTCAGTAGAGATTTAGCTTCTTTTCTATAAAACCAATAAATTCTCTAAACAATATAAATCATATCCTGCCAAACTAGATGTTACTGGATACAGTGTTGGGACATCTTGCCCCATACTTCATTACTCAATATTTGGGATCTTATACGTTTGCTGTTTTCTAATTTGTAGGTTTGAGGTCATCATTCTGGCTAGAGGTGTACTTCCTCCCAATGGTTTATTACTTAAATTATGTTAATCAGTAACAAATTATCCTACCAATGTTGATATGAATTATTATAACTTAATTTCCTTGACCGCTTTTTCAATAATCCATTCATTGTTTTAATTAACCCAGATGCCTGTATATAATATGGAATATGATATAGCCTTTCTATATTATTTTGTTTTATTTTTAATTTTGGAAGGGGGAAGGGAGGGCAACTGGGGTTAAGTGACTTTCCCAAGGTCACACAGCTAAGTAAGTGTTAAGTGTCTGAGGGCAGATTTGAACTCATTTGAACTCCAGAGTCCAGGATGAGTATTCTATTCACTGTGTCACCTAGTTGTCCCTATATTGTTTAATATACAGTCTCTCTTCATTTTAATACCTTTGAAATGTGACCCATTGTCACTTTGAATCTACATTAGCATTCCATAATAAGATTTATGAGATCTAGAGTTTTACAGGTGTTTTTCTGGATCACATTCTGTAAGGACAAGCCACTAATACACCTGAATAGATGTCAACACAAGTACATATAAATTTGCATCGTTTAGAGTAGTGGATCAATATAACGTATTTGACAAATTGAGGCTGGAATTTTCCCCCTTGCTATCTCTCCAGTTACTACCCAAGGACCAGCCATTTCTTTTCCAGTTGAAATATATGACATTCCTCTGCTACCTGTGTTAACGATGAATGATAGATACTAATACCTCAATCTGTTGCCCACCAGTGTGTGTCTTGGACAACTAAAGGGCTGGCCGTTTCATAGACCCATTTGGCTAGTACAGGATCATCAGTTAGTGTCAGAGTAGGGAAAATACATTGAGTAGCAATCTTTGTTAGTCAATTGCCATGTGCATTGTATTCACATTCTGTCATAGTGAGGGCCAAGTGAGCATCTACATGAAAAAGTGACCAAAGTCATGTCCCATATATTACCCCATAATTCTTTTGCCCAGACTTGTTTAGCATGAATTTCCCAATTTTGATTTTCCACATGGGTATCCATGTAGTTAACCCATTAGCTACCACCCATGAATCAGTGAATATATGTCACTGTCTTCCTTGTTCTGTTTTAATGGCTTGATGTACTACCATAAGTTAAGCATATTGACTACTTTCACCTGTCCTAGTACTTTCTAAAGTCTGCCTAGTACATGGGTTATAGGCTACTGTTTTACAATGTCTTTTGTGGCACAAATATTTTGCTGCCCCATCAGCAAACCATGCATGTTTCTTCTGTTCTTCAGTTAATCCATCATATCCTTCATTTCATTTTACCAAGAACTGTACTAACTGTTGTTTTGGTCCAGGGGGTAAATAATTTCCTTCAGTATCTACGTTTGCTATAGATTCCTATAAAGCAAAAATTCCAGTTTTGTCTGATTTAGCTCTATTTTGAATATACAATTTCCATTTAATTATGCTAGCTTCTCGTACACATCCAGTTTTGTGAGAAGTTGGGGTACTCATTACTCAGGTCATAATTGAGATTCCAGGCCTTACCATCACTTAACATACCAGCCCAGAGTCAGTTGGGCTACCAAAGCCCAATATGTAGTTAACAACTACTTTTCAAAAGGGGTGTACTTAACTCCAGATAAAGGAAGTTTCCTAGACCAAAATTCCAATGGTACATTTCTGCTTTGTTGATTTTGCCATAAACTCCAATTTGCATAATCATGCTATACAATAACATGTAATTCCACCAGGCCATTTTGCATAGGTCACAAATCTGGAGCCAATTGTATAGCAGTCTTGGCTTCTTCAAAAGCTTTGCTCTGCTCAAGTCTCCAATCAAATTTATCTTTCTTCTTAGCAACTTTATATAAGGGTTTCAAAATCTGTCCCAGATGTGGAATGTGATATCTCCAGTATCGAAATAATCCTATAAACTTTTGAGTCTCCTTATTGGTAGGGATAGGAAAATCCTGAATTGTTTGTCAGGCTTGCAGAAGGATCTCTCACAGTTGCTTGATCCATTTTATGCCTCAAAATTTTACATTTTCAGCTGGTGCTTGAATCTTTGCAGGATTAATTTCCCACCCTTTGCTTTTCATATGCTCAATTAAAAGTGTCAAACTCTTCTCTCTTCTTTTACATTTTCCCCTATATCATAATATCATTGATGTAGTGGATAAGCTATACACCAGGCAGTTCTAACTCATGCCAACGTTCAGCCACAATCCTATGACAAATAGTGGGGCTATGCAGCTATCCTTGTGTCAAGTGGGTGAAAGTATATTGTTTGCCCTGCCAAATGAAAGCAAACTGGCCTCATTGTTTAGAATCTATAGGGATGGTAAAAAAAACAAAACAAAACACACATATTGGCTAAATCAATAACTGTGTCCCATCATAGTCCTGGATACTTTCTATTAAGGTGGCAGTATCTGGAACAGCACCAAACAAGGGAGGAGTCATCTTATTCAATTGTCTATAATCCACTGTGATTCTCCATGTCCCACCTGTCTTTTGTACTGCCCAGACAGGATTATTCCATTGAGTTGTTGTAGGGAATACCACTCTTGCATCAACATATTCCTTTTTAATATTGGTAATTTTATCTTGCCTAACTGGCACATGATACTGATTTGAAGTAATTCCTTCAGAAAGTTCAGGTAAAGTGATTGGTTCCATTTTTATTTTTTCCACTAAAACTGCATTAATTCCTGTCTTCCTTACTGCAAATTGGTATCCCCCATCAGGTAAATTTAGAGTCATACATCTCAGTATTCTAATGGTATATTCAGGAATGAGTATAATTCTTTCTTAGGTAATTGTTCAATTTTCATTGTTAGTTTGAGTTTTCTGGCTGGTATTTCAGTCCCTTCCAGCCCTGTGATGGTGATAGGAGTTCAATGCTTGAATTCGTCAAGGTTCTCATATATAAGGGAGCCCTCTGACCCAGTATCTATCAATGCCCTGGTTTCAGTATTTGATCCATTTTTCCAATATATATTCAGATTAATATAGGGTCTGTGGTCTTGTTTGTGTATTTCTTTAATCTGAGTTGGGGCTTGGCCAATTTCCGGTTGTCTCTGAATGTGAGACAAACTTGGATTTGAGGATTTAGGAGGATCTGTAGGGCACTTCTTACTTCTCTGTCCTGTCTGATAGTAAGCCCCTAATCTCAGTACATTTTATATAGTTCATTTGTTGCAATACCATCAATTCTTCCAAAATCAACTCCTGCTCTCAATAGTGCAGCAAACAATTCTTTTCTCATCAATCTATTCTGACTTTGAAACCACTGGCCATTTATTCTTCTCTCTCAAGGAAATTTATCTTTCCCCCATTCTCCTAAGTTACTTATTTGTGAAATCTTATCAAGCACATCTGAAAGAGGGTGCCCTATTTCACCAATTAGTAGAGTCAGAAGTAGGTGCTTATAAGCAGGAAGAGCTCTCTTCACTATATTTCTATGAGAAACTGCCAAGGGGATATCATGATATGCATTTGCATCTCCAACCATGATAGCAATTTACATTACCTCCTACTTTAACATTCTCATATAATCTCTAAGTGAGTACCAGGGTAGAGCTCCACCAGACCACATAGAATCAGTGTGATATATTTTATTGCATCCCTCAGCAGCTAAAGCTAACAGATTGGTTGTATTGTTACCTCCTTGAATATGGTAATCTCTAAAAGCTTGCTGCACAAAAGGATTCTGACTAATACCCATAAATTTCAAGCAAACCATGCTATCTACCCATACTCTTCCAGTCACTTCATCACTGATTCTCACGATCCAAGACACTAACAATTCTCCCAACCTTTGGGTAAATCTGCTTAATATGTCAGGAGACTCCTGCTGAGTGAAATCCTCAGTTATCTCCCTAAACTCTGTTTGGCACCCATGGCTCTCCTCCTTTTCACTCTCTCATTTCATGGGTTCTAGAATTTGTTTAGTGTGATTTTACAGTTATGTTTAGGGGTTTAGGGGAAAATTCAAGCAAATCTCTGCTTCCACTCTGCCATCTTGGCTCCACACTGCCCCAGCCCACTCCCATATCCTATCATTTTAAACTTACAATTCAAACCACTTTGAGTAAATCTATGAACCTATAACTTGTGATTCAGAAGTTAAGAACGTTACATGATATCAGTTTATGAGTAGAAAGCCCTTTTAAATTTGAGTTGTTTTTATGTCAGTTGCTCTTGATTTTTTCACGGACTTATGACACTTTTATCTAATAAAATGAGAAAATATAATTTACTAGAGTGACTTATTGTTTGTAACCAAACTCCATAGTAAAAATATTTCAATTATTTCCACTGAAATATGCTCCTGCAAACCAATATTGTACTTGAGGTTTATTACTTGATTTTCATATACAACCAGTCATAGTGTGTGAAAGTAAAAGCCAGAAAAGGGGAAGCTTCTGAAATGAATGTCAGTAAAATCAGTTTTTGAGTCTGGAGAATTGTCCATGGTTCAACATACTGCACAAAAGTTCTATGTGTGTGTTACTGGGTAAAAAAATGCTATAAGTTTGATTTTGTAAATTGAGGATCATGCCAAAGTAAAATATAGAATTTGTAAAAAAAAAAAAAAAAAAAAAAAAAGACAAACAGATTCAAAGTTTTCTGTAATTAATTCTGTCTTGTGGATCTTTAGATAAGTGTTGATAATTGACCTTACACAAATTAGTTTCTCCTAAAAAAATTGATTACAAGAAACATGAGCATTGGGCTTGAATTCAAATGACTTGAATTTCCTGCTGACTCCACCATGATTGTCTGTATGGTCTTGGACAGGTTCCCTTACTCCTCCAAGTCTCAGTTTCCTCAACTCTATTTTTCAGTTCATTTTATTTTTATTTTAAGTTCTAAGTTCTATTTCTCTATCTATCCCCTCCCACTGAGAAATTAAAAGAAAACACATACAGAATATCCATTATACAAACAAAATCGTGCAAAGCATATTATTGCATTTTGGGATGAGAAACAAGAAAAAGAAAGAAAAAGTAAAAATATATTTCAATATACACTGAACTGATAAGTACTTAAATTCTTTTTTATATTCTTTTTTTTTTGGGGGGGGGCAAAGCAATTTGGTTTAAGCAACTTATGCAACGTCACAAAGCTAAGTAAATGTGTCAAGTGTCTGAGGTCACATTTGAACTCAGGTCCTCCTGACTCCAAGGCCAGTGCTTTATTCACTGCACCATCTAGCTACTCCTGAACCCATAAGTTCTAAGTTAGAGAAAGCATTTTTCCATCATGTCTGTAATTCTGGTGGATCATTGAATTAATAGAGTAACTAAGCCTTTCTCAGTTGATTATCTTTACCATATTGTTGTTAGTGCCTAAATTCTTCTAATTCTGTTCACTTTGCTCTGCATCAGGTGGTTTCCCAAGTTTTCCTGAAAAGATTCCTTTCATTATTTCTTACAGTAAAAAAGTATTCCATCACAATCATATGCCACAACTTGTTCAGTTATTGCCCAGCTGATGGGCATCCATTCAACTTCCAATTCTTTGCCACCACAAAAAGAGGTGCTTAGATATTTTTGTACATATGAGTTGTTTTCACTTATTTAAAATCTCTTTGGGGTACAGACCTCATAGTAGTATTTCTAGATCAAAGAGTATACACAGTTTATAGTCCTTTGGGCATACTTCCAAATTGCTCTCCAGAATGTTTGGATCAGTTCACAATTTAGCCAACAAGGTATTAGTGTTCCAAATTTCCCACATCTTCTCCAACATTTATTATTTTCCTTTTTTTGTCATATTAGCCAATAGAATAGGTGTGAGGTGCTACCTCAGAGTGGTTTTAATTTATATTTCTTTTGTCAAGTTATTTAGAACATTTTTTCATAACTATAAATGGCTTTGATTTCTTCTGAAAACTCCCTGTCTGTATTCATTGACAATTTATCAATTGGGAAATGACTCAGTCATATGAATTTGACTCAGTTCTCAATATATCTGAGAATTGAGAACTTTTTCTGAGAAATTATTTCCCAGTTCCCTGCCACCACCTCAATATTAACTGCATTGGTTTTGTTTGTACAAATACTTTTTTAAATTGTATACAATCAAAATTATACGTTTTATCTTCTATGTACTTCTCTTATCCATAGATCTGAGAAGTCATTTATTCCATGCATCCTTCATTCATTTTTAAAAATATTTTAAAATTTATCTTGTTAAATATTTCCCAACTAAATTTTAAAAAAAAGTTAATACATTTTTTCCATTAAAACTCTATCCACTAATCTAGCATATGTTGGAGTAATGTCTAGGGTTTCTAGAGAGCCAAAGAATGATGAAGGGTTGGAGTCAATTTTTAAGTTCTCAGAGAAAGATGATTAAAGCCTGTACCATAGGCCACATGGCTTTTGGGGTTGTTGTAGTGGCTGCTGGAAGTCTAACTATGACACTGCTGCAACTTCTTCCTGCTTCCCTTGTGGGGCCTGGCAACCTCCAACAACTTCCCTTCTTGCTTTTCTCCCAGTGTTGTACACAACCATGTTCACCAATACTAATTCACCAGCTGCCTGGTTTAATAGGTTCAGTAACAAAGGGAAAGATAGAACAGAAATGAGGCACAGATGTATTGAAGTGAACATGGAACTGAGGAAAGCTAAAAAAAAAAAGATGACCAGATGCTGAAAAGAAGAAATGTCAGCACTTCTCCTAATGATGATATTTCTTCACTGCAAGAAAACTGAAATAACCAGGGCTCTGCACTTTGGTCTGTTGAAGATATTGTCAAAGGCATAAATAGTAATAATCAGGAGGCTCAACTTCTGGCTACCCAAGCTGCTAGGAAACTCCTTCCTAGGGAAAAATAGTGTCCTACAGACCAAATCATTGAAGCTGGTATGATTCAAAGCGTGTAGCCTTCTTGGGCAGGACAGAATACAATCTTATTCAGTTTGAATCTGCTTGGGCACTTACGAATATTGTTTCTGGAACATCAGACTAAACCAAGGCTGTGGTAGATAGAGAGGCTATACCAATGTTCTTTGCCTTGTTGGAGACTCCCCAGGTTCACATCAGTGAACAAGCAGTGTGAGCTCTGGGAAACATTGCTCATGATGGTTCAGCCTACAGGGACTTGGTTATAAAGTATGGTGAAATAGACCCTCTTTTAGCTCTGCTTGCAGTTCCTTAGCAGGTGACTACTTAAGAAATCTTACCTGGGGGTTGGCTAGGTGGTGCAGTGAATACAGCACTTATCCTGGAGTCAGGAGGACCTGAGTTCAACTGCGACCTCAGACACTTAACACTTCTTAGCTGTATGACCTTGGGCAAGTCATTTAACACCAATTGCCCTGCCTTCCCCTCCAAAAAAGTGGAAAAAAAGCAAAAAAAAATAAATCTTATCTGGGCACTTTCAAATTTTTGTCATAACAAGAATCTTGCTCCCTCACTAGAAGCTATTGAGCAAATTCTTCCTACCTTAGCTCATCTTTTGCATTATGATGATCCAGAAGTTCTGGCAGATGCCTGTTGGGCCATTTCCTACCTCACAGATGGCTCAAGTGACAGGACTGAAGTGGTTGTGAAAACTGGAGTTGTCCCATAGCTAGTAAAACTTGTAGGATCTTGAGAATTGTCCATAGTGTGTCCTTCCTTATGGGCTATAGGAAACGTCACTGAGAGAGATGAACAAATTCACATTGTAATAGATTCAGGAGCATTTGCTGTCTTTCCTAGGCAACTTACACCAAAACCGATATCCAGAAAGAGGCTGCATGGACTATGTCAAACATCACGGATGGCCATCAAGATCAAATACAGCAAGTTGTGAATCATGGATTAGCTCCATACTTATTCGGAATTCTGTCAAAGGGAGACTTTAAGTCACAAAAAGAAGCTGTATGGGCTTTCAGAAACTATACAAGTGCTGGAACAATTGAGCAGATTGTGTATCTTGTCCAAAATTGAACTCCAGAACCTTTAATCAACCACTTCTCTGGAAAAGACAACAAAATTGTACTGGTTGTTTTGGATGTAATTTCAATTTTTTTTTTTTCTGGCTGCTGAAAAACTAAATGAAACTGAAAAACTGTGTATACTAATTGAAGAATGTGGCAGATTAGATAGAATTGAAGTACTTAAATCCCATGGAAATGCAATGGTATATAAGGCTTCCTCTAGCTTAACTGAAAAGTATTTCTCTGCAGAGGAAGAAGATCAAAATGTTGTCCCAGAGTCTACCTCTGATGGCTTTACCTTCCAGATTCAAGATGGCACACCTGGGACATTTAACGTTTAAATTTTACAGTCAAACCTTCAAGTCTCGTATGCCTTTTTCTTGGTATACATTTGTCTTACCGTCTCTCCCTTTAAGATATTTTCCTTAATGTGCCATTTGATGTAGCATTAATGCACACTTGAACAGTTTGAAGTATATACATGTTGTATGAAACCTCTATCCTCAACAGGGTTCTTATTTCCATGTGGAATTTCCTGTTTTGCAGTAGCCTGTAAATAAAAACTTAATTCCACACTTTGCTTTGCCTCAGCCTGCCTAATTTATTACATTTTAAATGGATGCTACCTTTTAGTCCAAGAAATCTGGAGACTCTTTGCCAAGTGGTGATTATATTCCAAAGATCTGTGATTTTTATATGTGGTTATTTTATACATAAATGGAGTTTGTGACCTGAAGAATGTAGTTTTAAAGAGATGATTTGGCTGAAAATCCATGACTTTGTGGCTGGCCCACTATACACTTTTCTAAAACTAGGCTGCTACTCTTAAAACTAGCAGTTACCATTACGCCAGGTTGATCATCCTAACCCAATTTAATGGAGAATAAAGTAGAGCCTGCATTTTATTGATAACAGCCTTTGTCAATTTAACATGATGATAGATTCAAACGTCAGTGGAAAAGATGTTTGTGTTTCTAATCCTGATTATTGTACCTTAGTAAATAAACAATTTTCAATGTGAGAAACTTAAAAAAAAAAAAGAGCCTGTACCATAGTACGGAATCTGAGCATTGGCATTTTAGGTGGAAGGCTCTTAGGATAATGTCCTAGGATCTCTTTATTTCCTTTAATCTGCTCATATCTAAGAGGTAATACTTTTGTCATAGGAAAGTAGAATATCTTCTTCTATTAAGCAATGTGATTTAGCAGTTATTTTGATGTTTACCCAAGGGAGGGCTTTTACAGACCACAAATTTTCTAAGGAAAACTGTAGCCCTGACAGGCCAGAACATCATAGTGATAACCCATAGAAATATCCCTATAAGCATCACAAGAACTGTCATCTTGATGAACAATAAAGTTCAGTGGCAGACGTAGGGGAACTTTTGAACATTAGTAAAGGACAACTTTGCATGCAGCAAATGGACAGGAAGAAGGCATTGAACATGAGAAAGCACCACTTCCTCTTTAATTCTTCAAAGAGGAGTCAGCAGACAATTAGGGGGTCTCAGGTACAGGTGTCAGTTTGAGGAATAGAGGATTAATATTTCTAAAGTGATTCAAAAGGATGTCATTATTATACAAAAGTCGGATGACAACTCACAAACAGGTGTGTGGACTATAATGAAATCTGAACAAGTTAAACCCAAAATTAGAGCATTAGTTAGAACAGCAATTAATAAAAAAAGAGACAGCAATTACAGAAAGTGAAATCAGAAGTTCCCACTTGACTAAGGTGGGAAAATGCCTCTCCATTGAAACCAAGAGGTGATTCTAGAAAGTAAAAAAGAGGCATAGAATTAAGAATACTTATTTAGAGTTACATGGGTTTTATTAGCAATGAGTTGTTTGTATAACATAAGGCACTGGGGTTCATGAATATCTGTAACAGTTTCTCTTGATTTATTAATATAGGAGTAGCAAGTTTGATTGATAATCGAACAAATAACTCTCACCACAACAAAACTCTCACCACAAATAAACCATCTAAAATTAGACAATTCTGTAAAACTGCTAATGTAAGAACATTAATTTGTAAGAACGAGAGAGTATAAAATGTCTGAGAGCTATCTTGAGTTATATCTTGAACGATTTTTTTAAACTAAATGGGAAATGGTTCTTAATAACACTTATATGAGAAGTAATCCCAACAGGTGGAAATAGAATGGCCCCTAAAAAAACCTCTGCACATGAGAATAATTTGTATAAGATTTGGAACTTTATCATCTTCTGATCTTTTGTTGTGAGATTGAGATCAGGCTCACAATTTCTAAAGAACTTTCTTTTTTTTTCCCAATAGAGTGAGTATAAATAGAAAAAGAAGGAGCAAATTTCCTGTGCCAAAATACCAGTGAAGAAGAAACTCTCTGAAGCCCTCTCAAATTGCCCTTCAAACAACTACAAAACCATCTCAGTATTGTAGGAGTGGGAAGCATCTTACCAACAAAGCAGGAAAGGTATGTCGCATTGAAGTTAAAAGGGAACAAGTGCCAAGAGCAGGATCCCCAGGCAGTCTCAAAGCACGGGGCCTGCAGCAAGGTTCCAAGCCAGGGGTAATTCACCAGTGAGACTCCACCCTCCTGCAAACCAGCAGCCCTCTGGGTAATTGAGTAGTCTGTGTAGCCCAGTGACCCCACCCCAGAACAATCTACTAGCAAGACTTTGACCCCTTTTTGACCTGTACTGAAGTCCCACCCCAGGACTAAACAACAGAAAAATCCTGCCCCTGAGGTCTGCCAGCAGAAAGATTGAGCAGAACAACCCCAGAGCAACCCAACAGCAGGGCTTTACCCCACAGTCAATTCAGCAACAAAATTACTATTCTTGGGCCTCCTAGCAAAGAGGACTTGTTTCCATAGGAAACCAACAGCAAGGCCCGACACCTGTGGCAGACCTGAAACTAAACCCCATACCCAGGGGAAGCCAACAGGAAGGCCCTCATGTTCTGATACAAGCCTAAAGGGTAGCTTACCTTTCAGTGAAAGTAATCAGCTAAGCCCTGAAACCCAGTGAAAGCCAACAGTAAGATCCTAAGCCCCAACATAAAAGGAGGTTTGGCTGGGGCAGAACCAGAGCCCAAATCTCACATAAAACAATCAAGTCACAAAAAAGTGAGACAAGATGAACAACAACAACAACAAAAAACACACCTTGACTTTAGAAAGTTACTTTAGTGACAGGAAGTATCAAGGCACAAATTAAGAAAAGGACAGTAGTGGCAAAATGGCTATAAGTGAAGCATCAAAGAAAAATATAATTTGGTCTCAGGCTTAAAAAGAATTCATGGGAGACTATAAAAAGGATTTTAAAGAGTAAATTAGAGAAGAGGAAGAAAAATTGGGTAAAGAAGTTAGAGCAATGAAAGAGAATCCATGAAAAAAAGAGAGTCAGTCAATAGCATGTGAAAATATATACAAAAATTTACAGAGGAAAATAGTTCCCTAAAAAATATAATTGGCTAAATGGAAAAGGAAGTACAAAAGCTCATTGAAGAAAATAATACCTTAAAAATTAGAACTGATTAAGTGGAAGCTTATGACACTTTGAGATATCAAGAATGATAAAACCAAAGAAAAAATGAAAAGAAAAATAGAAGAAAATGTTAAATGTCTCTTTGGCAAAACAAGAGACCTAGAAAATAAATCCACCTTTGCCAAGATGAAGTCAAGATATCAGAGTAAAAGCAGGAACTCACTTGAGCTCTCCCCCAAGCCCTTCCAAATAACTTTAAAAAGTGACTCTAAACAAATTCTAGAGTAGCAGAAACCACAAAATGATGTACTGAAAGAATTTTCAAGCCCAAAATAACTTAGAAAGGGAAGGAGAGGGAGGGAAGAAAATTTGGAACTCAAGGGATTGTGGAACTGAATGTTGTAAACTAAAAGTAAATAAATAAATAAAAATTTAAAATAAAGAAAAATAACTTAGAAGATTGGCAGTAAAAGTCTATTGCACTGGGGTGAGAGCCCAGGCTCTACCACTGAAACCCCACTTACACCAAATCAGGAGCAGGCCTTGTGAGTGATTGAATCAGCAGTGGCAGGAGATGCTTCCTGAGTCTCATCCCACAGGAAGGGGGTCAAACAATTTGTCAGAAGATTACAGGGGTCTTTTTGATATCACTGACACAGGACTCTGTTGCTTTGCCAATATTTGGATCAAGGTTGCAGGTCTGGGTGGCAGCCCCAGGCCAAGAAAGAGCAGTAAAATGACAGAGCAAGCTTGTAGCAGCAGTGGAGGAGAGATTCTCCTCACAGATCCAGGGCAGAAAAGAGATCTTGTGGTTACTCACAGAACAAAGGACAAGCCAAGAGGGCAGTAAACACATTTCCTTAGATCATACCATCTCGGAAGAACTGAAAACTTATAGGTTCCTAGAAGTATCTCTGGAAATAGCAGCACAAAAGCCCTGAAGATTGGGAGAGTACACACTCCACCCTGAAAGCAGAGCCCTATTTTAACAACCAGTTAAAAGTCAAATAATAGTCTGGCAAAATAAGCAAAAAATGGGAAAAACAAAACAAAGACAAAAACAACAACAAAAACCTCTGAGTATGGAAAATTATTATGGGGACAAGGAAGATCAAAACACACAACTAGAAGAGGAAAATAAAGTCACAGCTCCTACATCCAAAACTCCCAAAGAAAATATAAATTTGTCTCAGGCTATGGAAGAGTTCAAAAAGATTTTGAAAATCGGGGGGCAGAGCCAAGATGGCGGCATAGCAGCAGCAACATATCGCAGCACTCACATAGCCACCCCAAAATACCTATAAAATAGGACTCTAAACCAATCCTAGAACTCCAAAACACACACAAAGATACTTCCCACTAAAGTCAGCTCAGCTACGAGGAACCATATCAGCACTGCGAACCCAAACCAGCCTGACCTGAAGCCGCATCTGTGTCCCAGGGGCGGCTGGATGGGAGCAGCAGAGGAGTCTCTCTGGTGAGTGGATTAGCAGCAGCTGCCAGCAGCTCAGTGGGAGTTGAGAATTTGGGAGGGGAGCAGTCTGGCCGAAAGTCCTCCAGAGCAGATAAGCGAAAGGCAGAGGTTTTGCACCCGCCTCTGCGTTGCAGCTTCCCGCACGCAGCCTGCAGACAGCAGGGGGACTAAGCGATTGTTCTGAGGCCAGTGCTCTCGCATTGAGTGGCCTGGATCCAGATCACCATCATGGGCCTCGGTCTTGGAATCTTCAGTATCCAGTCAGCTGGAAGTAATTAGGAAGGGTCCCAGCACCTTCCTGAGAGCTACGGCAGCCAAGAGGACCCCAGCAATTTGGGACAGAGCTTTCCTTTCTGGAATCGGAGTCCCACAGAGATTTAAAAAAAAATCACAGACTAAACAACCATGAGTAAGAATAAGCATAAAAAGCAAAGTAAGAACAGCTCCCAAACCCTAGATTCCTTCTTTGGGGAAAAGAAATATGGGAGAGAGAGGGAGGAGGAGAGTGCAGCCAGAGCACCCCCACCAGAGGCCTCCAATAAATATGAAGAATTCCTTAACGCTAGA
>CM053587.1:192677869-192697672 GCA_028646515.1 Pseudochirops corinnae
GGCAAGGGAATAAAATGTATATATACATATACATACACATAAATTTATATAAGAGGGTTTACATATGCAAACAAGCACATATCTGAGTATATGTATAAATGAATCCATAGAGGGCATAAGATCAATTGAATAGGAAGGGATAATATTCCAAATGGTGAAATTCTGAGGTGAGACAGGATTAGATCGAGAGGAGACAGGGAGAGTCAGAATGAGGTTGAGCATCTCATGGAAGAGGCAAGAGATAATTGTTACAATAGAGGGGGAGAACAGGAAGGCAAAAGGGAAAGAGTCAATCTTACTCTCACAGAATTTGGCTTAGGGAAGGAATGATATAAACTCTAAACTGGGCATCTTGCAACATACCCATTTTAGAGTGTATGTCACACCCTCTCTAAATCAAATTCAGTGAGAGTAAGGTTAACCCACTCCCTTTTTGCCTTCCTGTTATTCCCCTCCATTGAAACAGTTATCCCTTTCCTTTTCTATGTGAAATGATTGACCACATTCTGTCTCTTCCTGTCTCCTCCCATTATATTCCTCTCCCACTCTTCAATTTCACTTTTTAAAATATCATCCCTTCCTATTCACTTGATCCTGTGTCCTCTGTCTATGTACACATATATACACACACTCTCATATGTATTCATATGTAGATATACCCTTCCATATATACATATGTGTATGTATGAATCTATATACATTTATATTCCCTTCACCTATCCTCATATTGAGAAAAGTTTCATAAGTTACAATTCTCATTTTTCCATGGTGGCATGTAAATAGTTCAACTTTGATAAGTTCCTTATGATTTCTTTTCCATGTTTATCTTCTTGTGCTTCTTATGTTTGAATGTCAAATTTTCTATTCGGTTCTGTTTTTTTCCTCAAAAATGCTTGAAAGTTCTCCACCTCATTGAATGACCATATTTTCCCCTGGAACATTATACTCCATTTTGCTGGATAGGCGATTCTTGGTTTTAATTCTAGCTCCCTTGATCTCTGGAATATCATATTCCAGGCCCTTTGATCTATTAATGTAGAAGCTGCTAGATCCTGGATTATCCTGATTGTGTTTCCACAGTATTCAAGTTGTTTCTTTTTGGCAGTTTGTAATATTTACTCCTTGATCTGGGAACTCTGGAAGCTGGTTATAACATTTCTAGAAGTTTTCTTTTTGGCATCTTTTTCAAGAGTTGATTGGTGAATTCTTTCAAGTCCTATTTTGCCCTCTGGTTCTAAAATATCAGGGTAATTTTCCTTGAGAATTTCTTGAAGAATGCTTTCTAGGTTTCTTTTTTGATCATGGCTTTCAGGTAGTCCAATAATTTTTAGATTGTCTCTCCTGAATCTATTTTCCAGGTCAGTGTTTTTTTTTTTTTCAATGAGATATTTCACATTGCCTTCCCTTTTTTTCATTTGCTTGGATCTGTTTAATAGTATTTTGATTTTTCATAAAGTCATTTCCTTCCATTTGCTTCACTCTAATTCTGAAGGAATTATTCTCTTCAGAAAGCTTTGAGATTCTTTTTCCATCTGGAAAATTTGACTTTTTAAGGCATTCTTCTCCTCATTGACTTTTTGGGTCTCTTTTGCCATTTGATTTAGTCTATTTTCTAAGATATTATTTTCTTCAATCTTATCATGATTTTCTTACATCATTCTCATTTCTCTCCCCAATTTTTCCTCCACTTCTCTTATTTGATTTTCAAAATCCTTCTTAAGCTGTTTTATGGCTTGTAACCAGTCTATATTTTTCTTGAAAGTTTTTGGTGTGGAAGTTCTGACTGTGTTGTCTTCCTCCCATTCCATGCTTTGACCCTTTTTGTCCCCAAAAAAGCAATCTAAAGTTGCATTGCTGAGCTTTCTTTGCTTCCTTTGCCTGCTCATGTTGCCAGTCAGTTACTTGACTTTTAGGCTCGGTAGTAAAACTCTGCTTTCAGAGCAGAGAGTTCTGTCTGAAATTGCTGCAGTTTTTGCAGCTGTCAGAGCTATTTGGAGGTGGTCTTTACAGCCCCCACCATCTGTGGCTCACTGGTCATGCACCTCAGGACCACCACCCTAGACCACAATCCCGATCCAGGCAGCTCAAGACAAAAGCACTTAGCCTCTGAATGGTTGCTTGGCTCCCCTGCAATCTGCAGGCTGGGAGCTTCTGAAGCTGCCAAGCAGAGGCAGCTACAGGGCCACTGCTTCGCACTGCTTCTAGCTCTGAAGGCAGGGGCTGGATCCTTTCCCCTAAATTTAGAAGAGTTCCACTGACCTTTTCCCTTTGTCCTTTGCTCTTACTGGTTGATAATTCTGGAAACTGTCATAGCTGTGGGTGATCCGCTCTCCTGAAAGCTCCAGCCAGTGCTTCTGCTGGATGGCCTGGGGCTAAAACCACATGGGGCTGGGCTCTGCTCCCAGCATGCTGTGATGAACCCTTTCTGTCTTGTCTGTTGGGCTGCCTTCAAGGGGAGCCTTGTTCCTCTCCAATTTTATGAGTTCTGGAGCCCTAACATTTGTTTAGTGTCATATTTTCTAGATATTTATTGTTGTCCTTTATTCTCAAAGAGGACCAAAATGGCATCTCTCTGCTAGAGTCCAGTTACAGTGTGTGTGATTATGACGAATAAGACCAATACCAGCTCAGAATGTTTTACCACAGATCAGGCACAGATATTCTGTGTGAATATTTGGGGCAGAGTCTCTAAATTTGTGCCTCTCACATTTACTATTAGATACTTCAATTCTGCTTTGCTCACAGAGCACAACACCTTCTCTGATGAGAGCATGTCAGGCTACGTGGTACTGTGCCATTGTCTCCCATGTCACATAATCATAAGAAGTTCTTTAGAGAAACCTTGAGAGTGTCCATGTATTGCTTCTTCAGACCATAGTGTGAGCTCTCCATAAAATCATCTTTTTAGAAAGAATATGATTTGCATTTGAACAAAGTGTCCAGGCTATCAGAATTGTCCTCTCTGCTGTGGTGAAGCTGCTAGATGAAAAATGAGAACTCCACAAGGTTTACTAGCAAGATATTTCATCCATCTCTATGAAGGCTGCATTTAATTCTATCAAAACTAATGTACAAGCAAAGCTTAGAGAAATGCAGGTTTTTTGTCTCAGTAAGAAGACAGATGAAATTCAATTTTACGCTTATAGTAAAAATCCAAAGTGGTTTTGTGATTCCTTGAAGGTTATTATGGGCCAAAGGCCTATGGTGCATCACAACTACTCAGTGCTGATGGAGCCACACTGATTAGTGAAAAGGACAGAATCCTAGAGAGATGGACTGAACACCTCCTTAGTATTCTCAACAGACCACCATGAATTGATGCCGAAGTCTCTGACTATTTACCTCAGACTCAAGTCATTCCCTCCCTAGCTGAAGTTCTAAGTGAAGAAGAGGTTTTAAAGTCTTGGAGATGGTAAAGGATCAAGGAAAGTAGATTTTAGAATAAAGTTCTAAAGAGTGAGACTCAGAGACTAGGACAAAAAAAAATGTCAAGATCAGGTAAGAAAAAGAAAATTGAAAAAATTAAAGAAAATTGATAGAAGATTGGTGAATAGAGCAAATTGACAAAAGATTACTATGAGGAGAAATGAAAGTGTGACTAGGGATCTATTGTGAATAAAGTAAGGAAGTTAGTGGGTTAAATTATTAGCAGGTCAAAATTAGATTTAATTTTTTGAATGTGGTTTAAGTATTATTGATATTTTTTGTTCTTATATCGCCTTTATATCTTTAAATATGTCCCCCTACATGTAGGGGCAACTCAGTAGGGTAGTGGACAAAGTGCTAGGTCTGGAGTCAGAAAAGCTGAGTTCAAATTTATTCTCTGTGTCTCTGGGTATGTCATTTAACCTCCGTCTGCCTCAGTTTTCCTCAACTATAAAATGGAGATAATAATAATTACTACTTCTAAGAGTTATTCTGAGAATCAAATGAGGGGGAAAATGCAAAGTACTTAGCAAAGTGTCTGGAACATAGTACACCCTTAATAGACACTCTTTTTCTTTTCTTATTTTCTTTGTCCTGCCATCCCCAGTAAAACATTCCTTATTTAAAATAATAATAATACCAAAGAAAGAAAAGGAAAAAATGGTTGAGGTAAAAAAAAAAAAAAAAAAAAAAAACAACCAAAACCAAATAACACATTAATGGTGCCTGACTCTAGGGACAACTTCCCACAAATATAATTTCCCACTTCTGTAAAGAAGGGAAGGAGGTACATTTTATCAACTCTTTTCGGGGATTCATTGCAGTCACTCTAATTATATCTTATTTGGTTACATTTTTATTTTGTTCTTTCTATTTACATTGCTCTAGTGAAATAGTCAATAAATATTTATTCCATGCATACAATATGCCATGAGATTCAAAGACAAAAAATATAAACTTGCTTCTGTCCTAAGGGAAGTTATATTTGATACATAGAGTGAAGGTATACATGAAAAAAATATACATAGTTCCATGTATGTATATGTTGCAATGGTGATGGTAATGTGAAGATCTTCTGTGCCCCCTAATAGACTGGATACAATCACATGGAACCTGTGGTGGGAGGAGTTTCCTGAAGGGTGGAGCAGAGCCCACAAGAAGCTGGGACTCAGAACAGTTAGAGTTGGAGTGAGGAGATGATGCACCCAAGGAGATAGCTAGGTTTGTGAGTGCTTGTTTAACTCTTTCTGTGACAGCTATATTTGTGAGTGTTTATTTGTGGGAGGGCTAAAGGATGGTGAGGCTTCCTATTGTGCTATGGTGTATTAACTTCTTTCTTGCTATGATGAATTCAGTTTCCTGGTGTTGGGATTTGACTCTCTGATATCTGAATAAATGTTTTTATTCTATCTTCTATATGGAGAGTCTGTTATAGTTTGCAGTTGAGAATTATGCCGGCATATTCATAGTCACTTTCAGTGTTGTGAATATTGTGTTTGTATGTGTGTGTACATATAATGTATATGTAGATGGGTGAATATCTTTAAATGTCTTGAAAAGATCAAGTCATCCAGTTAAACTACCTCATTTTACAGATGAACAAGATAAAATAAATGGAAGTGAAGAAATTTGACAATATGACAGAGGTAGTAGTGTCAGAGGTAAGATTTGAACAGCATTCCTCTGATTCCATAAGCAGTGTACTTTTCTACAGGTTTCTGGAGGTTCTACAAGTGCCCAGACTGGAAAGTGTTCCCTTTGCAATCCTTCATCTTGTAATTTCTCTTCAAATTTCATTTAAAGTGCTATACTATATATGAGATCTTTCTAGATTTTCCTAGCTAGTAGTTCCTCTCCTCCCCTCCCCTCACATTCTACTAATTCCTCTCCTGAAAAGAATGCCTTTCTTAAAAAAGACTATTTACATATGCGTGTATAAATACAAACATATATACATACACACCGTATGTGTGTATATATGTATATATATGCTTACATACACGCATACACATCACAGACATTTACAAATGGGTGCATACCTGGCCTACACTGTATTCAGGCATATGATGAGAGATAAGTTCATAAATAGATAGATGATAGATAGACATATATACATACATAAGTATATTTACACATACACACATAAATGACGGATGATAGATTATAGATAGAAAGCAGATGATAGATATGAGAGAGAGAGAGAGAAAGAAAGAGAGAGAGAGAGAGAGAAGGAAAGAGAATGTGTGTATTTCTCTCTTAAGTAGAATGGAAGCTCCTTAAGTGTTATTTGGCATCACACAGAAGAATATTACAGAAAGTCTTCACCAGTAGTTTCCTGTTGAATAGGTTATAGAAGTCAGACAAACTGACACTTTCTGTGGATTGATGGAGCAACTAGGTGGTACAATAGATAAATTGCTGAGTCTGGATTCAGGAATATTCATCTTCCTAAGTTTAAATCCAGTCTCAGACACTTACTAAATGTGTGACCCTGGGTGAATCACTTAAACCTGTTTGCCTCAGTTGCTTCATCTGTGAAATGAATTGAAGACAAACCACTGCGGCATCTTTAAAAAACATGAGGTCATGAAGAGTCAAGCAAAACTGAAACAATAGCATAGATCATTGATTGATGGATGGCCAAAGAATGAGGTTATGTAGCTTTCAGTTAATCTGTAGTTAAGGGTGAGGAAATGATTCTAGTCAAATAGTCTTAGAGAAGGAAAATCCTTTGCTTTGTTGGGCTTCGTAAACAGTTCCACTTGACATTTCTATGAATAAATAGAATAAATTTATTTCTTGAAGTCTTATTTTTGTTTATCAGGATATCCTTTAACTTCCTCTCACTGAAAAACTTTAATTTTGGAGGCTTTGGGTTTTTATGTTAGGAGTTAAGAATACTATTGTAAATAGTCATAGTCTGTATGAAAAGGAAATCCTATTAGGAAACCAGCATAATGTTACTGATGGGGAAGTAAAATGAACTGACTGATTTACTCACAGCCAAAGCTTTTAAACCTGTCTGCAATACTACAATAGATCTGACTTCAATTTAATAGTTCCTGATCTTTAAGATATTAAAAACCTGTTAGTGATCTGAGTCAGTGGAAGGAATATCCAAGCTGATAAAACTATATATTCTTTAAGTATCTAAATAAGTATTAATTTCTTCAACCTTTCAAGTGATAACTTTGTGTTTGTAAATAATAAGATTTGGTTATAAAGTACCTATCCTAATAATATTCAATTACACTGAAATTCAAATGAGGTATGATGTAGTAGGGGAAAAAGGAATGGCATTTTTTATATACCACTTACTCTATGCCAGGCACTGTGCTAATCACTTTTGAAAAAACAAACACACAACTCATTTGATCTTTACAACATCCACGAAAGACATTATTACCTGCATTTTACAATTGAGGAACCTGAGACAAATGAAGGTCAAGTACTTGCCCTGACTCATGAAAAAAGTAAATGTTTGAGGACAGATTCAAACTCAGGTTTTCCTGATTCCAGGACAGTACTTTCTTTATCCACTGCACCACTGGCTACCTCAAGATGAAGGCAAAGACATGGCACCTAAGTGGAGATCAGTAGACCTAGTCTCCATCTAGTTCAAAATCTACCATTAACTTGTATAACATTGGTCATTGAAGATCTTGGCCCCAGTTTCCTCATTGGAAAAAAAAGGAGAATGAATTAGATCAGTGATTCTGAACCTGTGGGTTGTGACCCTTTTGGGGGTTGAACAACCCTTTCACAGGGGTCACAGGGCTTGCCTAAGACCATTGGAAAACACATATTTCCAATGGTCTTAGGAACCAAGACACTGCTCCTCTATCCATTTCCAGGCAGGTCCATCCACATGCAGATACGCCCACATATGAGTATTAAAGCGTTGCAGCATTAGGAAGGTTGAGAACCATTGAATTAGATAATCTCAAAATTGTCCTCCAGTTTAAATTTATCTGACATGATCCTCATGTATCATAGCATACATGAAAATTTGGGTTAAATTGTCCTCACTTCATTCAAATAATGCCACCATAGAAGAGTTTTGCAGTTTTTCAAAACCAATTTGATTTGTTTGGAAAGATTTTATCCTTAGTATGTGAAGAAATACTGAAGCATTAAGAAATCACTGAGGGACAGCTAGGGGCGCAGTGGATAAAACACTGGCCCAGGAGGACCTGAGTTCAAATCCAACCTCAGAAACAACACTTACTAGCTGAGTGACCTTGGGCAAATCACTTAACACCAATTGCCCTGCCTTCCCCTCTTCCACCCCCCCAAAAAATTACTGAGGACTCTCTGTATGGAGTTAACAGGAAAGAGAGAATTAGAATTCACAGACCTTGGATTGCAGTTTTGATTTGGCCTTAGGATCACACTACTTTAACTATCTTGGTCTAATATTCCATCCAGAAACTTATATTATCTAACTGAAAAATTAAATGAAGTATGGTGGTTGCATTATTGTATTCTTTTTACTATTCAATTATTCCTCTTTTGAAAAAAAATATAATTTCTTGTTATTAGCTTTGAAAAATTCTTTTTTTGTTAATTCATATCATTGATATGTATTTAATGATCCTCATAGATAATCATTTCTTTATGCCCTTCACCATACATAAATGCCTTCCTCCTCCTCCTTCCCCCCAAAATATGCTATTCTAAAATTTGCCTTTTTAAAATTTTAGCAGTTTTAAGAAACTCACTTATATCTTCATGGTGTGTTTAATATTCAAAATGTTTTAATTAGAACACTACCAAGTTTCCTATTTTCACAGGAACCCAAATGTAAATTTCCTAATATTTCTTTAGGTCTTAAATAAGAACCTGGCAGTCTTTTTCATCTTTATCATATTAATGAAGTCATAAAAACATGAAGATTTAGATGCCCATTAGGAAACCATTTCATACCATTAATTTAAAAGCTCTTTAAAGATTACTTATTTATTTGGCTAGTGCAGAAATCATAATGCCATGGAGAAAGACAGAAGTTTTCTACTAACCAAAATGCAGAACAAAATCCAACAGGTTTTGTTACTGCCATGTATATATTGTACATATTAAAGACCAGAATCTGGGACAAAAGGATAGGTAACAATGACCTTATATGCTCTGCTTAGCTTTTGTTCTTGATTAGGTTTATTTGCACGCTGATCTGGGGAGGATCTTGGGAGCAAGCTGGGCTTTATTGTCCCAGTGTCTATATAGCACTTATTTTTGAAAATACAATTTAAATACATACATATATATATATATATATATATACATATATGATTGTGTATGTGCATGTGTGAATGCCTAAGTATATGCCTTTATAAGTATGCATATGTGTTTAGGCACAGTCTTCTAAATAGGTTTTAATGGTCATATGATTTCAATAAGGTTTTAAATAGGAGTTACAAAGGAATTTCAAATTCTAACTTACATAATTATTTGGAACAAAAACATAGAATCATAACCAAACATAGGTTAACAACAACAACAAAAAATAGACTTCTATCCTGAGGGTACAGTGGTTGGCTTTTTTTCCCCCTTTTATATATTCACTTAGATATTTGTAATGACTCATAAATTAGCAGTTATGAACTGGAAGAGTTCATTTTATCCTTGTCAGGAAGGAGCTTTCTAGGTACTTTACTACAGGATCTGGTGTGGGAGAGGGAAGGGAACAAGGGAGTGAGGAAGAGAAAGACAGAGAGAGAGACAGAAAGAGAGAGAGAGAGAGAGAGAGAGAGAGAGAGAGAGAGAGAGAGATGAGACAGACAGAGACAGAGACAGACAGACAGACACAGAGATAGACTGAGACAGAGACAGAGAGAGAGAAACAGACAGAGAGACACAGAGGCAGATAGAGACAGAGAAAGAAAAGACTCTAAAGGGCTGAAGTCCAGTCATACACCAGGACATTATGAACAGAAGAGAAAAAAAAATCAAATGTACATGAATGATCAAATGTATAGAAGCATGAGGCTTAGAGGAGACAGGCAGTGAGCAAAGGAATGGCATTACCAGAAAACATCGGTAGTCCTTCAGTATAAAAATTGTGAATTGTCTCTAGCCTATGTATGTGTTCTTTATGTTACCTATTTTTCTGTTATCTTCCTTCAGGAGACTTGGTAATGTACAAGAGAATTTATTCCATGTGTGCAGGAGGAACAGAGATCTTTTCTTAACATTATTTGTTATATTTTGCTGAATGTCTTTTTTTGGAACACATGTATTTTCTGGATGCTTGGCAAAAGTAAGCATATGGGGGCTTGTGAACTATGATTCTGAATGACTATTGACCCAGGTGGTACCTAAAACCTGAAAGTAAAATGCTCTGGAGTGTCTACAGAAGAGAGGATGTCCAAATTGCTGCAGACTCTCTGTATCTGTCTGTTTCTGTCTCTGTCTGTCTCTCTGTCTCTTGTCTCTTACTCTGTATGCCTCTCTCTATTTCTGTCTCAATGTCTGTGTGTATACATAGTGTGTGTTGTGTGTGTGTTAAAGAACCATGACTAATTAATGCTTGTAATAAAACTTACACATTCATGAATTTTTCATCCAGTTTTCAATATCTAACACTCACTTTACACTAATTAGATAAATCATATAACTTCAACTGAAGTGTTAACATCTCAAAGTATTGCCTGACCTTAAATCTTGATGGGCAATACATTTCTGCAAGAGAGATATGATTTCATTTGGAAATACAGACTACAAGCCTTTCTTCAAGGCACAATGTCTTCAATAAGGCCAATAAAAAAGGATATTTATTTTGCGCTTATGATATGCAATGAGTTGAACATTTAGCTTTCAAAACAAAAGAGTGACTGAAAACACTGTACAATGGAAACAACACTGGACTATAAAAAAAAACAAAACATGAGCTGTTGGACCTTGGTGAAGATGCTTTACTTCTCTCGGTCCCAGTTATATCATCTGAAGGTTGAAGAGATAGATATAACTATTTCAAAGACCTTTCATTTTTTTTAAAGTATGTTTCTTCAGTATGATGAATGTTTTTTTTTACATTTTAATGGTAAGATATATTTTGTCATAGAGTTATATTATCAGTACTACATTTAAGATGCACAAGAAGAAATTTGATATTTTTTTTTCTTAGTTCTTAAAGTGATTTATTTATTTGCTATTCTTCACATGTGTGCTCTGGTGAGCTTCATTTTGGACACTTGACTTTAAGAAGTCAGTAGGATATCGAGGCACAGATGTTGAAGGGAAAAATTGTAAAAGTAAAGTTAGGAGTTAGAGAAATTGTTTTAGGACAGAAATATATATTTGAAGTCATGCCCATAGGGGTGGTAGTTGTAGACACTGTGAAAAAAGAAAAATCTGTACAGGGATTGGAAAGGACAAGGTCAGAGATTGAGGAAAGAATTATACTTCAGGTAGGGAAGAGGAGAAAGAAGAAAATTAATTTTTTAAAGAGTTCTGTAAAAGATGAATCAGAATAATGAAATTTAAAGAAACTACTATTACAGTCTTGGTGCAGGACTTTAAGAGGTGTGGTTTTTATTTGCTATGCAAATATTAAGAAATCAGCAAAAGACAACTAAGTCAAGGATGATGGCAGTTCATTAGTTGCAGGCTATCTGGGTAAGTGCTGAAATCCCCCAGGGAAAGTCAAGTTTTCTCATGCATCATTAAAAGATCAGAAACATTGTAGGTGGCCAAATGCCAGGGAAGGACTTATGCAACTGTTGAAGACAAATGAACCATGGAGATAAATAGAATTGAAGACAAGTAATGCAAAGTCATAATTTCCATGACTTTGTAAGGGAATTGTATAGGTGGTTCACAGCTACAATGAGTTGTCTGTTGGTGAGACTGTGAGTGCAGAGGTATCTGGGTTACTTTCCATCCATGCAAATTCAGTAGCTCCACTCCCTTCAGGGTTTCAGAAACTGTGATTATGGAAGTCAAAATTCTGGAATCAATGCCATGGAATTCAAATGAAGGTAAGAAGTCTTTGTTACAGCAATGGGAGTAAGCAATGCTATGTTCTACAAACAAGATAAAAATGGGACTAAGAAAAAGTCAGTGAATTTGGTAAATAGGAGATCATTAGGGCATTTTAAGAAAATACTATAGTAATATGGAGGAGAAGGCAGACTATAAAGTATTAAGGATAAGTAGAAACTTAATAATTATAGATAATGAGAGTAATCTTTTGAGAAGTTTGTAGGAAAGAAATGAGGTGGTGGAATAAAGAGGTAACAGGGACAAGGACATTTTATGTATTTTTGTTTGTTTGTTTGTTTGTTTTAGTTTTGCTATTTTTTTTTTCCAGGATAGAGACAATGTTTATAGGAGTTGTCAGTGGAAACTGAAAGGGACTGAAAATGAATAGAAGGGAAATATTTGGTAGATCAATGTCTTATAGAAGATGGGAGAAAATGTCGAGGAACACTTTGGAGACATAAAAGAAGAAGAAAATGGGTTAATTTTGAGAAAAAAATGAGTGTAGAACTTGAGAGAATTGATAAAGTATAGATTTATAGTACTTATAAAGTAGAAGGTGAGGGATAGATTATGAGGGAAGGGGTGGAGTGGGAAGGTTGAAGTGACAATGAGAACACTCAATTTCCTCCATCAGTTATCTGACTATATACTTATTTCCTCCAGAAACTGCTAATGAATCTGATATACACAAAAATCTGTTAAGGACAGGTAATATTTTCACCTTAGATGAACCCTGGTCAAAAAATGTGGCATAGTTAATTAAATATTAACCTTGGATTCAGTAAAATATTACTTTAATTACTTCCACAGACACATACTTGCTGTGTAATCTTGGGCAAATCACTTAGCCTCTTTCAGTTTTAGTTTTCTTATTATTAAACTGGGGATAATGCTAGCACCTATCTCAGAGAGTTACTGTGGGAATCTAATGATATAACACCTGTGAAGTAGTTTGCTAATTTTTTTTTCTTGAGAGGTGTTGAATGAAAAGTACACACAAAATATATCAGCAAAAATATTAGCTTAATAAAAATAAGACTATCACATATTACTTCTTCATAAAAAGAGCAGTTATCCTTAAAATAAATTATTTCTTAAAGAAGAGTGTCAATTGTTACGCCTTTTAAGCTTGATTTTTCCTATCTTGACAAAAGATCTAGTTGTGCAGAATTGAACATAATTTGCCAGGCATAGTGCTAAATGCTCGGAATACAAAAAGAGGCTTGTGATATAATAGGAGAGACCAGAAAATGTGCAAACAAATATGTACAAAGCAAGCTATATAGTGGCATGATATTGGAATGATGGAGTGGAAGAGATTACTAGGTCTTAAAGGAAGCATAGTTCTGAGTACTAGGAAGTTCCAAGGTGTGCTAATGCTTGTCAGTAGCTGTTTCTAAAAGGGAGTGGGCTGAAGAACGATTGTGATTGATTTTAATACTTCTGAGATGCTGTGAAGTCAGTATGAAAGACTTTTAACTTAAGCATTGATGTCACTAAAGATGATTTCAGAGGAAAAATTCTATGACAACTGTGGAGGATGAGGAAAGGGTGGTGTAAATATGGCTTGTACTTCCAAACAAGAGAAATTTCTGAGTTACTCTGGCAGAACAATAGTCTGAGTGGTTACGGAGAGCTAAGAGTTTTGAGGCCTTCCTCCTGTATTTGTGTGTCTGAAAAGTGCTTAGTTTCTGATAGATATGGTTTAAAAGAACGTTTTGTTCCCAGAGGAAAGCCAGGTTCACATAATGCAAGGAAGTGGAAGACATGTTCAAAGCAAAAACAAATCTAAAGTGTTTATAAGTTTGCTCACAACATAATGAGTGTTCTTAATATCTACATTGGAAGAGTCAGAGGGTTCAGCATATAGAATGACACTTTAAAAATTCTGTTTTATTTGTTTTGCTATCCATTTAGCGAAAGCAATGGTTAATACGACATGGCCCATTAAGGTTTTAAAGGCCTTGCATTTATTGTCACTTCTGTGTCTCATAATAGCTCTATGAAGTAAGTTACTAAAGGTATCATTATCATGATCATTCTATAGATTAGGAAGCTGAGCCTGAGAGAGCTTAAATGGCTATTAAGCATCAGAAGCTGAATTTGGACCTTATCCTTCTTCGCTGCAAGTTTAGCCCTCCATTATAGCTCATTGCTTCTACTGTGCAAAGTCAAAACTTCTATTTTTATTACTGAGGTATTTGTTTCTCAAATGCTTTCTCATCTATTCATTCTTTCCTAGTCTTCATAGCCTAGATAATGTTGCATTAATACCAGAAAGTCTTCCCTGATCACTATAGCTCATACTGAACTTTTGTGTCTCCAAAGTTAATTGCATTTAATGTCTCTTCTGCATGTGTATTATATACATTTCTTCTTTCCCAATTTATTACATATGTTGTGTCCATGATACTTGCTTCTTGCCCAAAATGTCCCAGAACCACTACTTAAGGTTGAGGTACTTTTGCTGGGTTCACATCCACCAAATACTAGAGATAATAAAGAACCACTGATGTTTTGAGTTTTTGTTTTTCCACTCATGCAGAGGATACTATTAGTTCAAGTCAAAATCAGTCAATCAAATAGATTAGGAAGAAAAAAATAATATTAGAATATTTTCCCCATAAACTTGGCATTCATACTACAATAAATATAATATCCATGGGAAGAGGGAGCCCAAATAAGGATATATACTGGGCACATACAGGAAACCTACATAAAAAAACACACTTGTGGACCACACAATTAGGGAATAAACATGACCCAAAATACCTGTGAAAAAGTAACAAACATTTATAATGTTACAGGATTGACACTGTCTTGTGAAAACATTTCCCAGATCTCAACAATCCCATTCCCTGCTGGGCATGGAATATTTACTGGATACTTTTGTTCAGTTAGTCACTATTAGAAGTTGTTTCCAGCTTCTAGACATGGCAAATTTTGCAGAGAATTGCTCTGCTGGTCAAAGCCAGGTATTGCCAGTCCATTGTCCACATCATTCTATATTGCATGGAAATTATGGATGAAATGAGAGACATCAAAAAAGAAAATATCTTCTGCATTTGAGGATAGTTGTGTAAGCGTGTCTTGGGCCAGTTAGAATATAAGTTCCTTGAGGATAGGAATCACATCTTATTCATCTTCATGTCCGCTTTAATGACTGGGACAGTGCCTAGGTACTCAAGAAATGTATGTATGTACATATATATATATATATATATATATATATATATATATTCAGTAAAGTGGGATTGAAAATTATACAGAAATTACAACTTTCAAAACATGCATATTTAAAATGAATTAAAGGCAGGTGTGGTACAACCACTATATTTACACATCCATCTGTTATGTTTCTAGAATTGGAGCTTTCAATACTCCCCAAGGCTTCCAAATTAACTCCTCAAATACCGAATAGAAGCATATGCACATAGCTTCTGAATCATTTTACATTGATCTCAGCAGAACCTTTGAATTTTACTGACCATGTCAGAGGAAAATGACCAAATTTATTTGAGTATGTGGGAGAATATTGCAACCAGATATGAAACAGTACTTAAATTTAATTCCTGAAAGATTCTGCCAGATTTTTTGTTCTTTCTTCACATAACCCATGGGTTGTGGCATTTGCGAATCCCAAACTAGAGCTTATCTGCTGGATATCCTTCAGAGTGAAAAGAATCCTCAAGGACAGCAGTCAAAGGGTCAACTGAATGCATTTTTCCTTCCCAGGGTATTTCCTCACAATCTGTCAATATGCCTGACAAATGCAACAAATAAATGTTTTGAAAATCTTCACAAATATTTCCTCCTAACTTTCCTATTATTATTGAGGAAAGCACCATCCTCCCACTCACTCAGACTTGCAATTTAGATATCATCCTTGATTCCTCACTTTCTTTTTCTCTCACCACCATATTCAATGTCTTGTCAATTCTATCTTTGAAATATCTCTCCTACATTTACCCTTCTTTTCTCTATGATTCACCACCCAAGGTCAGAACCTCAATACCTCATGCTTAGACTATTACAATAACATGTTGTCCAACTTCCTTACCTAAAGTCTCTCCTCACACTAGCCCATCCACTACTTAATTATCAAAGTGATCATCCTAAAGAACAGGTCCAACCATGTCACCAGTTATTCAAAAAAACCCAGATGCTCTTTATTTTCTCCTTTATAAAATCCTATATTTGCCTCTTATATAAATATAAAATCATTTGCTTGGCTTTTGAAGACCTTCATATCCTGGGACCTTCGTACCTTTCCAATCTTTCTACACTTCTTACATTTTACTCTTCTTTTCCACATATTGTACAATCCAAAGTCTCTAGAACCCTTGCTGTTTCTTGAAAAAAAAACTGCCTCCTGCTTCACTGCATTTTTTTCAGGCTATTTTACCATGCCTGAATATTCTCTTGATTCATCTTTGCTTCCTGATTTCTGTGACTTTCTTCAAAATGCAGCTAAAATTCCACCTTCTGTAAGCAGCCCTTCCATGTCTTCATGTTAGTTTCTTCCCTCTAAGATTATCTCCAATTTACATTATCAATCTGCTTACTCTGTTTCTCTTTCTCTTCCTCTCTTTCTGTCTCTCTGTTTCTCTCTCTATCTCTGTCTCCCACTGAGGTCTCTGCATGTGTAAATAATTTCTTATATCCTTTCTCCCTCCATTTGAATCTGAGCTTAATTAAGGCAGGACCTCCATTTTTGCCTTTCTTTATATCAATACCACTTAGCATAGTCCCTCACACATAGCAGCTGCTTAATACTTGTTGAATTACGTTATTCTATTTCAATTTTTATTCACTTATATTTTTTGACTCATGTAGACATAAACTTAGTGAACTCTGGAGCAACCCATCTTTGTTATTAGTATGAAGAAAAAATGTTGTATTGGTTTCTATGGTTTAATATTTTCTGTTATATAGAGCTTCCATTAAATTCTTACTCTTATAACAGGGGATCAAAAATCATAGATTTAAAGCTGGAAAAGAACTCAGAGACTAACAAGAGTAAAAGGTAGGGGAGAGCTAAGACTGAGAGACGTTTAATGACTTTACCAAGACCATAGAACTCGTTTCTATGGTAGCATTTCAATCCAGATCTTCCTCATATCAGGTACTGTTGTTTGTCTACTATGTTACATCACCATCTCATCATACTGTGGAGTTGACCTGTTTACTCAAAGCTGGTAAGATTTTCACTGTGAATTGTGGTCTAGATGTCTGTTGTGTAAGGACCAGCCTAGCTAGTTTGAGAGATTGTTATCACTGAAAAGACAATCAGAAGGTGAAAGCTTCAGGCCACAGGGATCCTTTTAGTCATTTGCTGAGTTGTGGAAAGATTAGTGTTCATCTGTAGAGTTAGGTTCATTGATGGAGACATGTTTAAAAATGAAGTAGCATACCAGTATCTGTTTATCTCTATAATCATGCCCATGATGCCAGAAAACAATGTAGGTGTTCTGGGATTAATTATTTTTATCTGACTTTAAAAAAGGTTAAAATGTAAGGTTCAAACAGAAATTTTCCCTGGTAATGTTTCCTTTACACAAAATTCCACAAAATTTTGTGTTTACTTAGTATATTTTTTAAATATTTTCTTTGTGTCATGATGTGATAATTTAAAACTTTTTGTTTTTAAAGTTATGATAAATTTTTGGTACTATACTAATTGTTTTATATTATAGATATAATGAAAGGACTTCAAGATGGAAACACTTTTGCTTGGTGGTCTTAATACTCATAGAAAAATAAAGGCAAAACAGTTTAAACTTTAAACTTTTAACTCTGTGTCAGGTAGATAAGGCTTGTAGTTTTTTAATTGGATAAATTCTTGATCTGCTGCAAGGCCTTGAGCAATTCTTCTGCTGCTGCTTTAGTTACCCTTAGATCCTCCCATCAGTTTGTGGTCCTGATACAGAAACTCCCCGTACTTGAGCTTCACCCAGGTGTGGTGACTATAAGAGATCTAGATTACTTTTCTACCACATCTGGGATTGGTTCAGAAATGCCCCCTCCTACATGTAGCACTATCTATTCCCAACCAAATCCATTCTTAAGGTATATAATCCTGAATTGCAGCTTTGATATCCTTCCCTCCACAAATTGGTCTCCCTCAACCCCCCCATTGGGGCTGGTTTCTTTCATGTGGGAGCAAAATGCCTATTTATATTTACATATTGTATATTAACTTTGTTTGCCTACTGGATGCGTTACAAAAACTAAAGCTTGTGATTACATAATTTTCCAGAGTAACAATTTTCTAGAAATCCAGAATCCAGGTATTTGAAGCCAAAGAAAGCATATGAGTTAGAATAAATATTATACAGAAGACAATGGAGAGGCAATTGAAGGGCTGGAGAAGTATAATGCCATGCATGAGCATCTTTCCAGAAGTATGCTATTTTGAAAAGCTTTTAAGGTTCTGATTACACAGTATATTGAAAACTCTATTTATTCAGAAATAAATTAAGGCAAAACATTCACAAAAAATCAAGGTACAGCATTCACAATATTATATCCTATCACAGAAAATCATAATATAGTTTCACAATAGCTTATCCTTAAAATGGCCACATAGTTTTCATCAAAGTGGTCACAATATGTAGAACAAAGAACAATCACCTCAAAGTACAATAGCCAAAGTCTTCCATTCATGGAAGACACTAAATTAACTCAATCAGCATTTATTCAGCAATCAATTACTAAGTATCATTAATCACTAAGTACAATCATTAGAAAATACACAAATCCTCCACCCCTAGGTCACAAGTGAACTACAATTTCATTATAACTCAGTACCTATGGAGAGGTCCTTCCATCTTGATTTGGAGCTGGCTTTCAGATTCCCATGATCCCCTTTCATGATCCCAGATTCTACCTGGATTCACTAAACTGTCAACTGGGTTCAATGATAGACAGCTCCCAGTTCCCTATCCAGCTCTCTGGGTAGGTCCTGCTCTACATTGAAGTTCACAGGGTCCAGTCCATTTCAATCCTTCACAATTTATGTTCCCAAGAATTCAAGCCTCAATGAAGCCACAAACAGACAAAGTCTTAGTATCATGGTCATGCTTCCTCAGTCTTCAGGCAGTTTGGCTGGCCCTAGGACTCAGAAGAAATTTCAGCTGGCTCTCAGAATAAAAATCACTTCTCCAAGGTTTTCAAAACAAAATCATTTTTTTTTCCAGCCTGGAGGAAAGGGGGGCATGGCTTTCCTCTTCAGCCTTCCTGGCAGCAGCAACTTCAGCCTCCACAATTCTTGTCCAAAGAAATTTTGACTCATTTCTCAGTCCAGCAGTAGAAGACCAGCTTCCAGATGCTGCTGAGAGAAACTCCCTCTGTCCCGAGCAGAACAGATTCTGCCACCAGATTCTGGTCTCAAGAAATTTTGACTGTGCCTCTCTGGGGCTTTTCTTACACAAACACAGCATTAGCTTCCTGTTTCAGCCAACTCCTTCCTGTTATGTCAGTAACAAGAGACAGGAGTTCATACCTTCTCTTTCCCCCATAGTGGCTTGATCAATTACTAAGTGCTAAGTACCTGCTACCTTTCTTAACATGAAACAAGGTGCTAAGTATCTGCTTACTTGCCAATACAAAAAGGGGCCTTCAAATTCAAATTAATTACCTTTACTAGAAGGTTCTTACATAATCAGTGAGCAAGTTCAAAGAAAGAAAGGAGTAAAAGATGTCTCTAGGGAAATATATGAAAAGAAAGCAAGATGAGTTGGTTGCAAGGCAAAGGTGAAGCATGATGGATGGAGAATCAGAGTCTTCAAGTGGTATCCTTGGGATATCATTATAATGTGATTATGGGCTCCAATCTAATAGGTTGAATATTTGTGACAAATTTATGGGATAACATAATCAAGAGTCACATAGGTGAGCAGGTATGGATGAGATACAGTAAATATCTTCTGAGGGAACATTTAAATTGAAGACATTATATGTCTATGCAAATATTTGAATATGTTTTCTATTTCCTTACTGTGTAAGTATTGGTTTCCTCAAATGTGTAATCTGTGAGGAGTGGGACTATTTCAGTTTTCTGTTTTTAGTTTTTGTTTTTGTCCTTACATTCCCAGGCCTAGCACAATCCATTACAAAATAAGTATTTAATAAATGTTTGTTGCATTAACTAATAAATGAAAAATCAGTGGAATCTTCAAATGTTCTTAATAAATAAAGGTCTATATTCACACTTAGGCCTCCTGATAAATTTTTGATCACCGCCTCCCTCAGTAATCCCTCCCTGTGTTCCCCCGCTTTACCAAACCTATCCTCTTGCTACTCTTTCCCTCCCTATTGACCACCCTCCCCCTTGTTGTACCCCTCCCCCTTTATCCCTTCTAGTGCCTATAGGGCACAATATATTTTTATTCTTAA
>CM053587.1:192707648-192742351 GCA_028646515.1 Pseudochirops corinnae
TATATATATATATATATATATATATATATATATATATATATATATATATATATATATTTTAAAAGATAGGTACAAATTGTCATCTACCTTTGAAGAGAATTTGTCTAAAATAATATTGGTATCATTTTGAATGTCCTATACCTGATGAAAAATACTCCGCCTTTTATCTCATGCTGGAAAATTTCAATTTTCTATAATGTGAATGAAATACATTTTCACATTTCTTTCAAATGAGCTGTTTAAATTTCTCTAATTTCATTGTAATATCCAAATAAGTGCATAGAGGAGTTATAGTTTGAGTATATTGAAGGACACATGATCTGTACCTGTTTCCTATATCCCCATATTTACTCATATGCTTTTTGTGCATGTATATACGTGTGTATATGTGAGTGTGTGTGTGTGTTTGAGTGGCAAAAGGAAAACTAAAGGAGAAAGAAGAAGTTATTTACTACTTCTTCAACTTTTAAACCTAGAACCTGCTCAATTATGATTATTAGTCATTAAAATACCTTTTGTCTCTGAAAATTAATAAACAAAAATGTCAAGACTTGAAAATAATACTTTACCTAGTAATCATGGCTTATTTTTGTTATTACTTCCCTTTTATGTGATAGCCATATTAAAAGAAGTAATTGCAAAGAAAGAATAATGAAGCAAGACGATGGAAACCTTCCCTAACCCAATGTAGATTTGGAGCACAATAATACTCTTACACAACTAGCAACAACCCAAGGATTGTACTCCAATTTCAATGCTTTAAACATCATTCTTTCCTCTACTCTGAACCTGCCACTCAATTCTAAGAATATTTCCATTATCTTAAAAGACAATCATAATGAGTGTCTTACCACCAAGACATGATTTTGGATCAAGAATTAAGAATGCAAGGTTTGACTAAAGACTATGGAAACTCACCCCTTCATTGTTTCAAGAAACCAGGCTCCAAAAGCTTTCAAAATATATTTCCTCCTTCTGCTACCCTGCACCTTCCTAATATACCACCTTCCATATCTGAAGAAGACCTTAAGATGTTGTTCTCAAGTAATGGAGGAATGGTCAAAGGAGTCAAGTTCTTCCAAAAGGACTGGAAGATGGCTTTGATCCAAATGGGCTCAGTGGAAGAGGCCATTCAGTCCCTTAATGACCTTCATAACCATGACCTTGGAAAAAAACACTACTTTCATGTGTCCTTCTCAAAGTCTATCATTTAAAATTTGGGAAGGCACAAGACAGAATGAACCTGACTGAGGAGAACCCCAGGGTTTCAGCTGATCTGAAAAGGCTGAGCACCTGGGATCACTTCCATCATTCCAGATTTTAAAAAGCCACTTTAAAAGCAGCTGAAGTGACCTTAAAACCAGAGATTTTATTTTTTTAAGTGAATCAGTTTACCTGTTTTTAAAAAAATTAAATCTAATTCACATTGTTAACCTTGCGGTGGTGGGATAAAAATCTTGGTGACTGTACAAAAGCTACATGATGAAAAATCACAAGTTTACACTTTTTTGGAAACTGCTCAGGGACCTTAGCAAATCTGCATGACTTCCCCCTCCAAAAACAAAACAAAGCAAAATATCAGTCCATTTTGTCACAAGAGGGATCACAAGTATTGAAAATTTCAGTTGATCAGATTCTGTAGAGGACAACAGGCCAGTGGGACTCTGACCCTGATGGCTGAATAAGCCCTCTCAGCTAAAGACCCTGCTACCAGGCCCAGATCTGTTCCCTTCCTCCCAGAAGGTCTCGCAGGCATGAGCCTGATGTCCCGTGAGAAGCGCAGTATGCGTTCCTGACTTGAGAACAGGGATGTGCACAGTGTTCTCTGGGGAAAATACCATACTGCTGCAACATAGCACGAACTAAATAAGTAGAAGCCTTGGGCTCACACTATCCTGTTCTGGGGAGGTTAGGGAAGTTTGGAACATCCTGTCCAGTACTCGCACCTTGATAACAAGGATAGAGTACATGCCCATCATGTATGAGGCGAATGGGAACTAGGGCAATGGTGTAATCCCAAAGATAGTGGCTTATAATAACTATGCAGCTTTTCACTATATATACTGGACTCTTAGGTAAATAGAGTTGACTCAGTTTCCACCATCCTCAGAATCCCTTCTCATTCATGATTGTCGCAATCTCTGGATAAGTAACTCTTTTCAAATATCTATTTTTCACCCAGCTTTTCCTTCTCAGTCCTGCTTCTGGTCAGCAGGGCTCCTCTAACACCATCTCAACAGCTCTGCCATGGCACAGCAGAGTTCCCCTGAACTTGGCTCCCCAAAAGTTTCAAGGTTAAATAGCAAATGTACTAGTAAAATGCTTCCTAGTCTCCCTTTCTGAATCATTCATCATGCAGTTGATTTTGAGCAATCAAATTCCCTGATAATCTTATGTTCCTCTAATCCCCTGTCACCTCAGTCTCTCTCATATTTAAGCATAGTCATTTGCGAAATGTGTGCTGCTTTTTCTCCTGAGTAATGAAGTCTGGTGTACCCAGAAGATTATAAACATTTTAATAAAATAATTTTGGCAGTCCTGCACAACCTGTGGACCTTAGGCAATTTACAGCATTCCAAAGGATTTTGTAGAGAAAAAATATCCTTTGTATACAAAGGAAATCCTTTAGTGTGCTGCAAGTGGCCTGAGAGTCACAGGTTGTGCAGGCCTGACTATGGACTTTTCACATCATTCCAGTGTAGTTAGGGCTTGGGTAAAAAAAAAAAAAGAAGCTTGCTCCCTGAGGAACTCTTCTACTATAAATTTACAAGGAATAATTATCATAAAAATTTTATTTTTATTTCTATTTTCCAGTGGTTGGGAATCTGAGAAGAGAATTAGATGCTTGTTAACTGAAAAAAAATCATAAAATCTAATTGACAAAATAATCAATTATACTCTGCCCTATTTAGATCACAACTGGAGAATTGTGTTCAAAGGCACATGTAATAGAAGACCAGCTAATGAGTACCTAAACATTAAGCTTCTTATACCTGGTATTTATCTGCATGAAAGGTGGTCAGCATTCTTCCAAGCTAGTGTGATAGAAAGTAGGAGTACAGGAGGGGCTCTTTATCTTCTTGACTTAGAAAATTACCTGGTATTCTCTATTTCCTGTTCAGTTTACTGTATATTGATGAAAAATCTGTTAAATAATTTATGATTCAGACGTGAGTGTGCATATAAAAGATGCTGATGCAAAATTTATCTCTCTCTGCATTGGCTTTCAAGTATGGAGGAAGAAGTGTTATAAGCCTATGGGTGTGGAATGGGTTTCTCTACCTAGGCTAATATGTGGTAGCAAATCGAAGATACCAATTTCTCTTTTTTCCCTCTTGTTTTCATTCTTTCTTGATTTTAAATTGTTATTGCAGATAGAACACTCAAAGTTATAACCTTGTAAGCTTTGAAAGGTTAGAGGAACCACCAGGTCCAAAAAGGAGCTTACATTACAGTCTTCTGGCAACAACAGCAGCTAAAGCCAATGAGGAACCACTTCTGAGTAGAAATCTGCATGACTTTTCCCAGAAGTGAATCTAGCTAGCAGTTAATACATGTTCTCCTGAAATTAAGGGAGTGACTTATTTGTCAGCTATGTTCCAGCAACAGAACTTGGTAGGGGAATGTTGATAGTCATTCCCCTAAGGTAGTAGAAAAGAATGTCTTTCCAGTTTTAGAGGGATTTGTACTTCAAAATACTCTCTACTTTTTGCTTTACCTTTTCAGGAATGGCCCTTTGTAAAAACTAATTGGTAAAACTAATCAGGAGCCAAGATGGCAGAATAAACAGTAAATCACTGTAGCCCTCCCATAATCACTTTCAAACAATCATAAAATACAGCCCCAGAACAAATCTTAGAATAGCTAATTCACCAGAAATATGGGATGGAGCACTCTTTTAGCCCAGGAAACTTGGAGAATAGACACAAAATGTCTATCACTTGGGTAAAAGAAAACTGCAGTCCTGGACAGGAAGCATCCCATAAAGACAGCAGCAAGCCCCACCTCAGCAAATCAGCAAGGAGATTCTCAGATTCAGTGTGGTGGAGCAGACAAATGCCAACACGAGGACCCTACATGTGCCTTAATATAGCCAGGGTAGCTTGCAGATTCCAGCTATAAGAATCACTATGTGCTTCAGTGCATTGCAGGGCAAACAGGCATCCACAAGGAACCAGACATTCATGTGTCCAATGTAGCTCTGGGAAAATGCAGAAAAAACCCACCTAGCTTCAGCACATGCCAGAAACCACTACTAGGACCCTAGCTCAACACCAAGTAATCAGCAAACAACTCCAGCTTCCAGCTACCATCACCTGAGACCTCAGTGCAAAAAGCCAGTGACCAGGCCCTTGGTCCCCAGCATAATAAGCTTGAGACAGTGCTCCTTTGCTCCAGCAAGAGAGTTCAAATTTAAAAACTATGAAATAAGCAAAAAAAAAAAAAAGAGGAAGAAGCAAAAATGAACAATGACCATAGAAAGTTGTTATGGTGACAGGGAAGATCAAAGTACAAACTCATAGGAAGACAACATTGTCAATATACCTATATCTAAAAACTCAAAAGGGAACAAGAAACACTCTTGAAGCAAAGAGATATATACAAAATAAAAGTACAAGGCTGGAACAGAATATATAATGCTTCAGCTGAGGTAAAAAAGAAAAAAACTTCAGAGGAAGTCATTGTGCTCTCAGACCAAAACAAACAAACAAACAAAAACAGCCTTTATCAAAAGAGATGATGAAGAAAACTACAACTTGCTAAAGGTACCACAGTCAATACTAAACGTATATGCATCAAGTGGTATAACATCCAAATTATTAGAGAAGTTAAGGAAGTTAGGGCAAGAAATAGACAACAAAAATCTACTAGTGGGGGACCTCAATCTCCCCCTCTCAGAACTAGAGAAGTCTAAGGACAAGGTAAAGGGTGAATAGAATTTTGTAAAAGTAAGATATTATAAACCTCTGGAGAAAACTGAATAAGGAGAGAAAGGAATATACATTTTTTCTCAGAAGCATATGGCACACATACAAAAATTTACCATGTAATAGAGCATAAAAACTTTGCAATCTGATGCAGACAGGCAGAAATATTAAATATAATCCTTTCATATTGTGATGCAACAAAAATTATGTGTATTAAAGGATCATGGAAAGATAGAAGAAAAACTAATTGGAAAATAATCAAATCCTAAAGAATGAGTGGGTCAAACAATAAATCATAGAAACAATCAATAACTTTATCAAAGAGAATGACAATAATGAGGCAATATACTAAAATTTATGTAATGCAGCCAAAGCAGTAGTTAGGGGAAATTTTAAGTCTCTAAATGCTTACATGAAGAAAATACAGAAAGAGGAAATCAATGAATTGGGCAAGCAACTAAAAACTTTAGAAAAAGAACAAATTAAAAATCCCTAATTAAATAATGAAATTCCAAATTTTGAAAACCAAAGGAGAGACTAGAAAAAGAAATTAAGGAAACTATTGAAACAATAAATAAAACTAAAGGATGATTTGTGAGTGGCTAGATGGCACAGTGAATAGAGCACTGGCCTTGGAGTCAGGAGGACCTGAGTTAAAATCCGACCTCAGACACTTAACACTTACTAGCCATGTGACCTTGGGCAAGTCACTTAACCGTAATTGCCCTGTCCCCTCCTCTAAAAATCAAAAATAAAAATAAAGGATGGTTTCAAGGAAAAGAAAAACACCATAAAATAGATGCCACTTTGACTAATCTGACTAAAAAAAAAAAAGAAAGTGGGCAAAGCCAAGATTGCAGAGTAAAAGCAGGGACTTGCTTAAGCTCTCCTCCAAATCCCCCCAAATCCCTGTAAAAAAATTTATTGTAAACTAATTCTAGAGCTGCAGAACCCTCAAAAGGACAGAATGAAACACATCTACAGCACAAGATAGCATAGAAGGTTGAGAAGAAAGGTACATCTCATCCAGGATGGGAGTGGAGAATAGTCTGACATGGTCCCCACTGGGTGCAAATGGGACCAGATCAGACCTCAAGTGGCTAAATCGCTGGCAGCTGTGGCAGTTTTCAAACTTCTCAACCCACAAATACCAAGAACAGCAAGTAAGATCAGTGGGGGAACTCTGTGGGATCTGGGTAAAAGAGGAGCACAGTCTGGTCCCAGCCCTGGGGTGGCAGAAGTGGCAGTGGCAGTGGTGGCGGCAGCAGCAGTGGTTGCTTCCAGAGTTCTGGGTCCACAGATGTTGGGAGATCCACCAGCTGATACAAAGCCTCTGAAGCTTGGATGAGTACACCCATTCCTCCTGTCACCCCCACTAGAAAAAGAGGTCTGCCTTGACAGGGAGTTAGAAAGGAGAGTATTTGGCTGGGAAGATGAGGAGCCAACAGTAAAAAAACAACCAAAAAAAAACCAACAACAACTATAGAATCTTACTTTAGGGACAAAGAAAATCAAAACATACAACCAGAAGACAACAGAGCCAAAGCTCCAACATCAAAGCCTCCAAGAAAGGTCATAGGCTATGGAAGAGTTCAAAAAGAATTTTGAAAATTAAGTAAGAGAAGTTGAAGAAAAAATGGGAAGAGAAATGAGAGTGATACAAGAAAATCATGAAAAACAAGTCAAAAGATTGCTAAAGGAGACCCAAAAAATACTGAAGAAAATAAAGCCTTAAAAATAGACTAACCCAAATAGCAAAAAAAGGGCCAAAAATCCAATGAGGAGAAGAATGCCTTAAAAACATCTCAGAGAAGTACTCATCCAGCTTTTGCTTGAAGGCCTTGAGTGAGAAAGAATGAAAGCTAGATTATAATGAATATGTGTTTGAATGTTGCAGCATTCCTTTAGTGTGAGTTACAAAATGATACCAGGTTGCATTTAATGCAAGCAAAAATTTAATTAATGTGACACATTGGGAGCTAAGTACTGTTATTAAATGCCACTAAATCATCAGTCTAGACTTGCTTATCATTGTGCGTAGATGTGATGTACCATTACATACCATAATCAATAGATTTTTGTCAATTTTTCAAAGGGAACCTGTAATAAAATGGAAAAAAGGAAAAATACTTCAAATGACAACACTGCCAACTCAAAAAAGAAGAGACTTGTTATTACATTAGAACAAAAATTTGATGTAATAGAATGGCATGAAAGTGGTCATAGTAATTCTAAAATAGGAACAGATATAGGAATGCCTGAATCTACAGTATGGAATATTATAAAACATGCAGGTGAAATTTTTTTTAAAAAAGGTAAAGTTGCATCAACTTTTTGTGGTTTGCAAACAACTATGAGGAACAGAAGTATTACAATTATAGAAATGGAGCATCTGTTATCTGTATGGATTGAAGACTGCAATCAAAAATGCATTCCTCTTACCACAGTGGACATTCTGACAAAAGCTTCAAGTTTATTTAAGGCAGGAAAAGAAAATAGAAATGAAATGGATAGTGAAGAAACTTTTTTTCTGTGAGTGTTGGTTGCTTTAATCTCCATAAAAATCTACTACAATTGCATAATATAATATTACCAGAGAGGTAGCCAGGGCAGACAAGGACACCATAGCATGGAAGCACATTTTGCCACACTCTACAAATAGTAATTTTAAGGGTTTCCCCCCTCAAAAACAGACTGTTACAAGAGAAACATCAAACATTGGAATAAAGTTTGGTTTTGATGAACTAGAAAATGGCAATGTCCAAGAATTGCTCCTTTCACACTCCAAAGAATTGGCTGATGATGATCTTAATTTAGAACAACAACAAGCATTTAAAGAAGCCAACAATGATACCAAAGAATCAGATAATCTGCAAATAAAGGAGTTCACTCTTAAGGAATCTGAAGATATTTTTCAAGCTGTAGATATCATGAAGCAAGAAATTATGAATGCTATACAATTATTATTATTATTATTATTATTATTATTATTATTATTATTATTATTATTATTATTATTAACTACATCCAACTGGAACTTAAGATACACAGGCACTGTGGTAGGGAGATCCATCCTGCCCTACCAGAAAGTCAGAGGGGTTATGGGGGAGGACATAGGAGAGAATAGATTGGGGGAGGGGTTATACACTGGGATAGCTGTTTTGGGGTGTTGGGTAGGGGAAAGATAGGGAGAAAATTTGTAACTCAAAATCTTGTGGAAATGAAAGATGTAAACTAAAATAAATAAAAGTTTAAAATAAAAAGAAATTATGAATGCTGATCCTAATGTTAGTAGAAGTATAAAAATTTGCCAATATGTGGATAAAGCTCTCTGTACTTACCAGCATATGTATGAGGATTTAAAGAAAAAGACAATTCAGCCTACTCTACTAAAATATATTAAACAAGAATACAGATATTTTTGTCATATCATTGTAGGTTTATCTTTACATATAATCAGCAATTTTTAAATTTTGCTTTATATTATTCCTTTGTAATAAACTCAAACAAGAAATAAAAAAATAAATTAAAAAGCAGAATTGGCCAAATGGAAAGGAGATCCAAAAGCTCACTGAAGAAAATAATTTCTTTTAAATTAGAATGGAGAAAATGGAAGCTAATGACTTTATGAGAAATCAAGAAATTTTAAAACAGAACCAAAAAAATGAAGAAAAAAAAGAAGACAATTTGAAATATCTCATTGTAAAAAAAAAAAAAATTGTCCTGGAAAAGAGATCCAGGAGAGATAATTTAAAAATTATTGGACTACTACCTGAAAGCTATGTTAAAAAAGAGCTTAGACATCATCTTTCAAGAAATTATCAAGGATAACTGCCTTGATATTCTAGAATGAGCGGGTAAAATATAATTTGTAAGAATACCCTAATTGCCTTTTGAAAGAGATCCCAAAAGGTAAACTCCTAAGAATAGTTTAACCAAATTCCAGAGTTCCCAGGTCAAGGAGAAAATATTGCAAACAACCAGAAAGAAACAATTCCTGTATTGTGGAAATACAATCAGGATAACACAAGACCTAGCAGCTTCTACATTAAGGGATCAAAGTGCTTGGAATATGATGTTCCAGAGATCAGAGGAGCTAAGACAAAAACCAAGAATCACCTACCCATCAAAATTTAGCATGATATTTCAGGAGGAAAAATAAATGGATATTTAATGAAATACAGGACTTTCAAGCATTCCTGCTGAAAAGACCAGAGCTGAAAAGAAAATTTGACCTTCAAATACAAAACTGAAGAGAAACATGAAAAGGTAAACAGGAAAGAGAAATCATAAGGGACTTATTAAAGTTTAACTGTTTGCATTCCTTCATAGAAAGATGATATTTGTAAATCATAAGACCTTTCTCAGTACTAGAGTAGTTAGAGGACATAGATAGATAGGTATAGATAGATAGAAGGCACAGGGTGAATTGAATATGAAGGATGATTTCCAAAAAAACAAAACTAAGGGGTGAGGAGAACAGGAGAAATAGAATGTAGCAAATTTTCTCACATAAAAGAGGCAAGATACAGGATTCACAGTAGTGAGGGTGAGAGGGGAGGTGAGAAGGAATGAATGAACCTTACTCTCATTGAATTTGGCTTAAGGACGGAATAACACACACACTCAGTTGGGTATTTTACCCTACAGCAAAATTAGGATCAGGAGGATAAGGAGGCAGGGATAAAAGGGAGGGCAGATCGAGGAGGAAGTCAGAAGCAAACAATTTTCTTTAATAAATGTGTTTATTCACTTTTGGTTTAAGACATTCAGTTCCACAGTCCCTTGAGTTCCAAATTTTCTCCCCCTTCCTGTCCTCCTCCATCCCCCATGCAGGCATGCAAGCAAGTATAGGTTATACAAATACCTTCACAATAAACATTAGTCAAGTTGCAAATAAGAGCTATCACCAATTGAGGAAACAATAAGAAAGGAGGGACAAAACAAAACAAAAAAGAGAAAGGGAGCAGGTAGTTTGCTTCAATTTGCATTAAGACTCTGTAGTTCTTTCTCTGGATATGGATATCCCTTTCTATCATGAGTCTTTTGTAGTTGTATTCTAACCTTGTATTGCTGAGAGAAGCCCAGTCAATCAAAGTTAGTCATCACATATACAATATGTCTGTAGTTGTGCACAAAGATCTCCTGTTTCTGCTTTCCTCACTCAGCATCAGTTTTTGTATGTGTGTGATATATATATATATATATATATATATAAGTTATTATGAAGTCCATCTGTTCCCCATTTCTTATAGCACTGTAATATTCCATTACATTCATATACCACAACTTATTTAGCCATTCCCCAGTAGATGGGCATTCCCTTGAGTTCCAAATCTTTGCCACCACAAAAAGAGTTGCTATAAATATTTTTGTAAATATGGGTCCTCTTCCCACTTGTATGATCTCTTTCGGATACAGCCCTTGAAGTGATATTGCTGGATCAAAAGCTATGGCCCTTTGGGCATAGTTCCAGATTGCTCTCCAGAATGATCGGATCAGTTCACAATTGTACCTACAATGCATTAAAGTTGCAATTTTTCCATATCCTCTCCAGCATTTATCATTTTCCTATTTTGTCATTTTACCTAATCTGACCGGTGTGGTGTGGTACCTCAGAGTTGTTTTGATTTGCATTTCCCTTATCAATAGTGATTTGAAGCATTTTTTCATATGCTTATAGTTATCTTTAATTTCTTCCTCTGAAAACTGTCTCTTCATATTCTTTGACAACTCATCAATTGGGGAGTGACTTGTATTCCTATAGATTTGACTCAGTTCTCTGTATACTTTAGAAATGAGGCATTTATGGAGACATTGGCTGTAAACATTCTTTCCCAGTTTTCCACTTCCCTTCTAATCTTGATTACATAGACTTGATTTGTACAAAAACTTTTTCAATTCCATGTAATCAAAATTATCCACTTTGCATTTTAACTCTTGTTTGGTCATAAAATCTTCCCTTCTCCATAAATCTGACAGGTAAATGACTCCTTGCCCTCCCAGACTGCTTACAGTATCAGCCTTAATGCCTAGATCATGCATCCATTTAAACTTTATTTTTGTATACAGTATAAGATATTTGTTGATGCTCAGTTTATGTCATACTATTTTCCATTTTTCCCAGCAGTTTTTGTTAAACAGTGAGTTATTAGCCCAGAAATTGGGGTCTTTGGGTTTATCAAACAGTAGAATACCATAGCCATTGATTGTTATGTCTTGTGTACCTAATCTATCCCACTGATCCACTACTCTATTCCACAGCCAGTACCAAATAGTTTTGTTGACTGCTGCTTCATATAATACAGATTAAAATCTGGTGTGACTAGGCCACCTTCCCGAGCATTCTTTTTCATTAATTTCCTCAACACTTTGGACCCTTAGTTCTTCCAGATGAATTTTTTTATATTTTTCTAACTCTATAAAATAATTTTTTGGTAGATTAATTGGTATGGTACTAAATATGTAAATTAATTTAGGTAAAATTGTATTTTTTTTATTATAATAGCTTGACTTAGCCACAAGCAAATTATGTTTTTCCAGTTATTTAGATTTGACTTTATTTGTGTGAAGTGTGTTTTGTAATTTTGTTTGCATGGCTCCTGGGTTTGTTTTGGCAGGTAGAGTCCCAAATATTTTATAATTTCTACAGTAATTGGATTATTTGTTTTTCTATTAATCATTGGATTTTATTAGAAATATTTAGGTATGCACAGGATCTATGTGAGTTTATTTTATATCCTGCAACTTTGCTAAATGTATTTATTATCTCAAGTATTTTTTTTTACTTGATTCTCTATTATTCTCTAAGTAAATCATCATATCATCTGCAAAGAGTGATAGCTTAGTCTCTTCTTAGCCTAATCTGATTCCTTCAATTTCTTTTTCTTCTCTTCTTGCTACCATCAACATTTCTAGTACCTAATTGAAAAAGAGGGGTGATAATGGAGATGTTTGTTTCACCCTCAATCTCATTTGAAATGTTTGTAGCTTATCCCCATTACAAATAATACCTGCTAATGGTTTTAGATAGAAGGCACTTATTATTTTAAGGAAGACTCCATTTATTTTATTATATATATTTTATATATTTATTTTATTATACTTTTTAGTCTTTTTAATAGGAGCATATGTTGTATTTTTCAAATGCCTTTTTTGCATCTATTGAGATAATCATATTTTTTTTCTACTAGTTTTGTGGTTGATATGATTGATTATATTGATAGTTTTTCTAACATTGAGCCATACTTGAATTCCTAGAATAAATGCTGCTTGATCAAAGTGTATTATTCTAGTGATAAGCTGCTGCAGTTTTTGCTAAGATTTTATTTAAAATTTTTGCATCTATATTCATGAGGGAAATCAGTCTATAATTTTCTTTCTCCATTTTGTCTCTTCTTGATTTAGGTATCAGTATCATATTTCTGTCATAAAAAGAATTTGGTAGGACTCCTCCAATTTTTCCAAGTAGTATATAGAGGATTTGAATTAATTTTTCTTTAAATGTTTGATAGAATTCATTACTGAATCCATTTGGCCTTGGGAATTTTTTCCTTGGGAGTACATTGATGACTTCTTCAATTTATTTGACTGAGATGGGGTTATTTAAGTATTTTGTTTCCTTTTCAGTTAATCTGGGCAACTTATATTTTTTGTAAATATTCATCCATTTCACTAAGATTGTCAAATTTATGGGCATACAATTAAGCAAAATAATTCCTAATTATTGTTTTAATTTCCTCTTCATTGGAGGTCAATTTACCCTTTTCATTTTTGCTACTCATAATTTGGTTTTCTTCTTTCTTTTTTTTTTATCATATTGACTAAAGGTCTATCAATTGTATTAGGTTTTTTTTTTCATAAAACCACCTCTTTGTTTTGTTTATTAATTCAATAGTTTTCTTAATTTCAATTTTATTACTCTCTCCTTTTCTTTTCAGTATTTGTTATTTTGTACATAATTGGGGATTTTCAATTTGTTCTTTTTCTATCTTTTACAGTTGCATGCCCAATTTATTAATCTTCATTTTCTCTCTTTTATTCATGTGTGCATACAGAAATATAAATCTCCCCTAAGAATCACTTTCGCTGCATCCCATAAGCTCAGGTATGTGGTCTCATTATTGTCATTCTCTTGAATGAAGTTACTGATTATGTCTGTGATTTGCTGTTTGATCCACTAGTTCCTTAGGACAAGATTATTTAGTTCCCAATTAGGTTCTAGTCTATCTTTCCATGGCCCTTTATTACATACAATTTTTATTGAATCCTGATCTGAGAAGGATGCATTTACTATCTGACTTTCTGCACTGCATTGCCAGGTTTTAATGCCCTAGTACATGGTTGATTTTCGTGTATGTGCCATGTAGCATTGAAGAGAAGGTATATTCTTTTTTATCCCCATTCAATTTTCTCCAGAGGTCTATAATATTGTAATGGTAATTAATTTAGCAGGTACTTAGCCTTTAGTAACTAAGGGCTAAGTACCTTTGTGAAAGAAACAGAAGGTGTTAACTCTGTCTCCTGTTGCTGACATAACAGGAAGGGGATGGCTGAGACAGGAAGCCTGTGTGTGTGTGTGTGTGTGTGTGTGTGTGTGTATGTATAAGAAGAACCCCAGAGAGAGGCAGTAAGAATCAAGAATTTTTACTCCTGATGGAAGAAGCAGAATCTTTCCAGCATCGTGGAGCTGGGCTACTACTGGACTGAGAACTGAGAGAGGATTTCCAGTATCTAGTGATGGCTGAAGTTGCTACCTTGAAGGCTACCTGGAAGGCAGAAATTTCTAGCCAAGAAGGCTACCTGGAAGGCTGAGATTTCTTCTGGGTCCTAGGGCCAGCCAAACTGTTGGAAAACTGAAGAAGCATGACCAGGATAAGACTTTGTTTGTGTGTAGCTTGGTTGATCTTTAAGTTCCCAACAACAGAAGTTGTGAAGGTTTTGAGATGTGCTGGACCCTGTGAACTTCAGTGTATAACAAGAACTTCCCAGAGGACTGGAAAAGAACCTGGAAGCTGTCTGCCTCTGAATCCAGACGACTGGTGGATTCAGGTAAGTGCTGGGACCATGGAAGAGGATCCAGGGAATCTAAGAGAGCAGCCAGAGTTAAGATGAAGAAAAGGCCTGTCCTTTGATATTGAATTCAGTGATGCAATTGAAGTTTAATAGAGACTGAGGAGTGGGGGTTTGTGTAATTTTCCAATGATTGTATTTGGTGATTAATGATACTTGGTGACTGATTGCTACATAAGTGAATGATTAAGTTAACTTATAATTGCCCTATGAATGGAAGACTGACTTGTATTGTGAAATGATTGAATGATTAAGGAAGGAGGAAAACCTTCTTAGGGATACCAGATGATTATTCTTTCGTTCTTTGTTCTAAATATTGTGACCATTTTGGTGAAAACTATGGCCATTTTAATGTTAAGCTGTTGTGAACACTATATTGTGATTTTCTGTGATAAGATGTAATATTTTAAACATTATATTGTTATTTGTTGTGAATGTTTGCCTTGATTTGTTATGAAATAAATGGTGTTCACTATACTGTGTAATGAGAACCTTAAAAGCTGTTCACAGTAGCATTCTTTCGGGAAGCTGCTCGTGCATGGCATTACAAATATCTACCTTCTCTAAAATACTATTCATCTCCTTAACTACTTTCTTGTTTATTTTGAGGTTAGATTTATCAAGTTCAGAGAGGAGAAAACTGAGGTCCCCCACTAGTAGAGATATGCTATCTGTATCTTCCTCCAACTTCCTTAACTTCTCCTCTAGGAATTTGGCTGCTATACTACTTCGTGCATATATGTTAAGTAATGATATTGCTTCTTTGTTAATGGTGCCTTTTAGCGGGATATAGTTTCCTTCCTTATCTCTTTTAATTAGATCCATTTTTGCTTTTGCCTTATCAAAGATAAGAATTGCTAACACTGTTTTGTTTTTTTTTTACTTTAGCTAAGGCATAATATATTCTACTCCAGCCTTTTACTTTTACCCTGGGTGTATCCCCTTGTTTCAAATGTATTTCTTGTAGACATTATATTGTAGGCTTATGGTTTTCCTTCGTTTTATGGGTGAATTAATCCCATTCAAATTCACAGTTATGATTCCTATCTGTGTTTTTCCCTCAATCCTATTCCCTCCCCTTTTTATTCTCTTATTTCCCCCTTCTCCCTTCCCCTCCTTAAGAGTTTTCCTTTTGACCACTGCTTCCCTCAGTATTCACTTCCTATCCATCCGCTCCCTTTACCTACCCTTCCTCCTTTCTATTTTTTCCCTTCCTTCTAACCAACATCCTCCTCTTCCCTCCCCCTTTCCCCTTCTACTGAATGTAGGACACGATAGATTTTTATACTTAAAGAAGTATGTCATTTCCTCCTTGAACCCAATCCAATGAGAGTAAATCTCATACAATTCTCTTCTCCCTTCCTTATTTCCTTCTAATATAATGAGTTTTTGTTTCTCTTCACCTTAGAATCCTATACTTAACTGATTATGTCATTCCCTCCTTGAACAGAAACCAATGAGAGTAAAGTTCATGTAATGTTCATCTCTCTCCCTCCTCTCCCTCTACTATGGTATGTTTTTTAATGCCTCTTCATGGGGCATAATTTACCCTTTTCTGTCTGTCTCCTCCTTTCCTTTTCTCTCATTACAATCCCTTTGCACATCTTAATGAAGTTTTCATTTATACCCACACCCTCTATCTATGTATATCCCTTTTAAATGTCACGATAATTACACAATTCTCAATATTGGCAGGTATCAGCTTACCATATAGGACATCTAAGTCGTGTAGTAGACAGAGTGCTGGCAGGAATCAGGAAGACTTATCTTCATGAGTTTAAATCTGGCTTCAGATACTTAGCTGTGTGACCCTTGGTAAATCACTTAATCTTCTTTACCTCAGTTTCCTCATTTGTAAAATGAACTGAAAAAGGAAATACCAAATGACTCCAGTGTCACTACCAAGAAAACCCCAAAGGTTACAAGAAGTTAGAAAGAACTGAAAAACATTTTGCAGTACATTGCTCATCAGTTTATAGGCTTTACAGCCTTCAATGACCTCCATGATGAATTTCCCAATTGGACTTCTGAGCAGGAAAATATACTTGCTCTGCTCAAGGTGACAATAGTGCAAAACTAAAAAGTTATGTATAAGATGGTCTGAAATATTTATTTCTTTCTATATTAGCTGAATCAATTAGAAAAAGAAATCCTTTTTTAAAAATTTTAAACATTTCCAAAATACCATAATAACATTCAGTAAGTATTCAGAAATAAAGCTAGCTTTAATATTACTGGGGGTTTTGTTCTTAAAATTTAATAAAAAATAATCAAAAGTGTTTTTAAAGGGCTAAATCTCTGTGCATGAGAATGTCAGTTCTATCTCAGATGTATTTGGAGCAATCTTTAGGTTTATGTGAAGTACATTTGAAGGAGGAACCAACAATATTCTATGAGGAGAGATAGAAATGCCTGTCATGGTTCAAAATTTTTATTGCTATTACTTTAGCAATACCATCGTTATGGTTGAAGAGGCATGAATATTGTATCCAATCATCTTCTCCTCCCCCATCCCCCAAATAATTACCCTTCAGGATGAATTTTTGTCTTTCCTTTAAAGTCAAAAGGTTACCGAGAATCCAATGGGGCAGGAAATAATTTGTATTTCAGAGTTTGAGTGTTTTCCCCCATAGAACCTTCTGATTTTTAAATATTCCTATACTGCAGTTATAGCAGGGCAAATTCATAATACAAATCTTTATATTTTCTGTCTATTCATTCAGTATCACTAAATTTTAAAACAAAGATAAAAACCTGACCTTAAATGGACTTTTGTGCATAATTCATTCATTTAACTAAGTGATATTCCCCAAGTATTCTTTATAAGTAATTTACAAACCAATTTCCTAAATGGATCTATGATCTTCATGAGGGGCTTATTTACTCCAGAGATACAGATGGTGTCTCATTTGCAGCCTTTCATCTTGTATAAACTCTTGTCTACAGCTTCCAGTAAATCCTACAAAGGGAGTCCACTGAATATTCTGGGGGCTTTTCTCTAAATCTCCTGAAATTGTGTGGATACCAATGTGACACATACAACATCCATGTTATCTCTCATTCTTGCTATATTATCAATTCACATCCTTTTGTATTTATGTAACTCAGTCATAACATATATGACATTTCCTTCTCTTGACTAATTCTGTAATGGCAATATGCTGCATCTAACTCACATCCATTCTGTGTCTTTCTAATTATTGCCATTAGTGACCTGAAGCTAATTCTTCAGAGACTAAGGAAGACCATAATTTGTAGTTGTATGGCATCCATGGAAGGAAAGTAGAATGAAAAAGTATATGTGTTTCAGTGAAGAGTTTGAGGTCATTAAAAGAGTTGTGAAATTGCCTTATCAGTGGTATTGATGTAAATAGAAAAGGATACCTCAGGGCCATGTATAAACATAGAAAATCACAAATTGACATTATCTATCTTGTCCTATATTGGTATTTATTTTGTCAAACATTTCTTAATTCTATTTTAAGCTGGTTTGGAGGGCATTCTTTATTTGTTTGGTTTTTCTTGACTTAATAGTCATTAAGAGCTCTGTGTAGTAATTATGAATTTCATTATAGGTTTATAATGTTTTTGGGCTTAATATAGTCAAAACACTCTCAGAATTGAACAGGAGCATCTAAATGACCTATACAGGAGTATTTTTGGCATAATTGAATAGGAACATCTAAAGGACCTATACAGGAGTATTTTAGCTGAATTTGTCCCCAATAGTGAGTTTGACACTTTTAAGAAATGCACTCCAGTCTGCTTTCACATTTTGTTCAATTGAAGGCCCAATTCCTGTTATGGCAAGCAAAATTGTACTTAGTTCCTTGTTTTAATTGTTCAAATACTTAGCTCCTTGTTTCAGCTCTTCAGTTACCTTTGAATCTTACCTGTGATTATATTGTCTTTGTTAGAAGTAGAATCTGTGAAGCCTGTAGAGGGAGGGACTTAACAAAGACCAGAACAGGAAGGACATAAGACATAGGCAGAACAGAAAGAACTGATTATATAAAAGCTAAAGCACATTTACGACTGAGAAGCAGTGAGAAGGAGAATGGCTGTGGTGCAGGCACTTTGTCTATCTGTGTTGATGTTACTTTGTTAGACTTGTGGGATGATAGAGAATATTGCTGCTGTTACAGAAGCCTGGGACCTTACTGCTGGTTCAGAGGTCCTTAAAAAGGACTTTCTTGTTGTCTGTTTACAGAAGTCCTGAAGGAGGGTTTTGCGATGTCCCAGCACATTACTGATGATTTGTGTTGATTTCTCAGACACAGACCCTTTCTGCCAGAAAATTCCTTAATTTCACTGGCAGAAAGTGAATTTATGATAGTGCAGACCTTTCCTTGGGTACTTAGTGCTGACTGAGAAGGTCAAGATTTACTGTGACCTAGGGGTGGGAGACCTTGGTATCTTGTATTTTTTTTTTATTTTATTTTTTTGCTTTTGGAGGGCAGTTGGGGTTAAGTGACTTGCCCAAGGTCACATGGCTAGTTTTTGTGTTAAGTGTCTGAGGCCAGATTTGAACTCAGCTTCTCCTGACTCCAGGACCGTGCTCTATTCACTGCGCCACCTAGCCTCCCCTTGTATCTTGTATTTTGTACTCCTTAAGGATGATTGTTCATTAAGAATAATTAAGTTAAGGATGATTGGAAGCCAGTCTCCAACTAAGATGAAAGAAGTCTTTAGTTGGGTACTTTACATTGATTGATTCAGATTGTGACTTACTGAATGATATCTTTTTTTTAAGAATATGTTACCACATTAGTAGTAAGTTGTTAGATCATGGCAAATGTTGAATATTGGTTTCTGTGAATGCTTTGCTTTAGTTTATTGCTGAATAAATAGAGAAGTCACTATATTATGTGACCAGAACCTTAAAGCTATTCACAGCAGCAGTCCTCAGGAGAGCTGCTTGAACTTGACTCTGCAATTCCTTCTGAATTATATGTAGTGATCAATAACTCTTTAGGTTGTTCTTCCAATTATATGCCATGAAGTGGGAAAAGGGTATTCTTTATCTGTTTGGGTTTTTTTTTTGACTTAATAGTCATTAAGAGCTCTATGTAGTAATTATGAATTTCATTATAGGTTTATAATGTTCTTGGGCTTGATATAATCAAAACACTCTCAGAATTGAACAGGAGCATCTAAAGGACCTAATTATATTTAGGAAATATCTTTTTGGCATCTACTGCTAGGCATATTCCGTAACATTAGCAGATACCTTTAAAAAAATACAGAATAACATGAGCGTTTCCATAATATAGGGCAATAAAAAAAGATTGCATATAAAACTGTAAATCAACTATTTACAACTTGCTATTCCTTTCAAATATACAACCATGTTTTCAGATACCTTTGAAATGAGCAATATCTTTTGAAAACATATTTTTTTATCTTTTTGATATTTACAATGAAAGAGCAATAGAAATTATCTCTGTATTTGCAACTTTCAAGGAATTTTATGACTTTTATATATCAACATACTAGTTAATAAATATTAAGCATCTAATAGCTCTTAGCACTGTGCATGAGGGAATATATGTAAAAAGAAAGACTGTCCTTATCCTCAAAAGAATAAAATTTTACTAAGGGATTACATAATTTCACATATATTAATACAAACTACATACAAAACATGCACATGACAATGTACTATTAAGAGAGCATCTTTAAATAAATATTCTGTTTTTACTAAATAAATGACAAACAAACAACTAAATGAATGACTAAGTGAATAAATTAATAAACAAGTAGGTAAATAGCTAAATAAATAATTAAATAAGTGAATAAACAGATAAATGAATGAATGAATAAAGTAATCCTGCATTTAGACAACCTGTAGTCAAGGAATGATTCTGGGACATTGTGATAGTTGTAAACATTTTATAGTTTAATGTTAGAATTTTAATGTAGTTCTCCAACATAAAGTCATTTTTTTCTAAATAGTCCTAATGGCCACAAAGTATATAGGCAAAGATGAAGTTTGTACTTTTCCATTGTTCTTGTCTATGTTCATCTATGTCAGCAAAAAATGCTTACTTTTTTGACTGGATAAAACTCTTGACTGATTAAAGAGCTCTTGGGTCATTGCCTTTTTAAAAAATAAATATTTTTAATTTATGGAATAAAGAACTTCCCATGACAGAGTACAAAAAAAAATAAATTATTACACATGAAACTGAAAGTCTACATTTTACAACTTGTTATTCATTTCAAATATATAGCAAAATCATGTCTTTTTTTTTTCTTCTCTTCCTCTCCCCTTACCCAAGGGATGGCTACAATTAGATACAAATAGGTACATATATATAAAATTATTTTATACATACTTATATTTACCAATTTTTTTTTCTGGATACAAATAGTATTTTTCTTTATATGTCCTTTGTAATTAATTTGGGTATTTATAATGGACAAAATAACTTAGTCCATCAAAGTCATTCTTAAAAAAATATTGTTGTTACTATATACAGTGATTTTTTGGTTCTAGTCATTTCCTTCTTCATTACTTCCTGCAAGTCTTTCCATGTTTTTTCGTCATCGAAAATCATTGAGTTCACCATTTCTTACAGCATAATAATATTCAATCACAATCATATGTCACAACTTGTTCAACCATTTCCCAGGTGATGGATGTCCCTGTAGAATTCCATCTATATTCATTAGTAAAATTGGCCTTTAATTATCTTTTTCTGTTTTTACTCTTCCTGATTTAGGTATCAGTATTTGTTTCATAAAAGGAGTTTGGTAGAATGCCAATCTTACCTATTATTCCAAATAATTGATTTAATATTGGAATTAGTTGGTCTTCATATATTTGATAGAATTCACTTGTAAATCAATCTGGTCCTGGTGCTCTTCTCTTTGGAAGCTCATTTATAGCCTGTTCAATACATATATAATTTTTCTAAAATACATCTATTTAGATATTTCATTTTCTTTTCTCTTAATCTAAGCACTTTATATTTGTACAAATATTCTTCCATTTCACATAAATCGTTAAATTTATCGTCATGTAATTGGGCAAAATAACTCCTTATAATTGCTTTGATTTCATCTTCAAGGGTTATATATGCACTCTTTTCATTTTTAATACTGGTGATTTAGTTTTTTTTTTTAAATCAAATTAACCAATTGTTTATTTCAGTTGTTTTTCACAAAACCAACTCCTAGTTTTAGTTAATTCAAAGTTTTTGTTTTTGTTTTTTTTTTTACTTTCAATTTTATTAACCTTGCCTTTAAATTTTAGGACTTCCAATGTAGTGTTTAATTGAGGATTTTTAATTTGTTCTTTTTTCTAGGTTTTTTTGTTTTGTTTTTGTTTTGTTTTGTTTTTTTATTATTGCATGTCCAATTTATTCATCTGCTTGGTCTCTGTTTCATTGATGTAAGCATTTAGAGATACATTTTACTCTAATCACTTTTCTGTATCCCATTGCTTTTGTTATGTTGCCTCTATATTGTCATTCTCTTTAATGAAGTTGTTTTGGGGCAGCTAGGTGGTGCAGTGAATACAGCACTGGCCCTGGAGTCAGGAGGACCTGAGTTCAAATCCAGCCTCCAACACCTAATACATGCCAAGGTGTGTGACCTTGGGCAAGTCACTTAACCCCAATTGCCCTGCCTTCCCCCAACTTAAAGGGATGAAAAAAAAGTTTCTATGAATTGTTCTTCAACCCACTCATTCTTTCAGATTATGTTGTTTAATCTATAGTTAGCTTTTAATATGTTTCCTTGGTCCCTTATTAAATATAATTTTATTTCATTAAGATATCAAAAACTTCTTTAAATATTTCTGCTTTAAACTATACAATTTCATGTACTAATATATCATCGATCGTTGTAAAGGTACCATAAACTGTAGAGAAAATTTTCTTTTTTATTTTCATTCAGTTCTGTCTAGATACCTATTATATATACTTTACTTAAAGTTCAGAAAGAAGATTTGGAGGCCGCTCCATCTTGGGCTGCTGGGCGTCCTGTGGCTTGTGTCCGTAACCATGAAAGGGGGCTGTGGGGTGCAGTGGCCGCCACCGTCGGTGAACCAAGAGACAGTCAAGTGCAGGATCTAAGAATGGGACAATATTTTTGTAAAGATCCTGAAATAAATGAGGCCACTCAAGAACCTGTTAACTGAACAAATTACACAGCTCCTGCATCGTTACCAAGCATTCAACGTAACTTGTAAGGATTTTAGCTGCAATGAAACCCATTTTACTGGAAATGAAGTTGGTTTTTTTCAAGACCATACCTTGTCATAATGTAAATGGCTATTCCTACCAGGTAGCAGATGCTCTCTCCCTGTTCCTTGGCTGGTTAGGAGCAGACAGGTTTTACCTGAGATACCCTGCTTTAAATCTGTTAAAGTTTTGCATCGTAGGATTTTGTGGAATAGGCAGTCTGATTGACTTCATTCTCATTTCAATGCAGATTGTTGGTCCTTCTGATGGCACTAGCTACACTATAGATTATTATAGAATAAGACTTACAAGACTGAGCATTAGCAATGAAACGTTTAAAAAAACACAGAAGGATCCATAAATATTTAGAACATGGTTCTGTGGTTTGGTGTCTCCTTGATTTTAAGGGAACCCCAGAGTGTGAAATCCCAGGCTTTCTAATTGTCCCTGTTTGCACAGCATGCATTGGTTACTTCAATGTGATTTTTACTGGAGATTTCTTTTTAGATATTTTATTCTGAGATGTGGTTGACCTTCTCAGAGGCCTCGTCTCCTTCAAGAGCTGTATGACGCACCTGTCGGCCTTCCTGGCCTATGTCAAATGCCTTTTCAATAGGCAAGTTGTGGCTAGTCCTTTTTCCTTCTTCAAAATAAAACAATAGTATTTAAAAAAAAAGTTCAGAAGACTTCTACATCTCTTCAGATGCATAAGTTGTTTCTTCTTCAACCCAGATGAGAATAAGATTTCAATATTAGTAGCCATCCACCCCAACCTGTTCTCTCTGTATTCTTCTCTGCATGCTTCATTTTTATGAAATATCTCCTTTTTACTTTTTCTTACCATTTTTTATTTTTAGAATCATTTCATCATACACAAATTATCCCCAATCTTTCCTTAAAGCTATCTTAGCAATGATAACAGTTTTAGGAAAACAAAAACAGCCTGGTTCCAGGAAGGAGAACAGAGAATACCATGTTGCATTATTACTTTATTTCTTTTTCCTCTATTTAACAAATGGTGAAAGGTAATGAACAGGCAGTTTTCAGAGAAAGAAATTACAACTATCTATAGTCATTTAAAAATGCTCCAAATCACTGTTGATTTGAGAAACGCAAATCAAAAGAACTCTGAGGTACCATATCACACCTATAAGATCAGCTAACGTGATAAAACAGGAAAATGATAAATGTTGGAAATGTGGGAAAAGTGGAACACTTATTCATTGTGGTGGAGTTGTAATCTGATCTAACTATTCTGGAGAGCAATTTGTAACTATGACCAAAGGACTGTAAAACTGTGTATACCCTTTGATCAAGCAATACCAAAACAAACATACAAAAAATATGACCTATTGGTACCAAAAAATATTTATAGCATCTATTTTGTGGTGGCAAAGAATTGGAAATTGAGGGGATGCCCATCAATTGGGGAATGTCTGAACAAGTTGTGAGATATCAATGCAATTTAATACTATTGTTTTATAGGAAATGATGAGCTGGCCATTTTCAGAAAACCTTGGCAAGACTTACCTGAACTGATGAGCAGTGAATGACGTGAGCAGAAGCAGGACAACAGCATACGTAGTAACAGCAATATTGTGCAAGGATAAACTATGATAGACTTAGCCTTTTTCAGCAATACAATGATGCAAGATAATTCCGAAAGACTTGTAATGGAAAATGCTATCCACGTTCAGAGAAAGAACTATGGTGTCTGAATGCATACTGAAGCATGTTATTTTCATCTTTTTGTTTGTTTTTTTTTTCTTTCTCAAGGTTTTTTTTTTATTATTTTGTTCTGATTCTTCTTTCACAACAGGACTAATATGAAAATACGTGTAATATAACTGTATGTGTATAACCTATATCAGATTGCTTGCAGTCTTGGGAGGAGTGAAAGAAGGAAGAGAGGAAGAAAACTTAGTAATTCAAAATCTTAGAAAAAGGAAAATTATTTTTATATGTATTTGGAAAAAATAAATACTATTAAGTACAAAAAAGGAAGAAGAAGATACACACAGAGGACACATACCCTCATATATATTCACACAATTATATGAATATATACATCATCAAATCAATTTTTAAAAGTTTAAAAAGGATATTTTTCTTTTTTGATTTTGTTTTATATAAAGCTATGATCAGACAGTACTTCTCTGTGATTCATTCAACATATAATTGTATATAGAGGTATAAGCTAGAGAATAGTTGGAAAATCTCAGAACTAAAGAGGTCATAGGTATGAAATAGTTCAAAATGATAGTTTACCACCTCTGTCTTTGTACCTGAAAAAGATATCTTTTAGAATGATTTTTGTATTAACAATTTTTGATAAACTTATTAAAAGTAAATTTTAAGCTGGATCTGGGTTTTACTTATTCACTTTTAAAAATTCAGTATGAAATTGTTTCAGGTAGCCATGATTTTCTGGCTAGGGACATGTGTGTGTAAGAACTATGTTGTCCCTCTAGCTCCCTCATTTATTGTTTTCTCTTCAAAAATAGTCCTTGGATTGAGCATAATGAATGAGGAATACCTTTGTCTAGTAGGAGGGAAAAAATGTGTTTTGGAAAGAATAACTATACTGTAAAATTCTGAAAGTACAGGAGGATTAGGCTAGACTAGAGAACGAGGGCCTCTTCTTTTTATTTTTACTTTGCACGTCTCTAAATGTTGTCATATATTGCCACCTTCTGGTTAAAAGACTCTAAATATAATCTGGGGTAACCTTTACACATTTCAGTCTGTAGTCTGACAGTAAAGATGGACTTTTCTGTAGAATATTGTTTGCAAAGTCTTTCTTCTTTCCATCTAATCCTTTCATCAAAGATCACCTTGATACCAAAACAGGCTATTTTTCAAAAAAATAAATGTGTTGAATGGGAAATTTAGGCATATAGATTTACTGTTATTGATGCTTTTTTGATTAGCAGTCTTTGCTGTAAATATAATATACATTATTTTCCAACTATTATCACCCTCACCTCTTGAAAATTGATCTCTCAGTGCATTTAAAGTTGTCACCACCACTAAGATCCTCCTTTGTATATACTTCATCTAGTCCAGTTCCTTCTTCTATCTTTGATTTCTTTAGTGTCATTTCTACCTCGTGGTACTTTAGATTTCAATGTTAGAATCTAAATTCCTTGGATTCATCAAAGGTGAATGGATAATTTATGCTGAGAGGTAGAATGGAGATAAATTATCTTTCATAAAAGAAGCAAGAAAAAGCTTGTACAGTGGAGGGAAAGTAGGGGGAGATGAAGGGGAATAAACCTTACTCTCATCAGAATTGGCTCAAAGAGAAAATATCATACACAATTAATTAGGTATAGGAATCCATCTTACCCTACAGAAAAGTAGGAGAGAATGGGTTAAGAAAAGAGGGATATGTGATAAAAGGAAGGTCAGATTGGGATGGGGGTAGCTGGAAGTAAAACACTTATGGAGGGAAAGGGCAAAAGGAGAAAGAGAGAAAAGAGTGAACAGGGGAAACAGCAGGGAGTGAAATTTAGTTAGCGATAGTAACTGTGGGGGAAAAAATGAAGCAATTTTCTCTAATAAAGGTCTCATTTCTCAAATATATAGAGAACTGAGTCAAATTTATAAAAATAAGAGCCATTCCCCAATTGATAAATGATGAAAAGATATCATGATGTTGAATGATCATGATGAAAAGATGATGTAATCAAAACTATCTAAAGCCACATTAAAAAATATTCTAGCTCATTATTCACTGGAGAAATAAAAATTAAAATAATTCTTAGGTCCTATCTCATACATATTAGATTGACTAATAGAACAGAAAAGTAAAATGATGGATGGTGGAGGGGATGCAGGGAAAATGATATATTAATGCACTGTTGGTGGAGTTATGAACTGATTTACCCATTCTGTTGAGCAATTTGGAACTATGCCCAATGGACTAAAACCATTCCTACCCTTTGACTTAGCAATATTACTACTAGGTCTATGTTACAAAAGAGATTTCAAAAAAAAAAAAAAAAAAGGAAAAGGACTTATACGTACAAAAAGTTTTATAGCACCTTTTTTTCCCCTGGGGGCAAAGAATTAGAAATTGAGAGAATGTCCATCAATTAGGAAATGGCTGAACAAATTGTGGTATGTCATTAAGATAGAATACTATTGCTCTAAAAGAAATGATGACCAAGATGCTTTCAGAAAAGCCTGGAAAGACTTATATGAGATTGTGCAAAGTGATATGTCCTTTGTGTAAAGTAACAGCAATATTGTAAGATGACCTGCTATGAATGACTTAGCTATTCTCAGAAATACAATGATCCAAGAATTCTGAAGGACTTATGATGAAAAATGCTATCCATTCCCAGAGTGGGAGGGAAGGGAGAGATGTGTCCAAACACAGATTGAAGCCCATAATTTTTTTTTTTACTTTTTTTCTTGAGGTTTTTTGTTTATTTGTTTTTGGTTTATGTTTTCTTTCACAACATAATTATTGTGGAAATGTTTTGCACGACTACACATGTATAACCTATATTGAATTGCTTACCTTCTCAATAAGGTGAGGTAAGGATGAAGGAATGGAGAGAATTTGGATCTCAAACTTTTTGTATGTAACTGGAGAAAAATAAAATACTAAATAAATGATATTCCTAATTTAAAAACATAATCCATTTCATTTTTGATATGACACAGCATTTTGTGACGCAGGAGGGTATAGTGAGTAAAAAGCTGACTTTAGAATTAAGAAAACCTCGAATCAGGTCCTGCTCTGATAAAAATTAATTATAATGAGGAACGAGTAGCTTAACCTCTCAGTCTCCCAAATGCTTCTTTAATATTATGTTGCAAATGAGTTACCTGTCAGCATTAGTGGAGGAAACTTTCACAATAAATATTTCCTATACCCAGGAAATTAACATAGGTCCAGACACCTTTCTGCAAAAACAAAACAAAACTAAGTGAAACAAAGGACATACACAAAACAAAGGAAAAACAAAATACAGTAGTGCCTGTCATGCCCAGAGACCCCTGAAGAAAATGTTTATCATCAACTAAATTCTGGCGTTTATTTCTAAGTAATATTTTCCAATATATTCCTCACTGTCCTTCCACATATTCATCCCTATATTGAAGTTTCTTGATTGTAGAGTATATGTTACCTTAATTTGGATTCTCTTGGATTTCTCTACTTCTTCACATTCTTGGGGAAAGATATTGAAGTAAAAATTCCAATTCTCTTCATAGCATTCTTGTTACACATTATATATAACTCATTAAATAATAATAATTATCCCATGAAATGGTGTTTCTTATTGCCTTTGTATGAGTGAAACTGAGGATTGGCCAAATGGTCAATAAGGGTCCAGTGCTAGGAATATGCACAATAATTTTTGTCTGGTACCAGTCCAGTAGGGACTTTTGTGGGCCTCCTTCCAGAAGAACATGATGATGTATAACAGATGTATCCTGTCCCTGATTCAGAGAATATGGCCCAAATCTTACCAGATAGTTTAGAAGAAGACAAAGAATATACTATGATGACTAGGCCCTCATTGGCCAGTCTCCATTTAACAATATAAAATGAACTCTATCAGGCTCTACCAGGAGGATCGATCTGTCTGTTAACTTTGTGTTATGCTGCAATTTCTCTTTCTCTTCTAGTGTTAGTTATAGCAAGGATAAAATTATTGATATAATTTAGTTACTACAATAAGATGTAATTCAATTATCATTGGACAAGGATCTCATATTTAGAATACCAAAGAGGTAAATTATTGTTTAAAAATGGCCCAATTCCACGTTTCTCAGAAAACCCCCTTGTTCACAGTTCAATCACCATTTTTGCATAAGTAGACAGAGGTCCACAGAACTAAAAGCTATTGTATATTTTTATTTCATGATTTCTCATGGCTAAAAGATAAATCACAAAGTGGCTAACTTACTAGTTATGAGCCGCTCTGTAGTTAGTTAACCTGATTCTCAGAAGAGTCATAGTCTGTGTCTATAACAATACCTGATGCTAATCCAGGAAAGTAGCAACTAGTGGCCCAGTTCTAAGAATTGGCAAAGTTGTAGAGAATACAGGGGCTTTTCTACATCAAGATAAAGTTATTGACTCTGGGGTGAAAAGTTATAAATGTCACTATATTTAAAAGAGTTTATTGAGTCTAAATGTGAATTTAAAGTAGTTCTAATGAAGATGGAATATTGTAGTATATTCACGTTCTCACCGGTTTGGTCACTTTATGTATTCCTTGAATGTAAGATTGGATTCACCTCACCCATAACATGGCCTGCCTACTTGGGATCTCAATTTGTATGCCCTGGAGGGATTTCCGACATTAAATCCTGAAATAACCCTGTTACTTAGATACGTATGTGTATGTGTATGTACATGTGTATGTGTATGTCTATTTGTATGTGTATTTTACAGTGTATATGCACATACAGATACACATACATGTGTCTAATCTTTAAATATATTGATTCTATACACATATGAATTAATATTTGCCTAAGTGTATGTTTATGAACATGTACATGTATGCAATATGCACGAGGACATACAGTCCTATGTTACATGTACACTGGTATATCCATGTGTATATACATGCATACGTGCACATTGATAGAGAAATAAGATGTGTATATACATGTGTATACACACGTTATTTCATTGTATGAGAGTTTTTTGAGTAAATGACCTGGAATCCTATGCTTTCTCAGAAATGATGAGATCTCACTCCCCACAGGAAATTCAAGCACTGAGCTGACTCATTTTGTGGAAAGACAGCCAAAATCAATGTGGACAAGTGAGCCATTTGGGCATGAGGACACATCGTCTTTTGGCAAATTCTTTAACCATCCCAATAAGATACAAACGAAAAGTGGGACAGAAATTTTCCCATGGAAAAAATTAAATATCAGTCAACTTCTTTCAGGAAGTGTGAAATAGAGAGAAATAATCAGATATATTTTTCTAAAGGGAAGCTAGGTAGCACAGTGGATAGAGTACTGGACCTGGAGTCAGGATAACTCATCTTCCTGAGTTCAAATAAGGCCTCAGACACCTACCAACTGTGATCCTGGGCAAGTCACTTAACCCTGTAAAACGAAATGGAGAAGGAAATGGCAAATCATTTCAGCATCTTTGCCAAGAAAACCTCAAATGAGGTCACAACAAATTGAAAACAACAGAACAACAACAAACTTTTCTAAAAGGAAAACACACCTCATAGACTAGAAAGTTCTACTACCATCCCATTCAAAGTATTATAGCAAACAGAAACGTCATTACTTTAGTTGTCAGATGAGTCTGATTTTTTTTTCTTAAAGTGGTAAACAGAGTGGTGCAATTTTGAAGAAGAATCAACTTCATTCTCTGCTTTCCCCTGCACTTTTTTTCCATCAATATGAGTTGAAGCACTCAAAGTGTGACTCCTGCTATCAATCATTTACCATAGCAATTAGTAGCTTTTCTATTTTTTTCAGTCGTGAGAACATTGTGAAATTTTTGCTTTCTCCACTAGATGGGAGGCTTTCACCATGCATCTGATTTCAGGGTATCTCATTTCCTACTTTTCTGTAAACAGATCACTTAGTGAGTGCTTACTAAGAAAATGGCTCTCTAGAAATATGAAAAATATTTGGAAAACTGCTGCCAAGGCCAACAAAAGTATCTTCACAGTTTGTAATATTGTGGTATAGATGAAACAGTCTAAGATCTAGATATTAAGCTAATCTTGCACTAATTGACAAGCTAATATATACAAAATAATATTTTGAATCCCATACTAATTTTCAACACTGAAAAATTAATACAAGAACAAAACTGTTAACTAGATAATTTATTCACAATAAATTGCTTATAACCTAATCTCCATGTCTATGATGTAATAATGCTTTTAATTTATGTGAAGCTTTTTGCTAGTTGTCTCCTTTATTAGAATGTGACCTCCTTGGCAACAAAGACTGTATTTTTTACTTTTCTCTTATCCTTCTCTTTACCACTACTTCATCAAAATAGAGTGGATCTGAGAGCAGTCATTTACTGTAACATTTATGCCGTGACTGAAAAAAAATTTCATTAAAGTGTTACCTCAACTAGGCATTTTAAGTATTTTTTAATTCTAATTCATTCATCCACAATCATTTATTAAGCAGACACTATGTTTGAGGTATTGTGCTATGTATGGTGTTAGTGACTAGACATGATATTGCATTCAGAAAAGGAACTCCTAGACAAGGAAACTCCCTGGACTGATTAGGTGCATGTTCTGAGACCCCCCCTTCAGCTTTCCTTGAATCTTTGAGGTACAGGCTCTGGGAAACCCCTTGAAGTCTGATTAAATCTTCCCACTTGATGAGGCATTTGCAGAGGTCCTAAGTTTTTCATTGTGGCTGGGCCCAAACCTCTGTTACTAGCCTAGCCTTCCATAGTTCATCTACTGCCCACCCTTGAGCTTATCAAAAAATCAATTCACCCTTGCATTGACTTCATTAACTCCTCCTGAAGACCCTCCCCAAACTCCTCCTCCAGACCACCCCTAGATTCCTCTGTATATAAGACTCCATCTTCCCTCCATGTGGTGTGAGGAGCTGGAGTACTGAGCAGGGTGGGGGTGAAAGGGCTTTAGCTGACCACCCCTCTCTGACCATCCCTCTTCAGTCTACTTGCAGGAACTGCTAAATAAATAAATAAATATCTTTAGTCTGCCCTTCCCCCTTTCTCCTGCCCCACTCTCCCCCTTACAGATGACTCTCCTCCTCCAAGGAGTGGTTCAGTCCCGGGATGAACTTGAGTAGCCTCCAGCAGAAGCTCTGGTACTTGGTTTTGCACAGCCTGGGGATGCACAGCCCTTGCTCCCGGGCCTCTGTCCACAGCTGGCCCAAGGTGCCACCACACCTGCCTCCTCCAGGTCCTGGGCACTTGACACAGCTGCTGCGACTCAGCAGAGGCTGGGTCGCTGGGGCAAAAGTGGAGCCAGAGGGCACCGGGCTGGGGACTCTGCCCCTCCAAAGAAGCAGTTTTTGAACTTCAGTCTCTTGAAGTACGTTACCGATAATAAGAATGAATCAACTCTCCTCAGTCTTGGTCAGACATCATGCAACCTTATTAAGAGTCTAATCTAGGGTGAATTCCTGTCCATTGTGTTCTACTCAGGTTTGGATAGAGTTAAATGCTTTGATTAGATTGCCCAAAACTGGGGGCAATTTAGAAGTAAATGACAGCCTTTCATTTTAATACTCATTTTCTCTCATTTTTTGTTAACCAATCAGAGTTGATGGCTACCCTCTGAAACACCCAAGTTTCCAACTTCATTTAAACCTTGAGCCCACTGCATTAAGGATCTTTCACATTCCAGAGTGGCAGTGATCTCTTTTGTTAAAATGCTATCATTATTAATAAAATGGCTAATTACTCAGAAATTTCGTCTAAAAATTTTCACAATAGCTTAATGTTTCACTAAGACTTGTGGTGGGGAGGAGGGGCAAACTTGGTTATACTATTATACTAGACTTCTGAATTCATAAAATTTTTCTTTCTAGGTTTGTGTTATACTGTCATGGTAAGGTACATTTATTTCTCTCTATTGATTCTCATTCATAAACTTCTCACCATAACTTATATAAGTTTTATTATTTATAATTAAATGTCAAGAAAGGTGAAATGACTTACTGTGGGTCACATATTAAGTGGAATATTTTTTAAACTCCATCTTTCTTCTATCACGGTTTATTAGCAATCTTCTACGTTTATGACTTGATGGTGCTAAAAAGAACCTTTCCTAAGCATTTATACTTGCACAAAATAGAACAATTACTGAACTAGAGCATTTCATTAAGTAGATATTATAATTCATTTTTATTTCAGGGGTAAAAATTGTATCTTAGTCTTTCATTCATTTCAGTCATATCTGAATATAATTTAATTTGGGCTTTTCTTGGCAAAATTACTGGAATAGTTTGTCATTTCCTTCTCCAATGCATTTTATAGATGAGGAAACCAAGGAAACAGAGTTAAGTGGCTTGCCCAGGGTCATACAGCCAATAAATGTCTGAGGTCATATGTAATTCTGATATTCTTGATTCCAGACCCAGTATTCTATCTACCTAGCCAACTAATTGCCCAAATACCTTAATATAGATTTATAAGTGTCTCTTTTGTGGCTTCTACAACCCCAATTTGTGTATGAAACATATATATATATATATACATACATATTATTTCTTCATATGAATTTCCATTAATGCACTCTTGTACAACAATTCACAAAGGCTTTCTCTTTATTGTTTTCTCAAAAGGCAAATCATATCCATGCACTCCAAATGTGTTTGGCAAATGAGTCTACTAAGAACTACAGCAGAACACAGTCAATATGATTGTCTTTCTTATTAGCCTCCAGTCATTTAAGAAGATTGACAGCACCTCTGACCTCTCTTCTCTTCAAAGGGTCTTACATTTCTACCTTCCAGTGTAACCTGTCAGAGAGGAAATCTATTTATTTTTTCACTTGATCTACTCCTTTGGGGGGGGGGGGGAAGCACATCTGCTTCTGATGAGATACATGTTCTGGGAACTCCCTTGAACTCTGATTGAATCACCCCCTCCTCTGCCTATTTGAGGATCTGTTCTTTGAACACTCCTTCTTTATTATCTCCTTTTGCCCTTCCCCCTTGTTGGGAAGGGACCTGATGGTGAAATTGGGGAGTCAATTTTCTCTAGTTAAACCTCTCATTTCCCTTTGCTCCCATTTCCCTCTGTTCACAAGACCCCCCCCCCCCCTCCATGTTTCCCCAGAAGTGTGGGAGACAGATGAATCAATTGTTTATGATCAGAGAATTCCTGGGAAAGATACTCATGGCACCCCAGTTACTGTTCACCTTCAAGATCCTTATGTGTTCCCCGCATTGTCATCCATATCCAATCAAGCCCAAGGCCTGGTAAGGACTACAACCATTAATTGAAAAATTGCTAAAATATAAAATCCTTGTCCCTTGCCAATCTCCATGTAACATCATAATTCTTTCTGTGAAAAAGGTTAATGATTTGTCAATGGGATTTTAGATGGGGCAGATCCTAGATGGCGGCGTAGAAGCAACAAGATTCCACAGCTCCCACATACCCACCTCAAATACCCATAATATAAGACTCTAAACAAATTTTAGGCTCTAAAACTCACAAAAATACAGAAAAACACATCTCCTGCTGAAGGTAGCTCAGCAGGAAGAGCTCATTGCAGCATGCTGGGAGCCAAAACCAACCCGGCCTGAAATTATGGCTTGGCCCCAGGGAGGCCAGGACGACCCACAGCTGGAGCCTCAGGAGAGTGGATCAGCTGCAGCTGTGGCAGTTTTCAGAATTATCAAGCCATAAGAAAAAAGGACTAAGGGAAAGGTCAGTGAAACTCAGCTAAATTTGGGAGAGAAAAGCAGTCTGGCCAAACTGCCTCCAGGGCAAGGAAGCAGCAGAAGTGGTGGCCTTACTGCCACCTTGATGTGGCTGATTCAGAGCTCCCAGCCTGAAGACTGCAGGGGGGCCAAGCAACCATTTGAACACTAAGTGTTCTTTCATTGAGCAGCCTGATTCCAGATCATGGTCTTGGGTGGTGGTCCTGAGGTGTGTTTTCAGTGAGCCAAAGCTTGTGGGGGCTGCAGCAGCCTCCTAATAACTCCGGCTGCTGTGTAAACCGCAGAGATTTGGGACATAGCTTTCCCCTCTGACAGCAGAGTTCCACAGAGCTAAAAAACCAGGTAATTCACCAACAACGTGAGCAGGCAAAGAAAGCAAAATAAGAACTGCAACCAAACTTTAGATTCCTTCTTTGGGGACAAAAAGTATCAAAACATGGAACAGGAGGGAGACAACACAGTCAGAACTCCCACACCAAAATTTTCCAAGAAACTTAAAGACTTCCTTTAAGCCATAGATCAGCTTAAGAAGGATTTTGAAAACCAAATAAGAGAAGTTGAGGAAAAATTGAGAAGAGAAATGAGAATGATGCAAGAAAATCATGGAAAGAGAGTCAACAACCTAATTGAAGAAAATCACACTTTAAAAAATAGATTAACTCAAATGGCAAAAGAGGCCCAAAAAGTCAATGAGGAGAAGAATGCCTTAAAAAGTCAAATTTGCCAGATGGAAAAAGAATCTCAAAAGTTTTCTGAAGAGAATAATTCCTTCAGAATTAAAGTGAAGCAAATGGAAGCAAATGACTTTATGAGAAATCAAGATATTATTAAACAAATGCACACAAATGAAAAAGAGAAGGCAATGTGAAACGTCTCCTTGAAAAATCCACTGACCTGGAAAATAGATCCAGGAGAGACAATTTAAGAATTATTGGACTACCTGAAAGCCATGATCAAAAAAAGAACTTAGAAAGCATCCTTCAAGAAATTCTCAAGGAAAATTGCCCTGATATTTTAGAACCAGAGGCCAAAATAGAACTTGAAAGAATTCACTGATCACCCCTTGAAAAAGATCCCCAAAAGAAAACTCCTAGGAATGTTATAGCCAGGTTCCAGAGTC
>CM053587.1:192742851-192759776 GCA_028646515.1 Pseudochirops corinnae
CTGGAAGGCTGCCTGGAAGGCTGAGAGGGCCCGCCTGGAAGGCTGAGAGGGCCTGTCTGGAAGGCTGAGAGGGCTTGCCTGAAGAAGCATGACCAGGATAAGACTTTGTTTGTTCGTGGCCTGGCTGATCCTTGAGTTCCAGACAAGAGAAGTGGTGAAGAGTTTGAGATGTGCTGGATCCTGTGAACTTCAGTGTGTGCCAGGGACTGCCCTGGGTACTGGAGAAGGACCTGGGAGCTGTCTACGTCTGAGGATTGGACAGGGACCTTGGAGCTGTCTGCTTCTGAATACAGGTGACTGTTTGGCAGATTCAGGAGGGAGCCGGGACTTTGGAAGGAGATCCAGGGAATCAGAGAGACTACCCAGAGTCAAAATGAAGAAAAAGCCTCCCCTTGGATGAAACTGAGGTTTTTTGGACATCTGAGGGGTGGAAGGTTTGTGTGGTTTTCTAATGACTGTATTTGTGATCAAGATATTTAGTAATTGTAAATCTAGATTAGTGATTGATTAAGTTAATGGCTGCCCCATGAGTGGAAGTTTGATTCTATTGTTCCTTCTTCTGAATATTGTGGCCACTGTAGTGAAAACTGTGTGGCCATTTTCTGTGACAAGATGTAATGTTATAAAATGTAATGTTGTGAAAATTATATTGTGATATAAAGTTTTGAATGTTTGTCTTGATTTGTAATGGAATAAACAGAGTGTTTACTATATTTTGTAATCTGAACTCTAAAAGCTGTTCACAGTAGCATTCCTTTGGGAATCTGCTGGTACACGGCATTACAGCAGGTCCTAACTAAGCCGTGCATAGAAACCTGAGAAGATTGGGTTAAGAATCTCCCCATTGGACTCCTCAGAGTCTGAATCATACCTCGTGAAAATATCAAGCTTAGCCTCTTTGAACTCTTGTATGGGAGGCCCTTGCTAATCTCTGACATCCCTGTAGACTCAGAGCAGCTTTTAATTACCCAATTTGCAACTCAGTTAGGAGCTGTCAGGAATGCTCTGACTGAATATCCCAATAAGTATCTCCCAAAACCTCTTGACAATGAAAAAGAATGCACTGCTGCATTAAAACCTGGAGATTAGGTGTACTTAAAGTCTTGGAAAACCCAAAAGGGAGAACAGTTAGATGTGAAATGGAAGGGACCCTACTGAGTCATACTCACAAGTGGATGGTCTCCCTAGCTGGACTCATAATTCTAGGATTAAACCAGTATCACCTCTTGCTTCCCCCGAACCAGAGACTGCAGAATATACCTCTTAGCCATTTCAGGACCTCAAGCTAGTGTTTGGAAAGGCCCCAACCCCCTCTAGCGAAAAGGATAAAAAGAAATGAAATTATACCTGCCCTTTTCCTTTTGGCCTTGCCATAGTCATCTTTAATTCCAAGTAGAGAAAATGTCTTTTCTCTATTTTTTCTTTTTTTGATTCCTGTTTGGTCTTTGTTTGCTTAATCTCTTTGCCAGGTTTTTCTCCTCCAGAGTTCAAGCCATCAACCTCTGGATCTACCACTAAGGCTATGCAAATCTTTGACCGAATCCAAGTTCTCCAGCCCACATGACCTTACATCCACATTCCCAAGTCTGACCCCTTGAATGTGAAGTCTGACCCCCTTGAACAGGACCCAGAGAGGCAGGGATAGTTCTCTGCCCCTTGCCAGCGGGAAGCACTTTCAGAAGCTGAGACCTTCGCCCTTTACCCCAAAGGAATTTGGGCCCCATTTGTTTGAGGGGGGAATGATAAGGTACAGGCTCTGAGGACCCCCTTGAACCCTGATTGAATCTTCAACCAAGTAGCCTCCAGAAACTTCACTCATATTTACAGGAGTCTGACGTCATTTACTTCTCCTGAAGACCATCCCCAAACTCCTCCTCTAGATCACCCCTAGATTTCTCCCACAACCTTTCTGTATATAAGACCTCATCTTGCCTCCTTGTGTGTGAGTGCCAATAGAATTTTCTAGCACAGACTTGCACTGTGTCCAATACAAGTGAACTTTTAATAAACTTTGCTTTTCTTTGGCTGAGATAAGACAAGCTGAATTCATTCAACAGGACCTGGCGTGTTGGTATTTTGGGGTCTCAAGCACCCCTACCCTTACCTCAGTATTTTTATGGTAACTTCTTTACTTCATTATGATGGGTTACTGGCTCTGGGAAACCCCTTGAACTCCTATTGAATATCCCCACTTGATGAGGCATTTTCCTTGAGGCAAACCTCTCAACAAACACTTTTCCAGCTGCTATTGTTGGTTCTCTCCAGCTATCACCATTAAGAGATGCAGAAATTGACCTTTAATTTGGTCATTTCTCTTGGCAAGCCTTCTTTGAAACTCCCAGAATTTTAGCTGTTGAACTAGATCCTTGAGAAAATGGAAAGCAAGGAAAGATGAGAGGGGGCAAAGGAGAGAGCCACCTTTGTAAAGTAACATTTTTCCCCCCACTGGTCTCTGTGACTTGTACTAGATGATATCCCTCCCTGGTTTGATCAAAATCAGAAGTTTGATGTTCTACTTTAAATAAAAATAAAAAAAGAAAAGAAAATACAATAATTTGCATAGTAAAAGCACCTGGATTACAGGAGAGAAACTCAGGAGAGGGCATATTGGCTAAGAAGGAAGTTTATACTTCCTAAAATGGATGGAATCCACATAGTTTGTAGCAATCTATAGGCCCTTCCCATCCACTTTTAAGTTTGTTTGTTTTTCTTTTAAAGTGGGAATAAAGTGGAGTTAGATAAAATTCAATTATTTGGTGAAATTAAATTCAATAAATACTTACTAAATTATATGGATAAAGGTAAAATGGAACAAACATCCAGAAATTAGTATTTTCCTTTTTTTTCAAACTTTTAAGTATAAGTTAGCATTTCTTAGGAGTATAATTTGCATTCCTTTGAAGAAGCTACTTACAGAGTTTTAGGTAGTTCACTTTATATTTTACTACTTAGTTAATTACATATGCAAGGTAGGAAATGTTTGAATAATCTATATTCAATTCAATAAACAACATAGGTTTTCATTACAATTTTAAAAGCTTGTCCATTAAAGATTTTTTCAAAAGTATTTGAAGAAAAAAAAAGCTAAAAAAAACCCCATTCATCTAAAATTGTCTTTGTTTACTGCAGTTTTATCAAAACTATTTAATATGAAATAGATGCATTGACAAGGGGGATATATCTACATTCCATTACCATTCTTGTCATTTATTCACCAAAGGGTATTTATTTTTATTTTTAAAAAATCCTTTATTGGATGTTTATACTGTTACAAAGCAGCTTATCATAAATTATTTCTCCCATCTTAATACTTTTACAATGCACTGTTATGAAGTCAGAAATAAACCCTACAAGTAAAATAAGTCTGTTTATTATTTTAAAAGGAACAGCTTTGCAGTCAGTATATAGACCCAAAGGACTTAGATTAACTTGCCAGATCAAAAGAATGTGTCCTGAATTTTTCTTGCCCATTATGTACATCTGCATTTTAAGCCTAGAAACTCTGTTTTTTCTATTTCTATTCATTCCCACTTCTCCTTTATCTCTTCAATCACCTTCCCCCTCTCCCTCCCCACATTTCCCTAAATCCCAACAACAGAAAATTGACAGCTTTTTCAGTTTCTAGCTGGGTGTACCTGCAGGCACTGAGAATTTAGAAAACAAATGCAGCCATTGAATCACAATTTTTCTTCTAGTGGGGAAAAGAAAATATTTCTAATCTGGATCCAATTTGATATATTACCCCCACCCCTACTCCACGCCAAATATAGTGTTAGTCCCAGCAACTCATTTTTCAGGAATCCTCAGCTTCTCACCCTTAATTGTTTAGCCCATACCTGGGAATACTCTACTGAACTTAAAAACTTTCCATTCCTTTCCATTCTCTGATTTTACCCTGTGAAGAAAAAACTACTTTAGCCTGTCTCTCTAGAAAAGTACCAAATTCATCATTCTAAGTTAATTGATTTGCTGTCATTAAAATTAATAGCTGATATCCGACCTTCTCCTACCATGCCACCATTTTACTCCAATGAACTGATCACAACAACTGAGAGTTTGGTATTTCCAAACAGACAAAGTAATTCCCTAGGCCCAAAGACAGCCCTGGAATGTAAAGGATGGCACCTTTCTTCCTTCAGAAAAATCCAGGCCCTGTCTCAATAGTATCTTATACTGATGTTTTTGTTTGCAACACCTCTGACCTTTCCTCTATTCAAAGTGACTTACTTTTCTACCCTCCAGTGTAACTTCTCAGAAAGGAATTTTTTTTTTCACTTGACCTACTCCTCTGGGGAAAACAAACAAACAAACATATTAATACACTTCATTATGATGGGGTACATCCTCTGGGAAACCCCTTGAGCTCTAATTGAATCTTCCCACTTGATGAGGCATTTTCCTGAGACCATAAGCCCTTCATTATTTCTATTCACAAATCTATTACTTTTTATATAGCCTAGCCCTCCATTTACTAGCTACTTCCATCCTATCAAAATATCTATACCCAAACATGTTACCCTTAAACTAGCCTAGCCCTCCATTATTTGTCATCTTCAGGTAACCTTCAGTTATTTGCCATGCTTAATCTCATTCCTAGAGTCTGACCTTGGTTCCTTGAGATCCTCCTTAGACTCTTCCTCAAGACTCTCAGCAAACCCCTCCTCTAGCGCACTCCTAGATACCTCCCACAATCTTTTTTGTATATAAAAATGCATCTTGACTTCATGAATGTGCTGAGAATTCAGTCTAGACCAGTGGTTCTCAACCTTCCTAATGCCGTGACCCTTTAATACTCGTATGTGAGCATATCTGCATGGGTGGGCCTGCCTGGAGACGGATAGAGGAGCAGTGTCTTGGGTCCTAAGACCATAGGAAATACGTGTTTTCTGATAGTCTTAGGAGACCCTTGTGACCCCTGAGAAAGGGTCATTCAACCCCCCAAAGGGGTCACAACCCACAGGTTAAGAACCAGTGGTTTAGACAGACTCAAGTCTGTGTTAGATTGTTTTGGCCTGCTTGTGTTGACAAGTCTCACAAATACTTAGGTTCCTTAAGGGTCTACCCTTTATGGCCAATCTTTAAGAAACTTTGTTTTACCTTGACTGGGAGAAGGCTTGAGTTGAATTTATTTGGCGGGACCTGGCATGTTAGTATTTTGGTGTCTTCAGCACCCCTAAACCCTAAACCTCAACAATTATACTTCTATGTGGTCTTATAATTGTGGACTTTCAATCCATGGATTCAGAATGCAACCCATCTAAGACAGCTCGCTTTGTACAACTCTCATCCATTTTCTACCACAAAACCTAGACAATGAGAAAACCCAGTATTCTGGGGCTCTCTCTTGAGATTTCATAAACAATAATGGATCACAAAGGTTGACCACTGATTATCTCTTACTCTCACCACATGATAGGTATCCTTTTCTTCAGCCATATATGTCTTTGATGGCAAGGTATTTGTCACTTCTCTTATTTAATTTGTTTTAAAACATTCCATTAAATAGTTTTCCATTTCTCTAGAAAATAAATACAGTGTGTACCTAATAAGAATTTAAAGTGAAATATTTACAAATTATGAGGTCTTCTGAGTTTATTCTGATACTGAATATCAATAATGAAGAACCAGACAGTACTCTTTCTTTGCTATCTTTCCCTTCCAAATGTTTTAAAACACTATTTGCCTTTGATATCAAGTTAGTGCTGATACCAAAGTTGATTGATTCAGTTGACAAGACTGGTGTTTTAGGCTTCTGCATCCTTTTTAACTAACTTCTTAAATTTGGATATTCTAGTCCAGAGCCTCTGAAAGGTATAGTCAAGGCAAGTAAATCTTTCCTCCTATGCTTGTTCAGGATTTCTTTCCTTATTTAACAGCGTACACATCCCCCTAGACTCACTGACCATGGATTTTTGGAAGCAACAATTTTACCATTCTGATTCCTAGATAAGAGACTGCTTCCTGTCTGACCTCCAATGGTCTTCACAGTTGGACTCCTGTTCTTTTTGATGAGCTACAGGCTCTGGCAACCCCTTTGAACTCTTCTTGAATCTTCCCATTTGATGAGACATTTGCGTGAGGCCATAATCCTTTCATTATAGCTAGGCCCACAACTCTGTTACTGGCCTAGTTCTCCTTTGTCCAGCTAGGCCCCCCTCTCCCCTCCCCCCTGCCTTGATCCTCCCAAAATATCTATATATCCTAGAACTGGCCTAGCCCTCCATTGTCTGTCATCTCCAGGTAACCTCCAGTTACTTCCCGCATTTAGACTCTCATTACTGGAGTCTGACCTCATTTGACTCCTCCTGAAGACCCTCCCCAAACTCCTCCTGTAGACCACCCCTAGATTTCTCCCACAACTCTTTTGTAAGACCCATCTTGCCTCCATGAAGGGGCCAGAGAATGATATAGCGTAGACCCACTGTGTGTTAGATTGATGTGGTTACCCATAAAGAGGGTTAGAGTTGCTCTTGAGACCCCAAAGTACCAACACTCTGGGTCCTGCCAAAAGAATTCAATTCAAGTCTTCTCTCAGCCAAAGAAAAGCAAAGTTTATTAAAAGTTCATTAAAAGTTCGTTAAAAGTTCTCCATATTGTGTAGACTCTTAAGGATCCTATGTATCTGTGATGCTTGCATTGGGCAAGCAGAATAGAGTAAGTCTGTCACAAAATAAGTCTGTGCTAGGCCATTCTATGGCCCTGTCACACTACATGGAGGAAAGATGTGGTGTTATTTACAGAGGAATCTAGGGGTGGTCTAGAGGAGGAATTTGGGGAGGGTTTTTGGAAGGAATTAATTAGGTCAATGCAAGGATGGATTGATATTTTGATAGGATCAAGGGTGGAAAGTAGATGGACAATGGAGGGCTAGGATAGTAACAGAGATTTGGCCCAGCCACAATGAAAAAATTTATGGCCTCTGCAAATGCCTCATCAAGTGGGAAGATTTAGATTTAATCAGATTTCAAGGGGTTTCCCAGAGGCTGTACCTCAACAAGATGATTCTGCTCCACTTGTCCAGTACAAGCTCACAGGTACTGAAGCTCCTTAAGAGTCATCATTATGGTGAACCTTTAATAAACTTTGCTTTACTTTGGCTGAGAGAAGACTTGAATCAAACTCATTTGGCAGGACTGGGCATTTTGGTATTTTGGGATCTGGGGAACCCCTAAACCTTAAACCTCAACATTTTATTATGGTTCCCTGACCAGGAATCAAACTGGGGCTGCAGCATTGAGAGAGCTGAATCTTAACCATTAGACCACTGATACAATTTTATCCCTCTGGGATCTATCAAAATAAGGCTAAGCACATGGCACATGGAAGCTGTTTAATCAAAAAGTCACTAAATTGAAAAGGAGGAAAAGGCATATGGCTATACCTATATAGCTACCAAGCCGAATGCCCTAAAGATTAGATTCAATATGTTGCACTTTGGTGTTCTGGGAATCCTGAAATGTAAGGGTACAGGTGTAGACAATGAAAGGAGCTAAATGAAAGGGCAGTTAAAAGGATTATTGAGAATCTAGATGGACTGGACTGGGCTGGATGCCTCAGGCAAAATACCAGTTACCTGAGCTGCTGAAATATATGAGAAAGTTCATGGGTTGGGTTGCCTTCTAAGACATGGCCTTTTCCTTTTAGGGATTCCATAACCCCATCAAATATAATGTAATTATCACTAGAGATGCCCAGAAGTACACAGGAGACAAAAAAAATCAAGAAAAGAAGGGAGTGTTCATCTATAAACTGAAAGATTTGAACTAAGAGGAATTCTGAGGTTACCACATCTCTTGACCATCTCTTCATCCTAAGGTAACAGAAACCCATATCCTTAATGTCTACAAATAAAATCAGAAAGTATCTTTATTCTTCTCCATGGTGCATTACTGACTTTCCACAGAACTTTCTCTATTATGCCATAGTAAACTCTTTGCTCTAGATATTTACTTAATCACCAGACTATTTCTGACAATTTCTGACAAGTATTCACCACCCCTGTGGGCTTTGGATGATTCTGCCTGGAATTTGTCTTTTAAACAGGTTTCATAGGACTACCATGTCTTCATTGCTCTCTAAGAACAACTTAACTACTTCTGACTCTTCATGCTACTTTATTACCCCCATGCCCCCAGATACCCAGATACTTCATATTTGCCTCTCAGCTTATTTTCCATTGCTTTTTATATGTTGTCTTCCTTTACTAAAATGTAAGTTCTTTGAGGGTCTGAACTATCCCTCTTTGTGTATGAATTTGTGTTCCCAGGATTTAGTACAGTGCCTGGTACCTGATAATGACAGAGTATAGGTTCTGGGAAACCTCTTGAATTCTGATTGAATCTTCCCATTTGATGAAGCATTTTCCTAAGGCTATAACCTTTCATTATAGCTAGGCCCAGATCTCTTACTCTTACTAGCCTAGCGCTCCATTGTCTGTCATCTCCAGCTAATCTTCAGCTACTTCCCACCCTTAATCTCATTACTGGAGTCTGAACTCATTTGACTCCTCCTCAAGTTCTTCCCCAAACTCCTGCTCAAGAGCACCCCTAAATACTCCCATAATCTTTCTGTCATCTTGTCTCCATGAAAGGGTTGGGATTAATCTAGCACAGACTCATTCTGTGTCAGATTGAAGAGATTAGGGTTAGGGTTTCTCTGGAGACCCCAAAATGGCAACATGCTGGGTCCTGCCAAATGAATTTGACTCAGGTCTTCTCAGCCAAAGAAAAGTAAAGTTTATTAATAATTCATTAAAAATTTTCCATATGGGGGAAGACTCTTAGGGAGTCTAGGTATCTGTGATGTTTGCATTGGGCAAGCAGGCCAGAGTAAGTCTGACACAGAGTAAGTTTGTGCTATGTCATTCTATAGCACTCTCACACCCCAAGGAGGGAAGATGGGGTCTTAACCATAGAAGAATATAGGGCTGGTCTGGAGGAGTATGGGGAGGGTCTCCAGGAGGAGTTAATGAGATCAACTTAAGGATGGATTGATATTTTGATAGGCTTAAGAGTGTGAAGTAGATGGACAATGGAAGGCTGGGCTAGTAACAGAGGTTTGGGCCCAGCCACAATGAAAAACTTATGGCCTCTGCAAATGCCTCATCAAGTGGGAAGATTTAATCAACCTTCAAGGGGTTTCCCAGACCCTGTACCTCAAAGATGCAATGAGAGTTCAAGAGGGACTCCCAGAGCCTGCACCTCCTCAAGAATATTCTAACTTGCTTTTCCAATACAAGTGTCACAAATACTTAGACTCCTTAAGAGACTACCCATTATGGTGAATCTTTAATAACTTTCTTTGGCTGAGAGAAGACTTGAGGCCAATTCATTTGGCAGGACTCAACATGTTGCTATTTTGAGGGTCTTTGAAGAGGTTACCCACAAAAGGGTTAGGGTTGCCTGAGACCCCAAAATACCAACATGCCAGGTTCTGCCAAAAGAATTTAACTCAAGTCTTCTCAGACAAAGAAAAGTAAAGTTTATTAATAGTTCTCCACATTGGGTAGACTCTTAACGAGCCTAGGTATCTGTGATGCTTGCATTGGGCAAGCAGGGCACAGTAAGTCTGTCACAGAATAAGTCTGTGCTAGGGCCTTCTGTGGCACACTAACAGAGCAAGTCTGTGCTGGGGCATTCTATGGTGCTCCCAGGACCCAGCATGTTGGTATTTTGGGGTCTCATGCAACCCAAACCCCCTTTGGGTAAACCTCTTCATTTTTATGGTTCCCTGACAGGGAAACATTGCGAATATCAAGCTCTTCTCCAGTGGGGACTAGAAAGGACTTAAGCCTCTCTTTCCCTATTGCCTTCTTGTTCTCCAAATAGCTTGGAGGTATGTTTTTTGCTTGGTTTTTTTGTGTTTTGTTTTGTTTTTGTGGGCCTGACCTCTCAGGTCCCATTAGGTCAGACTGCTAGGTACTCAGCCTGACCTCAGGTTCTTGGTCTTGTTTGGTTATGTTGGAGAAAATGGACATGTGTGCAGCTTCTGAAGAATGGAGGACAAGGACAGATGCCTCATCTGGAAGCATAAGCCAAATTCTTTCAGTTCTCTCAGCACCAGGGAACCGGAAAAACTCAAGGTATTTCTTTGTAGGTTTTTTGCCCTGTTTTGTTTTGTTTGTTTTTCGAGGCTTACTTTCAAACTTTCCTTTATAGAGGAAGGGACTTCCAGGCTCTATGCCTGTAGCTCCCTAAAGTTCAAATTTGGGTAGTCTTTTACAACAATGGGAAAAATTTAATTTCTCTGGAGACCTAAAAAAGGAAAAGCTAGTGTTTATTTGCAACACTGTTTGTCTTAGCTATCACCTAGAAAACCATGAATCGTGGCCCATTTAGAGGACTTTAAAAGATAATTTCTTCTTGCAGTTAGAATTATACTGTCACAGAGAAGGAAGATGGATAGAAGTAGCATATCTAATGGCCTTCTTCAAACTTTCTTGCAACACTGTTCTCAGGAAAGATTGTGCGATAGTTGAAGCTAAAGCCTCTACACAAAGGAGCAACAGGGACCAATTAAATGATCCCCTTCCTATGGTTTCCACCCCAGCCCCTTCTCCTGCTCAGATCCCAGTCACCAGTGCCACGGAGGCAGCTCCACCAGCCCCTTCTGCTGCACCCCAACCTTTTTCCCCCTGCTTTCCCTTCTCTTTTCCTCTAGCTCAACACCCCTCATTTCCTGCCCCCTACACCATCCATATTTACTACCTTGAACCTCCCAGTATGACCTGTCCCCCTTCAGCAACCCCTGCTTAGGTCCCAGCCACTGGTCTTGCTGAAGTGCCTACCTCTGTAGCCCTTCCCTCTGAGGCAACACCCACTCGGGCCTCAGGTCCTACCCCAATGGCAGCACTAGAGTTTCTCTTCTGAACCCTTCCCCTCCTAAGGTGCCAGCTGACCTTCCCCCTTGCCAGCCAGATTCCCCAGTCTTGCAGTCTGATCCAGTTCAGCCAGCACCCCCCAGTCACACTCTCACAAAAAGTGGGACTTCCAATCTTTCTTCCCAATCCCCTGTCCCCATAGCACCTTCAAGACTTTTTTTTCAAGGGAAGCAGCTCTATCGGCTGGTGGGACAAGTACAGTGCATGTCCCATTCTCCATTTTGGATCTCAATCAAATTAAAGAGAAGCTGGGGAAGTTCTCCGAAAACCCCACAAAGTTTATTGAAGGCTTTCAGGACTTAACCCTACAATTTGAGCTTTCTTGAAGTGATTTGCATATCTTCTTCTCTACCTGTTGTTCCACTGAGGAGAAGAGGAGAATCTGGGAACAAGCCCAAAAATTTGGGTATGGTTTAGCTAGCAATGATCCCAGAAAATACCCCCCAGGAACAGCTGCTGTTTCCACTGGTGACCCAGGATGGGATTATCAAACCCGGGAGGATAGAGAGAAGAGAGACCATATGGTACTTTGCCTGTTAGAAGGCCTAAGAACTGCATTCCAAAAGCAAGTAAATTATCAGAAAATTAGAGAAATTTCCCTGACAAAAAAAGTAAACCCTGCCCTTTTCCTAGATAGACTGGTAGAAGCTATTAAAAGGTAAACAAATTTCGATCCTGACTCTATAGAAGGAGCAGCAATCCTTAATATGTATTTCATTAGTCAGTCTGCCCCAGATATTAGGAAGAAACTGCAGAAATTGGCAATGGGACCTTATTTGGGCCAGCTGGACTCGGGGGGTCCCAAAGTACTTACCGTGATTCTGCAGTTACTCTCAGTTCCCCCAGCGACTCTTTGGAAGAAAACTCTGGATATGGACAGAATAGTCAGACACACTTCAGTGGAGTGCCTAAGCATCTTTATTGTCTTACATATCTGTTACTGGTGCCCCCCCCCCCCCAGTACTGTTCCCATGCCCTTTTATCCTCTCTTAGGCTGCCCTTGGTCACGTGTCCTAGCAACAAGATCCTGATAGGCAGGGAGTGCTCCTCCATTGATGGTGCATGCTCAATGCCCACGTGTCCTCTGTCCCCCAAGGCACTCGTTTCCAGTGAGAAATGGAACACTGAGTTCTTGGTAAACAGGACATGCAGTTACCGAGGCAGAGCACAAACCTGGATGCCTCTTGGACCCGCCTCAGGTTTTTCATTGTCAGCAAGGACACAGTGACCAAGGTGAGACATCCAGGTACACAAATGGCTTTAAAGTGCCCTTACAGGACCCAAACACCTCAGGCTCAATTATTGGAGACAGCCTTTGGAGTCTTTAATAACAGAGACCTGGTTGCAACAGAGAAATAATGCAGGGAACAAACCAGAGACAGAGAACATGCTTGATTCTTGGCTGCTGCCATGGCCAGGAGAAGCACCTTCAGGGGATCCCCTGCAAGGAAGCCCAGTCACTTGGGTGGAGGGAAAACCTGCTTTCAATGCCACAAGGAGGGTCACTGGTCCAAGGAGGGACCCTCCAGGGCAACCCCCAGAGGGAGCTCCAGGAACCAATGCCTCTAGCACTGTGCCCACCTGACCAAGAGGGACATTGGAGGAAGGATTGTTCTCAAGGTTGGAAAAGTGGCAGTCACATCCCAGTACCCTGTCCTCCAGTCTTCTCAAGACTTGGAATGATGGAGAGCATGGGGTTTGGCAGTGCTCCCACTTTCTCCATCTCTCACTGAACTCTGGGCAAGAATAGTGGCTGAAAGTAAGGTTATTCACTTTATTATGACTAAGTTTTCTGTTCTAACCAATCGGTTCTACCCTCCCCTTGACCAGTCAGGTCAGAGGAAACTAAAGGATGTCTCCAGACATACCCAGTCCCTGCCTACTTGAGGATCTGTTGTTTGAATGCTCCTTCCTTATGTTCTCCTTATTCTGTCCCCTTGTGGGGAAGAGACCCCTTGGTGAAATTGGGAAGCCAATTTTCTCTAGTTAAGCCTCCCAGATCTCCCCATGTTCCCTTAGGAGTGTGGGAGATAGGTGAAGGAATTTTTTGGGACCAGGGAAATCCTGGGTGAGCTATTTCTGCCATCCCAGGATCTGTTTTTGACCCCTGGGTCCTAAAGTGACCCCCCACTGTGGTCTAGATCCAATTAAACTCAAGGCCTGGAAGGGACTGCAGCCATTAATTGCTACTCCAGGCCCTGACTCATTCTGTCCAGAGTGGGGCTCAGAGCAGGTGAAAGCTTTTGAGACTTTGCAGCTTTACCAAATAGTCTCTATGATGATGGAAAGAGAAAACAGGCTTTGGGAGTTGTTGCCTGTTTTTGAAAAGCTGCTATTGCTTTTCATGTGCTAAATGTCCATGGAGCAATTTAGAGAGGAAAGGGATATCTGACAGCCTTTTGGCCTTGCCATAGTCATCTTTAATTGCTACCACGCAGATTGTTCTTTCTCGATACTTTTTGTGCCTGTTTGGTCTTTGTTTGCTTAACTTCTTTGCCAGGTTTGTCTCCTCCAGGGTTTAATCCCCAAGTTCTCCAGCCCACTGGACCTGGCATCAGGTGTGTTCCAGCATCTGACCCCTTGGATGTGAAGTCTGACCCCCTTGAATGGGACCCAGAGAGGCAGGGACAGCTCTACTCCCCTTGCCAGCAGGAAGCACTTTCAGGAGCTGAGACCTTTTCCCTCTACCCCAAAGGAATTTGGGCCCCATTTGTTTGAGGGGGGAATGATGAAGTATAGGCTCTGGGAGCCCCCTTGAGGCTCCCTGAATCTTTGAGGTACAGGCTCTGGGACCCCACCTTGAGCTCTCCTTGAATCTTTGAGTTACAGGCTCTGGTAAAGTAAATCTTCCCAGGAAAGGCATTTGCCTACAGTTATGGGCCTTAAGTTGTGACTCTGCCCAGGTCTTTAGCCCTTCTTGTTCCAATAGTTTCCCACCCTTAATGTTCTTGTTCCCACCCTTGAACTGGCCTGGCCCTCCATTGTCCATCTGCTTCCCACCCTTGAGCCTATCAAAATATCAATTCACTCTTGTATTGACCTCATTGACTCCTCCTGAAGACCCTCCTCAAACTCCTCCTGTAGACCACCCCTAGATTCCTCTGTATATAAGAACCACATGTCCCCTCCCTGTGGTGTGAGAGCACCACAGAAGGCCCTAGCACAGACTTACTCTCTGAGAGCATTGTAGAATGACCTAGCATAGACTGGCTCCTTAAGAGTCTACCAAATATGGCGAACTTTTAATGAACTTTCAATAAATTTTACTTTTCTCTGGCTGAGAAGATTTGAGATGAATTCTTTCGGCAGGACCCAGCATGTTGGTATTTTGGGGTCTCTGGCACCCCTAACCCTCTAAGTGGGAAACCTCTTCATCTTGAGCACCCCTAAACCTTAAACCTCAACAGTTTGATAAATGTTTGTTAACTTGACTTCTATGAGAAACAAGCAAGGTTAACTTGGATTCCTATTCAAGGAAGAAAATTTGACCATATAATAATCACTGGAATTTAGCCATGTTTATCAGTGTATCAGTCTATTGACTTCTATTGGGCAGGAGCTGTAGGTGATCAGTGAATTTGGCCCAGAACTGAGTAAGAGGAGAATAAGCTGGATGGAATTTGAAGAATTATATAGTACTATCTTTAAAAGAAAATATATCTTTTGTTTTAATATCATGTGTATTTTATCATGCATCTGTCCCCCTTGCCCTTCCAAAAAGTCATTCTTTATAACAAGAATTTAAACAGAAAGAGCAGAAAAGCAAAAGCACTGAACATGTTGGAAAAAAAATGACTGTATATGCAATGTTCAGTACCCACAAACTACCACTTCTGAAAAGGAAGGACATGTCTCCTCATATCTCTTCTTTGAAGACAAAGTTGGCCATATTTTCTTACCTCTCAGTTAGTATGTATTTTAATTTTTATGCTTCTCTTCATTTTGCATTGCTTTATATGTCTTTCTATGATTTTCTATATTTAGCAGTTGACATTTTTGTAGCTCACAGAAATATTCCTTTTATATTCATGCACCACAATTTGTTTGTCATTTTCTAACCAAAGTACATTTATTGTTGTTTCTCCCCCCCTCAGCTTAACACTATCACAACAAATGCTGCTAAAAATATAAGAATATGTTAACATATATACATATGTATACATATATGTGTGCTTACATACACACACGTATGTCACCTTTTTTTTTTTTAAATTAATGCTTTCTCTTGTATATTTGTCTAGCAGTAGAGTCTCTGTGCCACGTATTATGGAATTTCTTTTTTCATTTTATTTCCATGATTTCAAATTGCTTTCCAGAATACTTAAAACCAAATTCATAACTCTACCAAAAATTCACTGGTATCTGTTTTTGAACAGTCACTCCAACATCAGTCATTACCATCTCTTATCATTACGGGAAATGTATGGGATGTTATGAGATGAAGCTTTATTATTGTTTTGATTTGCATGGCTATTATTAGTTATTAGCAATATTCTTTCTTATTGCTAGTAGTTTAGTGTTTTTACTGGGGAAGGTTGAAAACTGAACATATCTTTTATCTGTTTATCTATCAGAGAAGTTTTTTTGTTTTTGTTGTTGATCTTTTTGTTATCAGACACTTATCATAGGTACTCAATTTAAAAAATCCATTAGTTTCTTATTAATTTTGTTTAAGCAACTTTTTTTTTCAATTTTGTGGAATTAAAATTCTTTATTTTAATTTTTATAATTATGTCTATCTCTTTTTTGGTTATTAATCTATCTACTACATGTAACTGTGAAAGATATTTGACCTGTTTCTCATCCAAATTTTAATGATATTATCTTTAATATTCAGGTCTTGTATTCACTTTGAATTTCATGTGAATACAGTATTAGATGTTGATTTAACCTAATTTCACCTTATTGTTGTCCATTTTTCCTAGTAGTTCTTATAAAAATAGAAAGTTCTTTCCTAGGTAATTTGTTTTTTTATTTATTGGACACTTTAATGCCCTGTTTTTTAGACTTCATAATCTCCATTTGACATCCTATATGTTTGAATTATACAACATCATCGACTCTGAAAAACCCCAACTGCTGATGACCTACAGGAGTTATGGAGTTTGTAACTAGACTGAAAAATAGAACTACTTATAATTACACCCTGTATTTGCATGTGTGTGTTTATTCTGTACATACTTACCTATATCCATGTTGTCTTTCCTTATAGAATAAGCTCCTTAAGAACAGGAATTGTTTTATTTTTTGCCTTTGTACACCCAGCACAAAGCATAGTACTAGTACATTAAATGCTTAATAACTACTTGTTGATTGAGTGAATTTACATTTGCAAGCTATAACATAAGGGATCTTAGCCACGACTACAGCATGTTGAGGAGGCCTGCTTTGGAAGATTTTTAGAACACTTTCAGTCTTTAGTAGCTCTGTCATTTTGGTTTTTTTTTTTGTTTGTTTTATTTTTTTGTTTTATTTTTCCCCTCCATCTTTGTGTTTGTCCTTATCTTCTTCCTATTTCCTTTACTTCAGCACAGCAAACTCCTTAGCTGTAATATTAAAAATATTTCTGTCTTTTGTGTGAAGAATGACCTTTCTTCTTTTTGCCTTAAACTGCCAGTCTGCACTCAGTGGCACAAAGTCAGTAGTTCAGATGTCCATTACCCTTCTCCTGAGACTGACCTTCTTGGATCTATTTGGGTGTGAAGTTATCTTTTTGACTGATCTTCGCTGTTCCCTCTTTTTAATGCTTTGGCAAAACTGAGATGGATGACATGCCCTGGAACCAGTAACCACTGGATACCTGTCCCTAGCCTGTGTAATGATTATAGGATTTGAAGATCTTCCATGCCCCTTGAACTTGCTAAATTAGCACGAAGGGGTGGGACAAGAGGAAGCTGGAGCCACGCTAGAACCAGTTTGGTAACTGCAAGCAGCAGCTGCAGCTGCAGTGTGAACTTTTTTTTTTTTGAGGCAGCCAGAACTTCTCCTAAGAACTCCTGCTAAGGACTGTCAGGGATGGGTAACTATGGGGGGCTGGAGCTGCTGG
>CM053587.1:192766050-192782409 GCA_028646515.1 Pseudochirops corinnae
AAATCACAAAATGTAACAGGCTCTCTACATGGGAAATATAGCCAGAACATTTATTCAAATACCAGAAAACTGAGTCCCCAAACCAGAAAGTCAAAGCCATCACAGTAGTTATGAAGTTGGCACATATAGTTAATGTAGTAAACACCCACATTCTCAAGTCTTCAAAAACAGGACAGGCTACTTCAGGCAAAGATCCTCCTCTCCTCACTCACAGCAACTGCTCAGTGTCCACAAGGCTTGCTCCCAGCAGCTCCAGCCCCCCATAGTTACCCATCCCTGACAGTCCTTAGCAGGAGTTCTTAGCAGAAGTTCTGGCTGCCTCAAAAAAAAAAAAGTTCACACTGCAGCTGCAGCTGCTGCTTGCAGTTACCACAGCAAGGACTCTAGTTCAGCTCTGTTATTTTCTTGCTCCAAAGAGGCATGGAAGATCTTCAAATCCCATAACCACTACATATGTACATTTAGCTGTGTCTTAAAAACATTTCCTAAAAAATGTTTTTTTGTTTTTCTGGGATTAAACATATTCTAGACTACTACCCATAGTTTACAAGATGCTTAAAATTCACTGTAATGTTATACAGAAATTTAAAGATATTTTGTTTTTTCATATCTTATATGGATACCTATCATCACATAAGAACACTGTTGGAATAGTGCAAGAATTCTGACACACAGTATTTATCATTTCTTATCTTAACTACTGAAACTCTAAGCTTTATTATCCTTCTTATCATAAAATAGTCCAGACCCAGCTATTAATGGTTCTTTTATAGTCCTAAAATAGGGCACCTTGTCACCTGTTTTCTAGTTCTTTTATTTTGTGTCAGAATCTGCTGCACTACTTTAGTGTTGTTCTCATGGTTTTAGGGGTCCCAGTGAATCATCACTTCATACCTTTTTTTTTTACTAGGCAATCTGTGTCATTCTTTCTTTTTCTCTGCCCTTTGATTTTAAGCTGGTGAGAAAGGTTCCTCTATTAGTTACTATCTGATTCAAAAACATCTTTAGTCTTTTCCCTGTATCCAATCCTGAAGCCTTTTCCCCCATTTTTTGGGTCATATTTTCACTTTAATCACTGTTTTAATGTCATCTTTTATCTTTTAGCACTTAATTGATTAATCCTAAATAATGGTTGTGACATTTGGAGACTGCATACAGAAAATTATATTGTTGTTTTTTTTATTGCTCTAAAAGATAGATCCTGCCAAAACTGTGGCTTTCTTGATTCAAAATTAAATAAATAGGGAGATAGATGATAGATAGGTAGATAGATAGATAGATAGATAGATAGATAGATAGATAGATAGATAAGTGGAAAATGTGATAGGACAGTTTAGTGTCTTGACAATTTGATTAAACATATTCACATAATACATAAACCTACCAAACACCTCTATTAATGTCTAAAATAAGGTTTAGTTATCCCCACAAAAATACCAAGAATCACATTTTTCCTTTTAGGGAATGACATGAAAGTCAGCCATGTCAATTGGAGGAAACACACACACACACACATACACACACACACACAGAACAACATTACTACATGTGTAAGACAATAAGCTCCTTGAGAATAGTATCTGTTTCATTTTATCTGTGTCTCCAATTCCTGACACAATGACCTGAGATATACACACACATACACACACGTACACACACACACACACACACACACATTCTTTTCCAAAATATTTTTTTTCTGATATCCCATTATGACATTATCCTATTATAATTCTAAGAATTAGAACAGGTCAAAGTATTAGATAGTATCCCAAAATAGCCCATCTTTGTTGTTGTTGATGACAGTTTTTATATGAAATTAAAAGTAAAAACGAAAAAAAAAAACATATCAAATAATGCTAATATGTCTGTTTTTAAACCTGGTTACCTCAACTACCTCACAATCATAGGGTCTTAGGAACTTTAAGTAATTTTTTATAATACAACTTCCACAAAGTTAGACACTTCTACATTATACAACAAATGGTATTTGGTTAACCCAGAACATCTGATCATCTAATATGTAGCTGTACATTTCTCCTTCCCCTTCCTCACCCTACTACTTATTTGAAACAGTACCAATTAGACCAGGGGTGGGAAACCTGTGAACTTCTCAGTCCTTGGGTGTGGCCTTTTGACTAAGTCCAAGTTTTATGGAACAAATCCATTTATTAAGGGGTTTTGTTCTGTGAAGTTTCTAGATTCCAGAAGAGACCTCCAAAGACCATGCTCCTCTCCCCTGAGAAAGTTCTTTCACTTAACTTTGAAACTTTACCCTGAGGCCAGGCTGAAAAGTAAGTTAATGACTGTAGAGAACTCAGCCTACTTTAGCAAACTCCTGATTATTCTACATATTTTATCTATGGATATACTCTAGGCCTCTTGTTATTGGCCCTAGTGCCTAGAGTGTATCATTATTCCTCCCCTTCATCTGCTTTCATCCTCTTGCTCTGGGAACTGTAATCAAACCTATACAACAGATACATGACTTTTGGGAAGGTGTTATGTTTCTACTTTCTCTATTACTTACCAGATAAAAACTTCCTTCTCTAGCTACCATTTCCATATATATATTGTTGTCTTGCCTGTTAGAATGTAAACCCTTTGAAGGTAGTGAATAATATTGCAAGTTCAAAGATAAGTATATAGTAGATCTTTAAATGATTTTCATTCATTCATTCATTCATTCATCAATTCATCCATCTAATTTCTCTTTTCTTGCTCTAAGGTGTCGCTGGAGAAAAACCAGGCAGTGATACTGATTTCATCTATTACTACACACATACACACACAATCATATGTATGTATGTGTGTATATATATATATATATATATGTATATGTATATATATATATATATTTAAATACACATATATATGTGTGTATTTATGCATGTATGTGGTCCCTGATGCTGTACTAAGTTCTGTCTCTATTCTTATTGCACCCTAATCTTAGTACCTATGGCAGTTATTGAAAATCTTTCCTTCCCTCTTCTTAAATCGTAATCACACTCTGCAACTTTAATATATTATAAGAAATTAGGGTGATCTCATGTGAACTAAATTCCTTAGCTTTATTTCAAAAATATTTCACTGTAAGCTCATGACCTCCCTCTTACTTTTACTTTAGTCAAAGAACAAGAAATATCCTCAATCCTAACTAAAACTAGCCACATGTGAACATAGATTTAGAATAGGAAGGGACCTTAGAAGACACCAAATTCAAAGTTATAATTTTTCAGGTGAAGAAACTGAAATATATAGAGGTTAAAAAACTTGTCTTATTTGAAAACAGGTCTTTCTGGGGCAGCTAGCAGGCACAGTGAATACAGCATCAGCCCTGGAGTAAAGAGGACCTGAGTTCAAATTTGGCTTCAGACATTTAACACAAAAACTAGCTGTGGGACCTTCAGCAAGTCACTTAACCCCAACTGCCCTACCTTCCCTCCTCCAAAAAGCAAGAAAAATAAACGGGTCTTTCTGCCCCTAAGTCTTGTGCACTGTCCACTATATTATGTTTCTTCTGTTACTCTGCCTAAATCCTTGAAATTCATAAGATTACATTTATTGAAGATTAATATATTAGGTATCAATTTATAATCATAGGATGACAGGAATGTGAAAGACAGGGATTCACAGAAAATAACTGAAGTCTTTCTTAGACTGCAAGCTCAAAGTTCATCAAAAGTATTGCTACATAGGCTTCCTTACATACCCACCATCTTAAACTTGCCTTTCGAAGAAATATACTTTCTAGAATATGGAAGCATATAGTTTTATTTTCTACTATCATATTCAGACCAGATTTGAAGTATGATGTTCTAGTTAGACTAGAAATGTTTGGGAAGAATTCTATTAAAATATAGCAATTTCATGAGTATGAATGGCCACTTCTCAGGGATGTTTTGAAATGGAAATCACAGAATTATAGAATTCAAGAGTTGGAAGAGACTTCAGCAGAAATCTAAACTAACCTATACATAGAGAAATCCTCTCTTAAACTTACTGGCAAGTGATCATCAGGCCTAGGATCAAAAAACTCTAATGAAGGCAAATCAACCACCTTTTGAGGTAACTCACAGCTATAATTGTTTGTAATTTCCCCCCTCTCCCATATCAGTCCTAGATTTGCTTCTCTGTAGTCTACCAATTTTTTCCTTCCATTCCCAGTACCAAATAAATCAAATCTCTTCTCCACCTGACATTTTTCAGACATTTAAACACAGCTATAACGTATCACCTGAGTTTTCTCCTTTATAGAATGATAGTCCTTCTGTATTGTCTTAATGTTTGGGTATGTTGGTCATGGCAGGTGTTTGAAAGGATTCCAAATCTCAGGATACCTATGGGTCAGAATGGAGGAAGGAAAAGAACAGTACTCTAAGAGTTGAAAGAGGGCAGTGACTGCAATCATGGCTTCCTTTCTTACCACATGATCTCCTAACATTGAAATTGTATTATCTGGCATATACTTATTTCCTACCTATAATTTCATTACCATACACATATTAATAATACTGAGGTTAGATGAAATATTTAGAAAACCTAAAGCAATACTTAGAATTAAAATATCAAAGCCACAGAATCTAGATCTTTACATTTTAGGAACCTATGAGTCAGAAAGTTTATGTCTTTTTTGCTTTTACATTCAATCTCACATGTAGTATGTGATAAATATTGTTATCCATTTCTCAAATTAAAGTCATCCCACGTTGATTAAATTAAGTTTCACACATACATATTACAGATGTTCTGCAAGGCAGTTATTCTCACATCTTGAATTCATTAGCATACAGGAGGTAAAGATGAAAGGCTTACTGTCTTCATCAACTTGTAAAAGCAGTTTAGCTGCTTCTTCAAATTATGTGCTACTGAGTCTAAATGTCTTTCGAGGGTTTTTTGGGGTGTGGGGGTTAAGATTATAGCTCATTGAGAAAGTAGAGAAGGTAAATTCTACACACTTTTTCTTTGTAAGATTTACAAGATCATACCTATTCATTAGGAAAACCAAACCAAACCAAACTGCTACAGAGATTCATTTGAGAGAGTAGTTGTGTAGTTTTTATAAGAGACTGTGAAATTTATCTGTTCAGAGATCATTTAACTCAATCTTTGAAAGAATGCTATAGCTCAGATCATTTTTCTTCTGCTAGATATGATTTTCTTTTAAATCACATTACCATGTGGATGGGTTTCTGGTCATTGATTTTAATGAAAGTTATTGTTGGACCACAAAAAATTTAGTCTATTGGATAGAATCTTGAAGTTGATGTCAAGATGACCCTGATTTAAACTATTACTCTGACACTAACTTTTCAACCACTGAGAAGGTAATTAACCTTTTGGGAATTCCTGAATTTATATGGAGTTGGAGACAACTCTATAGAATTTGTTTACCATTCCATAAAGGGGTTGTAGTGTGCTGTTCAAGTTAGTGGAGGAAGTTTTTTTATTGAGAATACTTTCTAGTAGCAAAAATCCTTAATGTATCCATATGTGTTGTAGGAACAGCTCAGAGATGTCATTTCAACTGTGTATGTAAACATAGACTTTAGAAAGGTTAATTCAAAAAGTTAGTCAAGAAGAATTTATTAAGGCTTGCTACGTACCCATGAAAAATGAAAGGACGACATCTGATGAATTAATCTTTTCTAATGGTTGAAGACATCTCAATATTTCTAAATGTGATTTAAAAACATATCACTAGATCACTTTTTAAATCACACAGTAAGGTTAGAATTAGTATTCAGGCACATCTGTTAAAGGAGATACATACTCCTCCAACACTGAGCCAAACTTGCACTCTAAAGTTGTTAGGGGAAAGAAAATATTTCTTCAGGTTTCCTGAATAATTCTAACATATATTGGGAGTAGTCAAAAAAGCAAATACTTTTTCTGCATGGATAAACCAACTGAAAACAAATGAATGAAACACAGTTATGGAAAAAAAAAGATGATTTGATAATTTGAAACTGTGATCTGTGGTTGTTTGACTTTGTTTTTTTCTAATTGCCTGATAATGTCTATAAAAACCAATATTTTCATATACAAATTTGGTATGATATAGAACAGTGGTTCTCAACCTTCCTAATGCTGTGACCCTGTATGTGGGCGTATCTGCATGTGGGTAGACACACCTAGAGATGGATAGAGGAGCGGTGTCTCAGTTCTGAAGACCATTGGAAATATGGGTTTTCTGATAGTCTTAGGTGACCCCTGTGAAAGGGTCATTTGACCCCCAAAGGGGTCTTGACCCACAGGTTGAGAACTTCTGATATAGAATCTCTGTGTTGTTTTAATTTGCATTTCTATTATTAGTAATGATTTACAATATCTTTCATATGGTTGTTGGTAGTTTGCTATTTAATTTATAGCTGATCAAGTCAACAATAATATATTAAGCACTTACATTATGCCCAGCATTGAATTTATTTCCTCAGAAATTTTTCCATGTTTGTTCTGAAAGTATATCTCTTAACCACTTAGCTATTAGGAATAGCTTTTGCTCTTATGTTTGTAAAAATGCTCTTTTGATTTAAAAAAATACATATTATAAAGTATGTAAAGTACGTTTCCTACAAAATGAAAATTAAGAGATTTTGATCATGCCTTGATTTTATGAGTAAATTTATCCCATTCACATTCTTGGAAACAGTTTTGATTATCTTTTCTTTCCCTTTCATCACATACTATTTTTTGATGTTTCTTTTCATTATAACTCTCCTCCCAAGAATGAAAAAGAAATGGGAAAAAAGGAAGTGCAATCAGTACTGGTCATCTATTACTTGAATAGTATGGTACCATTTTTCTCCCTTTTCTCCCGGACATCACGTGCATCATCAAGTCCTAACATCTTTTCTCTCCCTTCCTCCTTTTATTCACTTCTCTCTAACTAAAGTTTTGTTTTTTCTTTTTTTTGTGGATATTCCTTTCATAACTCTTTTGTGACTTCAAACCTCTCTTTTCTCCTTGTTCAGCCTTGTTCCTTATTTACTTTTTAGCACTACTACATTATTCTAGCATTACTACACTTAGTTGTCTGCCTCTGTCTGTCTCTGTCTCTGACTCACTCAAATATATGCATGGTTTATGAGATACCCACTTATTTTATCTCCTGGAAATTTTTTTTTTCCTTAGGTTCAGGAGATGCCCATTTACCTTACCATCAGGATGCTTTTATATTCTTTTCTTCTGATGTCTCATTTGAACATAATTGCCATTCTCTTCCTCAGTCCCAACATCTTTTTGTTTCTTTCTCCCTTCTTTCATTTCTTCAACCCTTTTTCAGTTATCTAAAGCTGTGGAGGAGTGACTATGATGCAATAACCTAATTGCTAAATTATGACTATGTTCATTTTGAAACATTTTAAATTGGATTAAATTGGATTTTCCAATTTCCATTCCAGCATTGATTTAAAAGGCAAACATTTAAAAAAGAAAAAATTGATTAATTACCTAGGAAGCACATTTTGGAGGGGCGACTTGAACTTTTCCAAGTGAGACATTATATGAAAGGTTTAGATAAAGCAGGTACAAAATAGTTATGTAATCAAGAAAAATGTTGTACTTCATTGAGGAACATTGTCTATGCCTTGAGCAATTTTTTAAGACCAATTAAACCATGTTGTAGCAAGTCTTCCTCTGGCAAGATGTCAATGAACACAGGTTTAAGAAGAGTGAGAACAAATTTTATTCTTGTATTTGTTAAGGCTGAAGGTAGGCTTAAAATAAAAATTTTGATGATCAGTCATTGTCCTTGAGTTTTTTAAGCACCATCAATTCCCCTGTTGTTAACAGTTTAATTATGTGTGGAAGGATAATTTTTTTCCTATCATCTGTTTATAACTTTCCATGAAAGATAATTCTGGAACTATAGGCTAATCTAGAGATTACAAAGCTATTATATTCCTTGAGGCCTAATAGAGTTGTTTTCAATGTGACAGATGTTTAATGAATATTTGTGGAATTGAATGGGCAATTATGGTGCTATTTTTGAGAAAACAAGGTAAACATCTGAAATTAGTTTTATCATTTTCCTACCCTTCACTGCTCCCTTATTCTATGGATCTAGGTTCCTTTTAGCTCTTAAAGTATAATGTATCTCTGATCTGCTTCCTTCCTTCCTTTCTTCCTTCCCTCTTTTCTTCTTCCCTTTCTCCCTTCCTTTGTTCCTTCCTTCATGCCTCCCTTCCTTCTTTCTATTCTTCAACTTGACTTCTATTATTTTGTGTGTGTGTGTTGACTTAAAGTAGTTTGAGGTTTGTGTTCTCAGGGTACAGTCCAAAGAGGGGGAAGGGACATAACAAGATAGGGCAGAGTAAGAGGGAGGAGCTACCAGAGATAAAGTAAAACAATCAAGCTTTATTGAATAGAGAGACTTGCAATATGATACGAAGTTGGTGTAATGTTATGGGAGTTGAAGATCTTCCTGGCCCATTAACAGGCTCCCCATAGAGCCCAACAAGAGAATCTTGATTGGGGAGGCTTATTTTCAGGAAGCCACACACCTTTTGTTACTTCGTAATTAGGCAATGGGTCATCATGGTTGTGATGCCCTCTCTGAAAAAGGGTATATTAACTTTGAGGTAGGTGAAATTTTGCTTTGGGGCTCACTCATTGGGAAAGTGTTAATGTAATTTCATTAGACAAAATTCTGGGTAGCCATTAATGAGCCTCCCCCCTCCCCCAGCTTTGAAAATCCAGATGTTGATGCTTCTCTTTGGTAACTGTGTGTATAGCTTTGGTCAGATAGCTAGAACCCCTGTCTGTTGATTTCTATTATTTTATTTTTCTGCTTGTAATTTCCTTTAGAAGAACAGATCAAAGAACCTGTGCTAGAAGTCATCCTGAGCATTCCAGGGTGCTTGTTGTTACAATTGGGGGAGACAGAAATATTTCAAGGCTGTTGTAATCCAGGTAGAGTGAATCACTCAAACCTGTAAAGCCCAGTGAGTTTTTATAAGTTTCAATTTTGGGTTTCACTGGATTAAACATAGGGCCAATAAGGAAACATTCTGGTTCCTGAATTTTTTATTATGCCTCTTTGTTGTTGTTGTTCATAGCAGGACGATGAAAACAATCCTTGGGCCAGCTAGGTGGCAAAGCAAATAGAGTACCAGTGCTGGAGTCAGGAGGACCTGAGTTCGAATATGACCTCAGACACTTAACACTCCCTAGCCATATGACCTTGGGCAAATCACTTAACCTCAATTGCCCTGCCTTCCCCCCTCCAAAAAATTTTAAAAAATTAAAAAAAAATTATCCTTGACTAACAAATAAAATAAAAGAGCTATTTTATAATCCATCAGAGGAATACAATATACACAATATATATTTAAGGCGTCCTTATTTGAGGAATTTGAGTCAGCTGAAGCTCATTGTCTCTACTAAATTTGCAAAATGTGATGCTCAACTGTAGCCTTTGCATTTGCAAGGTGAAACTATTTCGTTTTATGAACTCAAAATAAGAAAGCTAGGTTTTGCTGACAAAAATGCTTATTGTCAATGTACACTGATTCCTTGGAAAAAATAGATTAAATATATACTTTATATCTAATCTCTCATTCTTTATTCACAATGAAGCACAGGTTGTGCACCATAAATATGATTCCCACAGACTCAAAAGAGATACAGAAGATAAATTTACATGAGGTATGATAATATCTACAATTTAGAAAAATCCTAAAAGATATGGATCATGAACAAAGACTAAAATGGTTAATGGGAATTAATAACAGTACCCTTTGACAAGGGGCAATTTACTGTGATGGAAAGAGAGGAAAGAAAGGAGGGAGAAAATAATAAGCTTCAAAAATACTGCCTCCTCTGGTCCTTTAGCACTAATGAAAATAGAAACTGAATGACTTGTAGATAATGAAAAGTCAAAATCTCATATCTACAACCAATTTTAGCAAAAATTGAGGATTGTCCATCAGTATGTCTAGCATTATTTAACACAGATTAGAAAATCTCACAGGCTCATTATGTAATAAATACTTAAAAAAAAAACAAAAACAATGACTTTAACATTGCTGTATCCAATCACAAATGGAGAAAAATCCCCATTGGTCTGTACTTAAGAACAAGCAGAATGAAAAGGAAGTGAGTAAAATGTATAGATTGTGTTCTCATGGTGAATGATAAAACTACCAATGTGTAGAGAGGGTAAAATGACAAATTTCATTTTAAAACTTGCCAAATAACCTAAGTGGACAGTGTCTTTCTTTTGAAAAGAGAAAAATAAATGGATTAAATTGTTTTCTTGCTATTTTACTTGTATTTGATTTTTCTCTTTTTAGTATCATGTTTTTGAAGCTATTGATATACAAATGCTACATCTTCTTCTTGGTTTCACCTTTATAGCTTAAGTGGATATCCCAGAACTCTTTTTTTCCCCTAATAGCAGAGACTTTGACAAGTGAGACTTAACTCTTCCGGAAGATGAAATATCAAAACAGTACTTAAATGGAAAAGAAAGAGATTCGTATGTGCCTCTGTGTGTGTGTGTGTGTGTGTGTGTGTGTGTGTGCGCATAAGAGACAGAGCTACAGATGAGGAAAATGATGCCTAAAAAGGTTACTTGCATAGTATCATACAGATTCTAAGTAGATTTGAATACTGGTTTTCTAATTCCAAAATTTCTCTCTACCACGTATTGAACCTTTCTGAACATTAGTTTTTCTATTTGAAAAATGAGGGTGATAATACTTGTATTTATCCTAGACAGATCTGTGAAATTCTCATCAGACTTGATGATGATTGCGATGCTAATAATAGTTAGGATTTATATAGCACTTTAAACTTTGTAAAATGCTTTACAAAATGAATATGTATATATTTACATATGTATACATATATGCATCATAGCATATATGTAAAAGCCAGCTTTATTAAAAATAACACCTTTTCTTCTCCTCCTCCTCTTTCTCTTACTTTTTGTTTTTCTTTGGTATAGTTCGGGACTTAGTCTTCAGAAAATCAAGCAAACTTCCCAGGTAGTATGGGTTCAGAGACGTGCACTAGCTCAGGAACTCAAATAATTCCCCACCATGGCACAATGATAATGCAGTTTCTGCCACCATCTTAAAACTTCTTTAGGATTATCACAATTCAAATACTTCTCGTAGGGGTAATATTTTTTATTATTGTTAAATTTTCATCCCAGCATTAATCATCTGAAAGAAGATTTTTATGGAACTTGATGGAAAAGAGTATAATGAAGAAAGGAATAAATTGGAAAAGAAGACAAGGAAGAGAAGGGATAGAGGAGGCAGAGAATACACTTTTTACCTGTTTCCTGATTTTTCCTGGGGCAAGCCTTACTTCAGAACAGACATTCTTTTACTGCTGGGCCTTTTACTGAAGTCTGTTATTTGTTTTTATTTAATGAAAAAGTAAGTTCAGTCAACTCTGTACTACTGGTAGAATCACCCAAAACAAATACTATTTAGCCACACTAGGACAGTACTGATCCCTCAGGCAGCTGGCTAAATGAGATTTATGGAAACAGTTGTCTAGTCTGGAAGCTATAAATGTCCATCTAATTTTCTCTTAGAAATTGTTTTAAAGGGAGGGAAACAGTGTCTAAAATGCTACCAGGACAAAAATCCAAGATCTTTTCTCCCTCTCTATCTAACCCCTTACAGGGGAAAATATGTATTTTTCTCTCAAAAGAAACATCCCTGAGGTCCAAATCTTCCTTTGTGATCAAACATCCCCAGGAAAGATATGACAGTTTCAATCAAGTTCTGCTAAAAGCATTTGGGGGATTATAACAAATAGATGGATCGAGATCAAGTTAGAATAAAGTTAATTATATTTCTGATTCATTGACAGAAATCTCTTACAATCAACCCACTTAAATGCAACTCCCCCTCCCATTCCTTTCCCCAGGAAACCATTCTCATTGACCCTCTCAGAATTTGACTTGTCATATACTATGCAGCTGCATGCACAGCTCTGAATTTCATTGCAGTTGGACTTTGCCTTATTCCAGGTCTGGCCTCTTCCCATTAGATAAAAGCAGACCAAATATATCCATAAAGGGCAATCTAGGAAAGGGGACAAAAATAAGAATAATAAACTGTGATTTTTTTTTTTATTTGATATAACGCACTTTAATGAGAAATCTGTATTAATAGTACAAACACTTATCTGAGATCCAATGACAATGGTGTCCTTGGTGTTTCTTGCACAAGATGCTTCATATGCTGAATCTGGGTTTTTTCATTGATGTTTCTGGGATGCATTTCTTCCTCATCTCTATTTCCTGGTCTCCCTGACTTCCTTCAAGTCCCACATAATATCCCACATTCTGTTAGAAGCCTTTCCTTATCCAACTGAATGCTAGTGCCTTCCCTATGTTTATTATCTTGAATTATCTTGTGTATAGATTGTTTATACACAGTTGTATGCGTGTTATCTCCCCCATTAGAGTGTGAACTCCTTGAGGGTAGTGACTGGTTTTTAACTTTTTTTTTTTTTTTGTAAACCCAGTGATTAACAGAAAGCCTGGAAAATAATAGGCCCTTAAGAAATGTTTTTTGACTAGGTAGGTATTTTTTCTTTTAATAATGTCAAAGATTTGCATCTAAATTCACTCGAATCCTCAGGTATACAGGAAAATGAAAGGATAACAGATATCTAGATGGAGAACACTCTGGCCAGTCTTCTTGATTGGACAAGTCTTTTGGCCTCTGTCTTATCCTCAGGGAGGCTACTATTGTACCCTTCTAAAATATCATCAGGATAAGTTCCATGCATCTGAAGGAAATACTTTATTGTAATTCTAAGAGGAATAATAATAATAATTGTTAAAAAGACAACATTTTCAAGGCTTTTTGCAATCAGGAAACTGGTTTTTAAAAATGCAGTAAATGAAGATGCTTAGCATGAAAACCTAGTAATCAAAGACAGAGTCCCTTGCTTATAGTGGAACATCCTAACTGAAAAAGTTGATATATGCATTTCAGTGCCACATAGGAGAAGGCTTTTATCCTGAAGCAATAGTGAGGTTTAGAAGTAAGATTTTATTTCCAAAGACTTTGTCCCTTTTTCATTGTAACATTACATTTTTCCTCTATTAGATTATCTTGAACAGATTTGTTTTATGCATTTATTAGGATCTTTAATACAAGAGCTTGTTTAAAAGGCTCTGATATGGCTGCTTAACAACTTTTCATGAGCCCTGAAAACATCTCTTTGAATGCCCGATTAAAGCAATAGTAGAGCTAAGTGAGTGAGATACAGAGCATAAAGCACAATTGATGTTTATCTTTACAGTCAGCTACTTTGTTAGTTCAATCACTGTTGCTAGACTGCAGATACTAGACTGTCACAATGGTTTTCCTAAACTACTAAGCCTTTTAAAGAAAATAAAAACATGTGTGCCATGAAACTGAAAGTTGTTATCATTACATGTATGAAATGTAGCAATAAGAGCATTTTATCCATCTTGTATTCAAGTCTGAGGGAGAGGAACTTTCCATAAAAATGGATATTCATGTAAAGGGAATAAATCAGTGGAGATGGTGTTTTCCACAGGGACTGCCAGTTTGGTCACACTTGGAGTCTAGTTTCAGGTCCATCATGCTCTTAGATAAGATTTATCTGTAGATATGACACAACAGACAGGGCAGGGAATAGGTTAAAGGAGAAAGGAAGGTGTAAGAAACTGAGACTACAGTACAATCATGTCTTTCTACATCAGGTTAATTATGACAAGAGTAAGGAAGAGGGAAGAGATATATGAATATAAGATTTGAACTGGGGGTGTATTTGAGCAATACTACTTTGTAATGCTTGGATTTTAGGTGCATGAACCACAGCAATGCACTAATATTTCCTCAGTGTGGAAATGTTAGGAGTTTGGAATTGAAGACCATACTGTATATTTCATCATGAAATTGTGAACAAGAGAATTACTGAAAACTTTAATAGTGCTCCTCAATTGCAGTGTGGGAAACCTTATGGGAGTTAACTGTTCGCCACTCACTGCTGTTTTATTAAGAGATATTTTTATTTTAAGTCACTAACCTTCTGGATCATATCTCTCTCAGGTTGGGATACTGGAAAGTAAAAATAATTAAAATTTGAAAGAACCAGCAAATGATTGGGTTTTATTATCCAAAGGCATGTGTGTAACTATTTAACTTTTCCCCATACTTTATACTAATCCAATTAAATTATTTAAATATATATTTTAAACAAAGCTGATTTATAAGTAAAATGATATCTAAGAGGGTGTGAAGAATTCCAGGTGCGATGAAGAAACACAAACCTAGGAGAGTAGTGCCAGGAAACTATAGGGCCTCCGTTCCCTAACCAAGGCATTTTTTGCAGGGGAAACATATGTTATGGTATGGTATTTGAAGTGAACTTTATTACATGAATACTCTTTCTTCAGAAGTCTAATTTCTACATATATAGGCAAACAAAAAACAAAACAAATTAACCTAAACTAACTTTAAATGTGTCAGTAATCTCTAGAAACATTGATCTGCAAGTAACCTTAGTTATCATGTAATTAATTGTAAGGTATATACATGGAGGTGAAAGATATGTATGTCGATCAAGGTTATATAAATGTATGACTATAAGACTTATAGGAAGGTATGGATAGATGTGATCTAAAGCCTAGGACTGCCTATGGCAAGAGGAAGAGAACTGACTTGATAGTTTTTGGGGACAGAAAGATAATCACAGGGAGCACCACCAGGTGCTCTCAATTCCTGAGAAGGATACCAGATCAAAATATCAATGTATTCTACATCACCAATATCATTGGCATAGATATACATAGATTTAGAACAAGTGCCACTTCCTTGGCCACTATCACTTAGAGTTATTACAAGTCTTCATTCACCATTTTGAATTCTTTCACCAAATTGTAGTGGAATAAAATTGCCCAACCTACAATAAAAGAGACTGAGGCAGAACTCTGAGCCAATGGCATTTTATTAAAGGTCCATAGTCCCTTGTAATGAAGTGGACCTCAGATCTTCCTTATGATCTGAGATACCCCTTTTTCCAGGACTTTATTTTTTTTGTAAGACTTGATAACAGATTTGATACCTCAACATTCAATCCCATTGGTTGATAGATCTTGCTTCGCAAGCCAAAAAATGAAGCATCAACTAGAAATGATATGACAGTAAGGGGGTCTTGGGTGGGTAAAGCATGGGGCATCTACACGGACTGGTCCTAAAGTGGTCATAAGATGGTCACCTGTCCATAGTTGATAAAAGAATAGTCTAGAGGTACAAAAATAATTTCTGGGACTTTCCATGTCATTAACTCACCTCTGACACACTGGGCTTGGTCACCATGACTAGTAAAAAAAGAAGGGTGAAGGCCCTTTAGTTAGTTTCCTATACTTAAACAAGTGAACTTACAATCTGCAGCTCATACCTCTGTGGCCTAATATACAGAAATCATAATCACTACTCTTATGGAATCATAGCAAACTGATTAATACTGATTGGAATAGAGTATGGGTACAGATGAATTATTTCTCACATGTTGGTTATATCAAGACTGTCACAGTAGGTCAGTAAATCCATTTATTTAAGAAAGTAACAGATAGAAATTAGGGAAGTCATACATTTATAATATCAGAAAATACATGGAATGATGTGATTCTTACATATGAGCAAGATGAAATTTCAGCTCACTCAGGAGAAAGGTTCTAATCTCACCAAAGATAAATTCACAGAAATCCAAAATTCAATCAACAGGCAAATAAAATCAACAGGCAAGCTGGGAAATCAGGGACATTTTGAGGAACTGGCTTCCTCTGTATACCGACAGTTTCCAAAGTCTCTCTGTCTCTTTTCTCTTTCTCTGTCTCTGTCATTCTGTGTCTGTCTGTCTCTGCCTGTGTAACGATACTGGGATTTGAAGATCTTCCATGTCCCTTGAGCTTGCTGATGTAGCAGAAAGGGGTGGAGCAAGAGAATGCTGGAACCAAGCTAGTCTCTGTGCGGTGCTGACTGGAAGTGGCACCAGAGGCAGTGGCTGTGGTTGCGAACTCCTTTTGCTTTGAGCAGGGCAGAATCTCTGCTAAGGACTCCTGCTGAGGACTGCCTGGGGCAGGAACTGCCAGGGGCCTGAGCTGCTGGGACTAAGCTGCCTGGACGCTGAGCAGTTGCGTGCATGAGGAGAGCAGGATCTTTGCCTGAGGTAGCCTGTCCTGTTTGAAGGCTTGAGGATGTGGGTGTTTACTACTTTGACCACATGTGCCAACTTCATCACTACTGGGTTGGCTTTGACTTTCTGGTTTTGGGACTCAGTTTTCTGGTATTTAAATGAATGCACTATCTATATTTCTTATGTAGAGAGCCTGTTCCATTTTGTGATTAATAA
>CM053587.1:192782909-192807284 GCA_028646515.1 Pseudochirops corinnae
TGCCTGAGGTAGCCTGTCCTGTTTGAAGGCTTGAGGATGTGGGTGTTTACTACTTTGACCACATGTGCCAACTTCATCACTACTGGGTTGGCTTTGACTTTCTGGTTTTGGGACTCAGTTTTCTGGTATTTAAATGAATGCACTATCTATATTTCTTATGTAGAGAGCCTGTTCCATTTTGTGATTAATAACTGTATCAACATATTTATAGTTACTGTAGGCATTGTGAATACTACATTGCTGATACAGCCTCTCTTCCTATTTCTCTTTCTGTCTGTCTCTGTCTTTCTCTGTCTCTTTGTCTGTTGGTCTCTGTCTCTCTCTATTCCCCCCACCCAACATGTCTGTAGATGACCATGAAGAGAATCTGTCTTTACCCCTAGATCCTTTGAAAGAACAAAAATGTCTCTTCTTCCTTAAGCTCTGGCACCAACTTCTCCCATTATGAAGATAGTAGCAATCACCTCAGTATTCTCTTCACTGAAAAAGAAGTTGCATATAAGTAATAGCTGTCAGAATGCTCCAAGCTCCAAGCTGGGTTCTACAGTCTATTATCTCATTTTTTCAGATGAGGAAATTGAAGTTCAGAGAAGTGATGTGGCTTGTTCAGTGTTACAAAGTTAAAAAATTATCAGAACCATTTTGTACTCCTAATTTTGGAAAATAGAGATCCAAGTCCTCAGATTTCAAATCCCATACCCTTTCTTCCATAACAAAACAGTTGCTGAGAAATCTAGGTGAGAAAAATGGGCAGATAATCCTGGCCTAAAGTTACATTCCTTGACCCAAACATGACATAAAATTATTCAATAAAATGTATATGCATAAATAGAATCGAAAGACAAAGTTATGATTTTTTTTAGTGGGGGAAAAATAGTAAAGATTCTACAGGAGGTACACTTTCTCTATGTATGCCTTGGTCATATGTATGTTACTCATGCATGCACCCCTCCATATTGGTATATTGGTTACATGTGTTCCTCGTACATGTATTCCTAAACACATACATTAATTTTCCTGAAGGTAATATGTATCTCTGGGAAAGTAAACTCAGGGTTTGGGAGTGGTATAATTGAAATTGGTATTGCTGTACTATTTTGTTAAATTACTTTGCTTTCAGTATTGTGTCTCTGACTAGTAAAAGTATCCACATTGGTGGGAGTTTATGAGAGATAGTTTGAAAAGCTTCAGACTTGGAGTACCTAGAACCTATATTTACTTTTTTGGAGCTGTTGGAATTATACATACATTAACAAAGGAAAACTCTGTAGAAATGCCAGTTTTAGAACAAAAGAGAACCTACAGTTTCATTGCTGAGAAGAGTTTTTATCTTATTTTATTTTGGTTTAGTGTTTCTACTTACAACTTCTGTAGTTAATTACGGAATCTCAAGTGAATGCACTATTTTAAATCCTCTTAAGAAATGGCTTTGTAGTTCAAGGATAGGTGGATTTTACTTTCATTTTTCTCTATTTGGTCAAAATAGTAAGCAGTATATGTTTCGGTTTTTCAATTCTGATTACTCTAGGGGAAAAAAAAATTTGATGTGATCAACACCCTGGTACATTTCATTGAAACAAAAGAAGTGACCCAGTAGAAGAGAAGGGGTTTATGCTATTGAAAGACTTTATGTGAGAAGACAAAAGAATAAGAACCATAGTGTGGTAGCATTTCTATGAAGGAGGTTTTTTGGATGTTAATAGAAAACTAAGAAAAAAAGGGTGGAAAGATATCTTAAAGAAAGATAAAGTAAAAACAGGTGGCAGAGCCAAGATGGTGGAGTAAAAGCAGAAACTTGCTTGAGCTTGGACCCTAACCACCTCCAATACCTGTAAAAAATAAATCTAAACAAATTTTGGAGCTACAAAACCCCTGAAATGACTGAGAGAAATAGACCTCCAGCTGGTCAGTCTGGCAAGCCAAAAGGAAGGGTCTATCACACCAGGTTGGGAGCAGAGCACAGTCCTATGTTGGCTGCACCATCAGAGATTGTTGGCACAGATCAGCCAGAGTAGACCTCAGGGGACTGAATCACTGACAGCTATGGTGCTTTCCAGAATTTTTAATCCATAAACACAAAAGAAAAAGAAAAGGTCAGTGAGGAAACTGTTGGATCTGGGTGAGAAAAAAGCACAGTCCAGCCCCTGCCCCTTGGGAGACAGAGGCAGCAGCTGTGGTGGCTGAAGCATCAGGGTGGCTCCTTCAGGAGCTCCAGGCCCACAGATGGTGGGGGGACCAAGCAACTGATCAGAGAACAGTTATGGGAATCTCTTTGCTGGCGCTGAGGTAATGGGGTACAAAAATCCATCTTGCTCTACGCGAAAGTAAGAGGAAAGGGATAAGGTGAAAATTGGGAGGGATAGAAAAGAGAGAAGCCTGGGTTAAGGAGTAAACAATATGTTTTCCTTCTTGGGATGAGGGGAGGGGAGAGATGGGGAGAAAACTTGGAACTCAAAATCTTGTGGAAATAAATGTTGGAAACTAAAACAAAGAAAAATTTAAGGAAAAAATGAGAGGTTAAAAAAAAGACACAGTAAAATAAAATGATACCAAATAGGCCACTCCAAAATATTATAGATCAAAATAATAACCAGCAAATCTTTGTCAAAGTATCATATGATATTTCAGACCTCTCATTTTTCAGAATAGAGAACCAAGGTCTAGAAAAGTTAAGTGATTAATCTAAAATAACAGAAAAAGTTAATGACATAGGTGGTATTAGACATCAAGTCTCCCCATGCTCTACTGAGCTTTCTTAATTCCCAGTCTAATTGCCATTTTCTAAAATATATATTTTTTCTCAAGTATTATTTGTTTTCCAGACTGATTTGTTTATAGCTATTTGATTTTTATCATGCCCTAATAGCAGACTCTTTAACATGCAGGTGTGTAAACTTCAATACATTGTAGCAATTGGCTAATCAATGCAGAAATTCTCATTTATTCCCCATCCTCTGAAAATGTATGGAGGTCATTTTTATGTTTGACAAATACGTTTAAGTAAACCCTAGAGACAACTTAAGTCAGAAGATATGCACACATTAAAGTTGTTGTAGTAGTAGATGGTTCTTTTTTATTCCCATTAAGTGATTTGATATTCTTGAGCTTATTATAATGCAGTGAGTAAATGCACCAGAGTGGCATATGGTTTCTACATATGGGCATACTGTGATTAGTGCTTGAAAGTACAACTTGCCTTTTAGTCACATTATTGGTATATGTGATGTGAATTAACTATGTTGTCATTTGTACTGATGATTCAAACTCCATATTTAAGTATTTTGATGCTGTACTGATAATTCCCTGTTCCAAAACTCAGGAGTAAAAATAATCTTCTAAAATATATTTACTATTCCTTAATTTTATATGTTATAAATATTCAATAATAAATTCATTTGGAACGACACATTTCTTAACACTGAAATTGTTTTTGTTTATATTCTTAATTGTAAGAGAAGGAATTTTTTATTTATGACACAGATCAAAGAAGCAATTCAGACTGCCTGTCATTATTATGGTTTCCTATTGGTGTTGAGAGTGGCTTTAGACTTAAGAGACAGCAAATAGATAACATTCTTCATCGTATATTAGTCAGTGACAAACTATTTTGTTGGTTTCCTACTGTATTTCAAGTACTCATCTAGAATGTAGCTGAACCTAGGTTCTTTCCCCTTCTCTTTTGAGAATAAGACTTTGTATTCTTGGTGCCGATACTGCCACTACTGACTCCACATGTCAGAAAAAAAATAACAACTGACATTTGTATATTATTTTAAGTTTTGCAAAGTGTTTTGTATGTATGACATAATTGGATTCTCACAAAGGCCTTATCTGGAAATTGTTAACAAATTTTATGATTCCCATTTTATAAATTAGAGAACTCAGGCTCACAGAGATTAAATTGACTTGCCCAGAGTAACATATTTAATAACTTTTTGAGGTAAGATTTGCATACATATCTTTCTGAATCTGGATCTGATTATCTGAACTGTTGTGTCACAGTGGCCCTCTAATGAAAATGGTTAGAATCTTAGTATATCTCTTTTAAAAGGTTTCTCACTACCAAATTTCAAACCATTGAAATGGTTTCAAAATGGTGGAAACTCTGAATTTAGCTGTTGGTATCCCATCCTTCCTTCCTTAACCTTTCAACAGGATCATAGATTATCTAGGGAATCAGGATGCTTGACTCAATTTATATGCAGGCAAAGTAATAATGACTTAAGGAACATATGATTTTATTCAGGATGCTTGGGAAAGACTCATCTGATAAAAAAAATATCTGACATACTGTTTGACATTCTTCACTTTGTTAAGGTTCCTGGAATTTGATCAATTATATACTTATCTTAGGGACAGTGGCCCACCATGATCTTAATGAGCTTCTATTTATCCTATTTTGGTGACAAGGCAATCCTGAGGATGCATGGTACTATCCAGTCTTAGCTAATGGTGATCAATGATCTGGTTTTGGCAACAAGAGTATGAGATGGGAACCAGTTCCATCAAAAAGCAGAGACCCTAATGCCATCATCAGTTCCCTGAGCACCAAGGAGGAAAAATACTTTGAGACAAGGCTTGCAGGACTGACAACCCTCTATAGACACCAGAGGAGGTACTGCATGGTTATTGTAAGTCTTGCTTTGTGATTTGAGACCTGCTGGCCCACTCCTGTCCCTAATATGACCTTCTTTTTGCTAAACAACACTGTACCTTCAGCACCAAGCTCTAGCCCCAAGAAACCCTGCCTGACCGAGTCTGGCCAAATCTCTATATAGAAACACAAAGACACATGCATGCACACACAAGCAGAAGATCTTATTGATGTATGAAATACTTTGATAAAATGGAAAATAAAAAGAGAGATCAAAATCCTCTTGAACCTTTAACACATATGCATATTCTTACAAACACACTCAGAAATGAATCGCTTGTATTCAGAGAAATAGATACTCAGGAATACTTATATAAGCAAACATATGTACTCCCCTTGAGAACTACATATTTAGAGATGAGATACACAAATACCCAACTCATACCAACATAAACACATGGATAAAGAGCCACACACACATTCAAGCATACTGAGAACAGCAACAATAGATGCAAAATCCCTTCCCTGCCCCGCCCCCCGACAGGTTTCAGTTCACCTCCTCCTTTCCCCAACCCCAGTCCTAGCCACAGCCTCTGACCTTGATCCTCAGACCCAGACCCTCTCCATAAGCCCATCAATTCCCTATACTACCTCCCCCTACTCCTAACCCCTCCTCCCTCTGTTTCCCTCATGCCAGACACAACTCTTCTCAAAGGTAAATTGCAGGTTAATTAGTTTTATTTTTGGTTTATATAGTGTACTAATCATTGCTATTGTTTTTCAGATGCATTAGGGACAAAAACTTTACTTAAAATTATAAATAATTATTTTTATATGAATATTTTTGTGAATGTGATACTGATACCCAATTTTACACTATTTTCTATAGGAAAATTCACTTTGCAATACAAACAAATAGCATGACAAACTAAATATTATTCTAAAAGGTGTTAGTTCATGATATTAATATAAAAATATTCAAACAAACACAAGCAACCTGTTCCCTTGCTTAGAAAACCTTGCCTTGTAAGAACACTTCACAAAGTAACTGAGCTAACATTTATATACTGATTACAGAGTACCAGACACCATGCTAAATACTTTATAATTACAGTATAATCTCATTTTATCATCATAGCAACCCTGGAAAACTGAGGCAAATGGAGGCTAAATGATTTGCCCAGAGTCACACCCCTAGTAAATGTTCAAGAATGGATTTCAGCTCAGATCTTCCTATCTCCAGGTCCAGGACTCTTTCCACTTTGCCACTTAGCTGCCCCAAAATAATAGTTAATTTAATGACAATGAAAGAAGCAATTTTGGAATCTGGTAAGGGATTGTCAAAGCTCATGTCTCATCAAATTGAGTAGTTTTATGAAGTGGTTTAAGAGAGAAGATGGATGTGTACCAAAAAGCATTGTTATGTCTAACAGATCATTTTTGGAATTTATTTATTTGATTTGATTTCTTTTTACAAGTTAGGTTCATGCAAAAATTCCCACTTCTCATTTTCCTCTTGTAAATCATGTTTGATCTTCAGCCTTACTTCTCTTTATTCCCATCACAGCTTCCTAGAACATGAAAGGTATACCCTTGTGGGGGCAGGATACTGACATATTAGTGAATGTTTGAATCTTGTTAAGCTCTTGTTCTGTTTTGTGATAACTCTTTCTTGTAGCAAATGCTCCTTTTAGAGGCTGAAATTTTGTTGCTTAAAGGCAATGGAAATTTCCAAATAATCCCTTTCTAAGGCTATGAGTGATTCTTGATTTAAATTGGGGTGATAATATCTATTCTGTGTGATTTGAAGTAATGGTACTGACATATACTGACCCTCTTTTATTGCTATAATACATTTCTCCCCTTCACCCCATCTCACACAAAAATATCATTTATTTCCCTTGGCTGAATGTGACAGCCTTGTGGTTTTTCTCTCTGAATCAAAATAATCTGGCTCTGCCTTCTGGCCTTTATAGTCTAGTTTTGTTTTGTTTTTTATTTTTTAAATTTTTTTGTATACACCTCTTATTTCTTCTCCCTAAACTAGTTGTTTGTATCTTTAAAAAGCTTGTCTACTTAATGCTCAGACATCACTGGCTCTGATGTTGCTTGCCCTTTTGTCATTGCTTCCCTTTATTGGCTTACTAATGATATCTTTTTAAAAATTATTATGATTTTACCTCCTCTCAGTGAAATCCCAGCCTTTGATTCAGCTTTCTCCCTTCACACATGTGCATCATACATCTTCCAGGTCTATCTAGCAGCTAGCTTTCTTCAACAGGCAAATAGAAAGCATCAGAACAAAATCTTAATATTAATACCTTGCAAGGCAAGGGTTTGCTGGTGCATAAATTTAATTAACTGAATCCCAAATGTATCACAGTAATATGGTAGAATGAAAGTTGCCCTAGAACTTTTGACAGGTGGATATGGCTTTAAATTTTACCTCTAACCTTTAGTAACTGTTCATATATGGATAGGTCACTTAATCTCTGTAAGTCTCAGTTTCCTTATCTGAATAATGAAGGAATTCATTGGTTTGTTGTGAAGATCAAATGAAATAATGTATACAAAATATTATGCAAAAATTAAAGATATATCTATTTATCTCTATACTTGTATATGCATAGTCATATATGTTATCATCATCATCATCATCAAAATAACTTTCCTCTAAGGAATGACCCCCAAAAGTAAATGAATCTTTTGTGTGTGTGTGTGTGTGTGTGTGTGTGTGTGTGTGTGCGTGTGTGTGCATATAATAGATAAGTCCTATAATCTGTTCTTGAGGATTTATCATTTGGCTGTCACTAATGGTATACTCTAGGATGTGGCTGTGGGAGATGGATCCAGCTTTGACACTGCCACTGTATATGATCTACAGGCTTTATAGAATATATAATATGTACCTAAGAACAATAGCAGAAACCAACATCAAATTTTCCCGATCCACATTCTGGTAGTAGTTTTTTAGTAATCAGGGATGGAAAGAATAGGGAATGTTTTGAAGAACTTATTGGGGAATAAGGAAGGTTGGTCATAAGCCTAATTAATATGTGCTAAAGTTTGAAATCATGTTTTATCTATGTTCTGTAATATTGTATGTGGTACCAAATTTGGAAACATGCTCAGAATAATAATCTATACACATGTAGTATTTTATAGAAAAGCACTGGTACATTATACTGTGCACAGAATTCCATGGCAACAGAAAAGGAAAAAAAAAAATCTCTCAGATGCCTCAAGTTGTTACAAACCCAAACAACTAGATTTACTTGCTATTCTAAATGTCTGGTGAAATCTGATATTGAAAAACTGTGTCAAGGACCTTGTTTTTACCCCAGGGTTAGAAAAAAATGTATTTTAGCTCTAGCAAGAATCTTAGAGATTATTAAATACCACCCACACATTTTATAAATGAGGCTAGTGAGGCCCAGTGATATGAAATAACATCCTTAGCCAGTCCTTCCATTTCCTTCTTAACCCTCTCACCTGTAGCATACTGCTTCTCTCCTAGGTAACACATAGATTGTTAAAGAGATTTAACATTTTTTGAGTACTTGGGGATTTGTTCTTTCCTTTTCACTGTGGGATTTTGTGAGAAAGAAACCTTCTGCCATGTAAAAGCTTTCTTTCACAAAGCAGTGTTCTGTTCTTTTCTGGTATTGCCCCAGGGTGTGACATTGAACATCTCTGTGTGTTCACTTAATAAAGCTGTTACTTGGAAGGAATTGCAAATTTTCTTTTTCACATTAATATATACCCTTTATAATGTAAAATTAGAGAGGCAGATTTTTTAAACAGATTTGAAGTTGGAAAGAATTTTAAAAAATACCAAATTACATACAGTGATTTGCACAATGCCTGGCACACAGTAGGTGCTTATTAAATAGTAATTGACTGACTGATGGTTAACAAATAACATTAATTATCAAAAGAAAAAAATTTGTGTCTTAATTTTTAGTGACTAGATGTCATTTTTATTCACTGACCCTAAGAGTTCAGAGTTTTAAAGAAAATGGTTGATTTGAAATAATAGAAACAAAAAGTAAGCAAACCATTTTTTTGAAGTTTATGTTTTCCCTCTTTGAGGCTGGCTGACAGAGTGTGATGGTGGTCTAGACTAAATTTCCTACATGTGATCACAAAGTATGTGTGCTTTTCTCTAGAGTGGCTAGTGCTTTGTACATGTAGTATATGTAGTACATGTAATTTGGGAACTTTTGTTTTTATGTTATTATGTAGAAGTGGAAAGATTAGTCTCACTATCTCTACCCACGTTGAATTTTAAATAGAATAAGCGGAAGAAAAGGAAGGAAAGAAATGAAAAGGAGAAAGTTTATAATGCAGAGGGGAGAATAGATGAGGATAAAAAGTGGAGGCAAGAAAGAAGAGAGAGGGAAGGAATAGAGAAGGAAAAGAAGGGGAGGAAAGATATGGAAAGGAATAAAATGGAAGGGAAAGGAAAGATGGAAAAAGTTGTAGTTGGTGGGTACATAGAAATTAAGGTGAAGAGAAAAAAAGTTGAGGTATAATTTAAAAAAAGATGCTCTATATTTGGTCATTAAGATAGATTACCTACAGACTCGTTAAATACAATAAAGGAAAGAAAATTGATGTGTCAAATTAATGCTATTTAAAGAATAATAGGTTCCAGAAGAGTTAAGGATTCTAGCTAATTTATCAGCAACCATTTAAATGCTCCATATCTGCTAATGTGTATGTGTGTGTGTGTATGTGTGTGTGTGTGTGTGTGTGTGTGTATTGAAGGGGTTCAATAATCTTTTAAAGTTTCAAGGATTCATGATTTCTCAGTGTGTGTGTGATCCTTCTACTACTTGTATCAGCAAGCACCCTAGCATACCCAGGATTGCTGCTAGCACAGGTTCTTGAATCTGCTTTTCTAAAGGAAAGCAACTCAAAATGAGTTAACAGTCCAACTTTAATCAGTCAAAGACATGTCATTTGGCTAGTTCAGGGGAAAAAGTCAGCACCCTGAACTTCAAAGAATACAAACACAAGTTACAAGCACAGAAACATATCAGCTGATGGGCTTCCAACTATCTGACCATTACATCCATACCTAGTCAGTTACCAGAGAGGGAAGTGCCAACATCTGGGTTTTCAAAGCTGGGGCACTCAATACATTCCCAGAGTCTCACCTGGCCAAATCACACAACTCTTCTTAAAGTGAGCCCCAAAGCAAAACCTCACATCAGGGCATATATATAGCCTTCTCCTGGATCAGAGAATGTCACAACCCTCTTGATCCACTGCCCAATCACTAAGTAATAAGGTGTGGGCATTCCTGAAGCACTAGCCTCCCACCACAGGCTCCATGTGACCACATTCAGCCTATTAGGAGCCAGAGTATACTTTGAAATCTGGGAAGGTTCTCAGAGCCACTTAAGCCTATCAAAGGGCCTAGGGGCAGGGAAGATCTTCAGATTCTCATAACACCAATGCAGATATTAGTCCTATTAATACTTCTTCCTTTTTAGGTTTTTTAGAGTTACCATGGCTGAAAATTTAATCACCCATGACTGTATGATAACCTGTCATCATATTTATCATCACTTTCTTCATACAAAGAGATTAAAGTGGTGGTTTGCTAGTCAGTCTTAGTGAATAGAGTGCCAGGACTGGAGTTAGGAAAACTTATCTTTGTGAGTTCAAATCTGGCCTCAGACACATACTACTTGTAGGACTCTAAGCAAGTCAGTTTGCCTCAGTTTTCTCATCAGTAAAATAAATTGAAGAAGGAAACAGCAGACCACTTCACTATCTTTGCCAAGAAAACCCCACGTATGACCACGAAGAGTTGAACATGAGTAAAAACAACTGAACAACAACAAAAGCAAATGAACATAGGATCACAAATTTTGAGCTGAAAGGGACCTTAAAGGCTACCAGCCCCACATTTTATAGATGAAGAAAATGAAGTCCATAGATGTTAAACAACTTACCCAGGGTTACACAAGTCATAATTTCTGAGATGGCATTTAAACTTAAGTCTTTGTGACTCCTATTCTAATTTTTTTTCTATTATGTCAAACCATAAAGAGATAAAATCCCACTTCTAACCCTTACTAGTTTTGGTCAGTAATGGTTTCTTAATGGTCAGTAAGTCACTTAACTTGTATATGACTCAGGCAACTTCCTAGGATTTAGATATTCTGAGTCACAGATACTGGACACTTCACTTGGTGGAAATAGTTCTGTCTGCTGAATAGAATGATTCTACTACTCAAGAGATTGTCAGGATATAATGAATAAGATTTTGCCCTTAGAGTCAGGAAGATGTGGGGTTCAGTTTCTGCCTCAGTCACATACTAGTAGTCATGGACCATCCATTTAACTTCCAGTGCCCCGATGACTCTCTAAGAATCTGCGTTGTTAATGTGCTTTGATTAAACTAATTATCATTTATTAAATGACTGCTATGTACCAGATATTGTACTAGGTGTTAGAGATATAATGACAAAAGCAAAAACAGTCTGTGCTTCCATGGATCTTATAGTCTAGCTGGGAGAGAGAAACCAAAGTTCCCTATAGCAAAAACACTACAGATATAGATCCTCATCGCCACCCACACAACATACAGATATACAATAAAAATGAGAAAAAAAAATTAAAATGGCTCAGTTGTAACTTCTACATATGGTCTCATTTAATCATGAGAAAAATTTGCAAAGCACCATTGGATGCATCACCTTTTCATGTGATTTAATGTTATAGGAAGGCTCAATGATTGGGGGGGGGAGATGAGAGAGCAGGAAAGAATTTAGAAGAAAAAATTATAAAGTAATGAAGGTTAAAATTGTTTTTACAAGTTTGGGAAAAATAAAATATTAAAAAACAGGAGGGGTTCTCAAATATAGTACATGTGCAAGACTCAGGTTCAGGTAAAAATGACTCAAGAGAACATGTACATCATTGTTTTAAAATGTGATTTTTATGAGATTGACTTTAAATTTCAAAGTTAAGTCTCTTGAAAGTGGCCCACTGAGTAGAGTCCAAGCAGAATTAAATATGAAATCATTTAAGTGTGAAAAATGATTTAGATAAAATAGATAGCCCAATGCTATTGGAGTGATATGAGTGGAGATTATTTCTCTGTCCAAGGGTGACATGATGTTACCAACAGCCCCTTATTGCTTTGAAGAATATATAGACTGTGAGCCCTGCCATCATGTTTGTATTTGGTCTAAGAAAGATGGCCAAATGACCATCCTTTTGCTAATAACCTGCTGACCTTATTAGTAAAATGATTAAATTACCCAGAAACTATTTCTCTCAACCTTTTAAATCATCACACAAGGGAAGGATTTTCAGCCATAGAAATGTGATGTCTGCAGTCTGAAACTTGAATAAATAGGGTGGCAGCCCCTGAGTTGTCTAAGAGGCCTCTTTATGTACAAATCTACTACTGTGGAGTATATGGAAAACTGTTGCACATCTGTACCTTCATAATTTATGATTAGATAGCAGTTATGGGGAAAAAAAAAAGAATAAGGAATGTGAGCACTTAACTAAAATACATTCAGATACTTTCCCAATAGCTATGTCACTTTAAAGTGATGGGCATTTGTGCTGTCTGCCCACTAAATTACTGATTTCTTATCCTGACTTTCTCAGCCTCAGCTTCACTATCTGCTGGTGCTATTTAATCATCTCTTAAATTGCTGTCAAGTATAGATCAGAAAAGGACTATTGTACAGTACTCTGAGCACTGCTCCAATTGGAAATTATCTTTTTGATCTAAACTCAAGTGCATTTTTCTTCCTGATCTAAAAGTTCATCATTCCCGGAAGACTTTGTGCATTGTTGGTCAAATCTCAGACATGGCATAATAGCCTCATTTGTGTCAGGTGTCAGTACTTTTCCAGGTAGTGCTCTCTCATTCTCCCTGTCTCTGTCTCTCTCTGTGTCTTTTTCTGTCATTAGTAAAAGATGTGGAATTAGTGATATTCTTTAAGAGGTAAAGCAATTAATGGATAGAGTGATGTATTTGGAATCAGGAAGACATGAGTTTAAATCCCATCTCAGAAAAATGAAATTGATGATACTACAAAACTAATTCTTTTTACCTCAGTTTCCTCAGATGTTAAATGAGGCTTACTGAACCTGATGAGCTCTAAGGTCTGTTACAATTCTAAATCAATGATGATACTATTGTACTGTGTATTTAGGGTGAGCAATAATAGATATACAGCCCAATTTCTGCACACTGATATGCAGGAATACATTAAAAAAAAACTTCAGAAAAAAATTCTATCCATAATAATAAGAATTCTCTGAAGGATTTATAGAAACAAATGGTCAGATTATGGAAGGTTTAGGTGCCTTGGGATCTCGATCTTTAATTGTTGTATCCCTCTCCCTAGTAGAAGATAAACCCTTTGACAGCAGGGATTATTTCATTTTTTCTTTGTATCCCTGATTCCTATCTTACTTTCCTATACAAAGTGAGTGCCTAATCCAACTGCTTGTTGAAATTAATTAAGTTGAAAGTTTTTGTGGCACAGTAGGAAGAGATACTGATTTTGCACTTCACTTTGCATCTGCTGCCCTGCCTGATTTCAACTCAACAGAACAAGATGCCCCTCCCAGGATAAGCTTATCATAGCTAAACTCACCAACCCTGTTGTTGACTCAGGTCAATTATTTATACCTCCTTCAGTTTCCTCTCTCCTCTTTGGAGGGCTAGAAGACAGAGTACCAAACTCTTTCCAATGTTTCTTTATTTTTCTTTTTCCTTTAAAGAGAGTTGAAACATGACTCTGAGTACTTAACTTTGCATCTGCTGTTCCTCTCCCACCCTTCTCCCTGCCCCACTAAGATACCCCATGCAAGATACCTCCTGGTGTTCTCTCCCTCTCCCTTTTTCCTAATTCCTTTTCTGTATTGTCCATGCCTTTAGATTGTAAACTCATCAAGGGCAAGGACTCTTTCTTTTAATAATTATATCCTCTGTACTTAATATGGCATCTGACACGTATGTTCTTAATAAATATTTGTTGCTTTGGACTGAATTTGTCTTTAGAGGACCTAGATTTGAAACCAGCTTTCTCACTTTGGATGTATGAAGCCCTGGATGATTTATTTAACATCTCTAGGCCTCAGCACCTTTATTCATAAAAGGACGGTGCTGGATTTAGTTGATCTGTAAGGTTTTGGGGTAGCCTGGCCTCAAACACTTACTAGCTGTGTAACCCTGTCACTTACCTCTGTTTACCTCAGTTTTCTCACTTGTAAAATAAGCTAGAAAGGGAAATGTCAAATCACTCCAGTATCTTTGTCAAGAAAACTCAAAATAGGATTACACAGAGTTGGACATGACTTAAATGACTGAAGAACAACAAAAAGGCTCAACTTTAAATGTAACTTTCTAAAACTACAATTTTAACTTCAGGTAGTGGAAAATGGAAAGTGTAATGATTCTGGAATGAAACGACCTGGCTTCAAATTCTATATCTATCAATGACTATCTGACTTTGGTCAAGTTGCTTAATTTCCTTGGGCTTCCATCTCCTCAACTATAAAAAGAACAATCTTTAAGGTCGAGATTTTTCACCTAGATCTATGATCCTGTCAATTGAATTAAACTAGAAAGAATGGTTTTGTCAGTGCAATCATGGATTCATTGAAGAATCAGAGTATCTCAAAGATATTTACAGACTGTCATCATCTTTTAAATTTCATTGTTTTAACCACCAGAAATAGCCTAATTAAGATATAGACCTCATTTTTCATTGCCTATGTCTTTCCATTACTTCTTTTCAGAACTGATGGGACATAGGTAATAAAACATGCTCATTCAGATACACTTTCATGATGGCCTTATAAATTTTCAATGTCATGTTTAAAGCTTTTTTTTTTTCATTAAATACCTTTCTTTTTCATCTACATGTGGCACCTGAATTTTCATCTAATTAGATGAGTTCCTCAACCATGTCTGTATAATCTTTAACACATGAGGATACTTCAAATGCCACTTGAAGTGTCTAGCAACAAAATTTTAATCTTGAAAGGAAACACATGCACAATAATATTGACTAGTTTTTATTAATTAAAAAAAACAGAAAGACAATATTAAAGGAAAAGAGGCAATATGGAGAATTGACATAAAGAACAAAGAGCAGTGTCTGACATTGGTAGGCACCTAATAAATATTGTTGCTTGATGAAGAAGATTAAAAATTACTTTTGAGATAGCTTATTGTCAAGGAAATATCTCTAAGTGAGAGAATCAAGGCATAAACCCTACCTGACATAAAGCAATTATGCGACTGTGTATGTGTCATTTTACCCCTTTTTTTGACCTCACCTCTGAAATTATTAAGCATAACTAGATCATAAAATTTTCAAAGCATTAAAAAGTCTGATTCATTTTACATTCATCAAGCTCATAGAAAACATTAATTTTCTATATTTGACATGCAATTCAATTTAAAAATTTTAACATAATAAAGCCTTCCTGATTTTTCCAAGATTTCAAAAAACTACCTCCACTGCATTTTTATTTTAAAAACAGATTTTATTTATATTTTGTTTTTACATAGCCTAGATTTTCCATTTTATTATTCTCTTTCCCCTCTCCAGAAACCCATCTCTAATAACAAAACTATTTAATACATTTTTCGTTATATTTCTTTTTTGAAATGTTTCCTAATATATAAAGTAACTCATACAAAACAATTAGCAACTATCTGTATGTGTTTTAGTGTATATTTCTGTGTCTGTATAGGAGTTTGACAGGAATCCTTTAATTAAAAGGTAATGTAGTCCTTATAGTCATCTGAAAGTTCTCTGCAAATAAGAATGGATTATATTTTTGTATTCTGATAAAGCCATGAGGTATGACAGTGCTATCAGTCTTTGTACTCAGATTATGAAACTGGCAGCAGTCTTATGGCAAATAGTCTGACAAAGCCGCATAATTAATCAGATACATGCCAAAAATGTCAAGGTCCACATTTTTTAGTAAGTCAGACTTCTATGAAGGCAACAACAGAATATGACCAGCTTTTCAGTTTATACTCTTGACAAGAGAACATTAAAAAAAAAAAAATCTTTGTGATGCAGGCATGCCTGTCTGATTCATGGTCTGTACTTTCAAAAAGGGATTTGATGGAGAAGATGAAAGAACTTCTCTGACTAATAAGCTTGCATTCACTCTGGGATTTGTTCACCTGAAAGAGAAAATTAAAACTCATATCAAACAAAAAAGTAATGAATAATATACAACAAAATATTAAGCCAACTTAATCTTTCAAATGAAAGAGAGAGAAAATGTCTTGAAAAAAATATTTTGAAGGAGATATAACAGCTGGTGCAATTGTTATTCATGTCTTATTTTTATTTAGTAGTTAAGTAACCCCATCTCTATCTTTAGAGAAAAGGAGGAGGCAGACAATATGTTGGAGTATTATGTAAGAACTAAGGCAAGCCCTTTGGATACTTCCAGGCCCAAACTGTATGATTATCTCATAAATTAAAAAATCCTCAAACTAACTCAAATATGTCCCTTGCCAAAAGATTTGCTGATGAAATCATGCTAGGTTATCTCCATTGAAATCTGTTCCAACTTTAAAAACTGTTACCTCCTGTCTTGATTAATTCCCTTAAGTGAGTTGGTTTCAGTCCTGAAATCCCTTGATGAATCACAATGCTTTATCCCAATACCATCTTGGTAGCTTTAGAAGTTAGAGTAAGGACTGAACAGGCAAAGATTAATCAGTTCCATTGCCAAAAAATGTCACATCTTCCCAGCCAAAGCAAAGCAGATAATTCAGCCCAAATTGTACATGGTCTGAGTTATCTAGATTGGCTGCTTTCCCAGCTAAAATTTACCAGATAATTCTGTGTCCCATTTTGCTTGGGTATGAGTTTAGATATGAGTTTATAGGGAACTAAAAATCAATCTAAGTTTTATTCCTGTTTGCAGTCTTGACTTTTAGTTAATAACAGAATTTATTTTCCTTCCTTGAGGAAAAAAAAAAGGATATTTAAGATTTTAATGTAGAATTCAATCTACTATAGTTGGAAGTCTATTATTATATGTTGGAATGCCAAGGAAAATCTCATTTCAATATCAAAAAGTAGAGATTACTAAATTTAATTAGTGCTTTTCATATGTTAAATGTTCCCTGACTTTCAGGGTCTCTGTTCATATTCTATTTTAGAATATACTGAAATAAAAAATAAACACATACAATCAGTTTGCATACTCAGGGAAGGTCACATGTTTAGTTTCCTTGAATGACTTCATTTGTGATGGTTATAAGATCTCTAAATTGTCAGGCCTCCTGTCAGGGTTCATAAATCAATGACAAAATTTATATCAAGTTTGTATATTTAGATCAGTAACATATAGCCCAGAATATGTCAATAATACTTTTAGTATTCTGAAACTCCAACATCACCAGGCATGAATGTAATTCTAATTACTTTTGTTCTTATAGTTTCCCAAATTTGGACTAAATTTTTTTTAAATTAAAGGGATTCCAATAAGTGTCCTTTTGAGTAATGTGTACCTCTAACTAAACACATATGAATATATACATTGTTCTCTCTGTATATATGTGCATACTTATGTATATGTGTACACATGTGCATATTCATATAATAAAATGCTGAATAATATGTATGTTGCACATTTCTTTGCTACAGATTCTGATATCCTAATTTTCATTTTTTTGTATTATGTTTTTAATTTCACTTTTTATGGTGATAAAAAACTAGAAAAAAAAGGTAGGCAGCCATCAGAGTGGTATGATTATTATTTTGAATATTATTGTGTTCTTTTTTAAATTAACTTTTGTGTTTATTTTTAATTAATATCATTCATTTCTACAAGATTTTGAGTTACAAATTTTCTCCCCATCTTTCCCCTACCCACCACCCCAAAACAGCTATTCCACTGAATATCCCCTCCCCCAATCTATTCTCCCCTATATCCTCCCCCATATTTCCTCTGACTTTCTGGTAGGGCAAGATGGATCTCCATGCCCCAGTGCCTGTATATCTTCTTTCCCAGTTGCATGTAAATAATAATTAATAATAATAATAATATTAATAAACATTTGATTTTAAAACTTTAAGGTCCAGATTCTTTCACTTCTTCCCTTGTGCCCCCTTATCTTACTGGGAAGATAAGCAATTCAATATAGGTAGTGTATGTGTAGTTGTGCAAAACATTTTCATAGTGGATATATTGTGAGAGACTGACTCTATTTCCCTCCATCCTATCTCCGCATTACTTGATCTGTTCTCTATTTTGTCCCTGGTCCTTTACAAAATTGTGTGCTTCTAAATACTCTCCCCCCCAATCTACCTTCCCCTCTATCATCCCCTCTCTGATTGCCTTCCCCCTTACTCACCTGTAGGGAAAGGTATCCAATTCAGAGTATATGTCATTCCCTCCCTAAGTCAAATTCAATGAGAGTAAGGTTGACCTATTCCCTTTTGCCTTCCTGTTCTTCCCCTCCATTATAACAGTCATCCCTTTCGCCTCTTCCATATGAGATAATTTGCCCCAATCTCTCTCCCCCCATATCCTCTCATTATATTGCTCTCTCACCTCTCAATTTCACCTTTTAAATATCATCCCTTACTATTCAATCGATCCTGTGAAATCTGTCCATATATACCTGTACACACATATACACACACTCACATATGTATTTATATGCATATATACCCTCCTATATAGACATATATGTATGTATACATATATATATATATATATATATATATATATACATATACATTTATATTCCCTTGAACTATCCTCACACTGAGAAAAGTTTCGTAAGTTACAATTATCGTTTTTCCATGTAGGCATGTAAATAGATCCACTTTGATAAGTTCTTTATGACTTTTTTTCCCTCATTACCTTCTCATGCTTCTATTCCTTCTTGTATTTGAATGTCAAATTTTCTGTTCAGTTCCATTTTTTTTATCAAGAATACTTGAAAGTTCTCCACCTCATTGAATGATCATATTTTCCCCTGAAACACTATACTCAATTTTGCTGGGTAGGTGATTCTTGCTTCTAATCCTAGCTCCTTTGATTTCTGGAATATCATATTCTAAGGCCTTTGATCCCTTAAGGTAGAAGCTGCTAGATCCGGTGTTATCCTGATTGTGTTTCTACAATATCCAAATTGTTTCTTCTTGGCTGCTTATAATATTTTCTCCTTGGTTTGGGAACTCTGGAACCTGGCTATAATATTCCTAGGAGTTTTCTTTTTGGGATCTTTTTCAAAAAGTGATTGGCAAATTCTTTCAATTTCTATTTTGCCTTATGGTTCTAAAATATCAGGGCAATTTTCTTTGAGAATTTCTTGAAGGATGATTCGTAGGTTCTTTTTTGATCATGCCCTTCAGGTAGTCCAATAATTTTTAAATGATCTCTCCTGTATCTATTTTCCAGATTAGTGTGTTTTTCCAATGAGATATTTAACATAGCCTTCTATTTTTTTTTTCATTTGTTTGGATCTGTTATATAGTAGATTGATTTCTCATAAAGTCATTTGCTTCCATTTGCTCCAATCTAATTCTGAAGGAATTATTCTCTTCAGTGAGCTTTTGAGATTCTTTTTTCCATCTGGAAAATTTGGCTTTTTAAGGCATTCTTCTCATTGGCTTTTTAGGCCTCTTTTGCAATTTGAGTTAGTCTATTTTTTTAAAGATGTTATTTTATTCAGTCAGATTGTTGACTCTCTTTTCATGATTTTCTTGCATCATTCTCATTTCTCTTTCCAATTTTTCCTCCACTTCTCTTACTTGATTTTCAAAATCCTTCTTGAACTCCTCCATGGACTGTAATCTTCTTATGTTTTTCTTGGAAGCTTTTGGTGCAGGAATTCTTACTGTGTTGTGTTCTAAGAATATTCATAAGCTAAGAGCTTAATTGTTATCTTCCACACTATGTTACTTTCCACCTTAAATCTGTAGTCCCATTATACCTCATTTTCCAAACATTCTGGATAAAGAAACAATGTGAGCTTTACTGTCATAAGTAAGGACAATATTTTTCCTTATTTCCATTTTCATAAGATTTATATTAGAAATTTTTGTTTTGGCTTTTTGGAGGGAGAAGGCAGGGCAATCAGGGTCAAGTGACTTTCCCAAGGTCACATAGCTGGTAAGTGTTAACTGCCTGAGGAGGGATTTGTACTCAGGCCTTCCTGACTCCAGGGCCACTCCTGTATTCACTGTGCCAGCTAGCTACCCCTACATTAGAAATTCATTTATGCACTTTATAAACTGTTTTTGAAGGTATATTTTAAGCCTGTTTAGATCATGATAGTCTCTATTTGTCTTGAATTTACTTTAGGGAAGTAACCAGTAGTATCTTAGACTTACAGAATGAATTTAAGCATCTCTACCATTCTGGCTATCTTCTAGACACTCTCCAAGTTATAAATATCATTTCTAAAATGTAGGACCTTAAATTGCAGACAATACTCTAAATATGATCTGAATAGAGTAGAAAACGGGGAGACTATCCTTCCATATCTTATGATGCTATCTATGCCTCTCTTAGCCAAAGTTTACATTTGCTTTCTCAATTTCTGTATAACAGAGCCGAATCATATAAATCTTTCAATTCCACTTAGAATTCTCATATCGTCTTTTCAAAAAAAAAAAAACAAAACAGCTCTATTATGTAGCTTTTGTCAATTAATAAAAATCTGTTTTTTTCTTTTAAAATTTCCTCCTGGGATGGTAAGGGATTGGGAGGAAAAACAAAACACTTATAACAAATATGCATGGCCTAGCAAAACTAATTCCTTTATTCCTCATATCTCCCTCCCCCGCTCCTAAAGCAAACCAAAACAAACACCTCTACTTTTAGTATTAAAAAATACCTTCAAACCATCATCTCTTTTTTGGTAGGGTAGCAAGTTTCCTCTTGGGTCCTTTGGAGTCATGGTTGGTTGTTGCATTGATCAAAAACTTTAAATCTTTAAAATGTGTTTTTCTTTCCAATGCTTTTGTAATTGTATAAATCCTTTTCCTCATTCTATTCAGCTTGTCCTTCATAACTTCACATAAGTCTTCTCAGTTTTCTCTAAATTTTTAAACTTCATCAGTATATTCATATACCATAATTTTTCCAATCTTTTCCCAGTTGAAAATTTATTTATAGTTCTTATCCCTCACATACACAACAGCAACAACTATAAGAAGAATCTTCTAAAATATCATTGTACCTAAAGAGCCTCCAAAGTCAACTGTATGGCCTATTTGTTTAAATTAGAACTAGTTATTTAACTAATAAAGAGAAAATTGAAGAATCCAGTGACAAGAGCTGCTATATCTTTTCAGTTACTGTGAATTATTAATTATTAAGAAATGGTATATTAGTTTATATTAATTCAGAATGAAATTAGAAAAAAATTATTAGAAAGAAAACACATTTTTAAATTATAATCAGTGCACAACTAGCAAATATCCATGTGAAATGACAGAGAGAAGCACAAGTACACATTTTCTATTTGTATATGTCCAACCTCCATTAGCTTCAAAGACAAATATGATATAATGGTAGATATTTTTCCCCACTTGTGGAAGGGAAAAGGCCTTTAATATTTTATTAAAGTATTTATACCCCTTTCTTCTCATTTTTGAAATAAATTTCAACACCAAAAATAAACAAATAAAAAGTTGCTATCTATATAACTTTGTTGGTATGATTTCTTTGCTCTTTTTAATGCTACAGAGATGAAATAATCACTCTATTTAATTATTTTACTTAATTACATTAACTTCAGTGCCTTGCATTGTCACAATACATTCAAGGAATGGATTTTAAATCTATTTTCCAAAATAAGATTAACACTCTTTTTAATGATTAAAATGGACCTAAAATTAGAGGTGATTATTTCATTGATGACACACATGCAAACATTAAAATGAAACCTTGACAAAAGATTTTACTTGAGTTTCTTAAGAACTAGATGAAACAACATATGTACTGGGAAGTTTGACTTGCTAATTCATATCTCAGAAAATCCTGTTAATGCTTCATTTCTGTTCTGCCTTTGATGTGTGCCTATTGACTACTATGAATGGAGACAAAGCAAAGAAGATCTGCTTTCTGGTGCTGTTAGCAAGCATTTATTTAAACACTATCAAAAACCTTTGTGACTAAAAACACAGATGGTCTAGACTTGTGGGGAGAGAGAATTGATGATCAGTCTATGGGTAAGCTCTAGAATAAATGTTAAAAGAGGCCAAGGAATGCTCCTTGTACATTGGTTGGAGCTTTATTGGCAGATTTCTGGAAAGACAGAGGCAAGAGTGTTAAAGAAAGAAGGAGGGAGAATTGGCTGAAAGCTATATTTCGAGAATACCATATGTCCTTCAGAATTCATCTCAAATACGACTTTCTAAATGCATTTTTTTCCTGATTTCCCCAACTGCTTTTTCATCCTAAACTTTCATGTATTTATTATTTTTAATATATTTATATTTTCTTTCCCAATCAAAAGTAACCTGAAGGATAGCAGAGCTTACTTCCCTGTATTTATGTATTTAATAATAAAGATTTATTAAGTGCCTATTATGTGCTAAGCACTGTGCCAAGTGCTCTGATACAAAAATAAATAAATAAAAATAAAAGACATTCCTTGTCCCTAAGGAGCTTACAATCTAATGGGGGAAGACAGTATACAAAAGGAAACTGGAAAGTGGGAGAAGTAAAGAGGCTACCAGGTGAATCTTGGCATAAAGCAGTGGTTCTCAACCTTCCTAATGCCGTGACCCTTTAATACAGTTCCCCATGTTGTGGTGACCCCCAACCATAAAATTATTTTTGTTGCTACTTCATAACTGTAATTTTGCTACTGTTATGAATCATAATGTAAATATCTGATATGTAGGATGTATTTAAATTGAACATAACCCACAGGTTGAGAACTGCTGGCATAAAGGCATTATGTTTGTGGAGTTGAAATTAGAGTAGCTATTGAAAAATGAAGAGTTCCTTGGAAAGTTCTGAGTCCTCTATAAAGGAAGGCTTTGGGAAGAGTTTATCTCTTCACTCTATATCCCTCTACTAAGAAGGGAGAGATAACTAAGGGAGCTGAGAAGTGTGGACTATCCAAGTTAAGTGAATCTTTACATCTAATTCACTTAGTTTTCACTTAGTTCAGGGTCTAGAATATAATCCACACTTATAAACTTGTTCGTGGATTGATTGATTTCCAGTTAAGACAACATTAGAACACAGCTTCTGTTTGCAATGTGGCCTAGGTAGCTATCTGCCACTAATAAAACAAAGGCATTTAAGCAAACTATCATCATGTTCTGAGAAATTGTTGAGAAGTACTTACCCACCAACTGAGACTCTGGTGTAGGATAATGAGTAGTAAACAGATAGTTCACTGGGTCACTCCACCATATGACCATAAGTTGGCCATAAGATATAGTTCTTGGACTCTAGTTTCTAGCAAATGTGGAGAAACAGAAGCACTTAGAAATAAAACCTACTAAATTTATGTTTCTGATAGTGACAAATAATGCCTCTAAAAGTCCAAAGTACAAGTTGTTTTCTGATGCTATAATAGAATAGATAAAAGTTGACTTCCAGATTTCTACTTTTCATGTAATCTGGTAACATGTTTATTGGAAGAATAGAAGAAAGCACTTCAAAATAAAATCAAAGAAGAAAGAGATTATGAAGAGACAAAGGAAAAAGCTCATGTAAGTCAGAAGGTTGGACTGTAGAATAACATGATATAGAGAAGGAAAGAAGAGAAAACACAGAACATTTTAACATATACATACATATACAAATATATGTGCTTGTGTATATATCTATATCTGTATCTATATATCTCTATCTATCTATGTATGTATCTATGTATCTATCTATCTATCTCTCTATATATATGCTTCCTGTATAGTGTAGAACTAGACTATCTGAGAAGAAATAGGTTCTTGTGCTCTAAATAATGATCATGTGGATTCACAAGTAAATGTTACAGGAAGAAAAGATGAGTAATGGTATCTTCTGACCCTCTTCTAAAGGTCATCAAATCAAGAATATTAACATTGCATGAACCATAGGAGTATATGCTATCTAAGTTTTGATGGAGATCCTCCTGAAACATTATAACTCAAGAAAACTTCACGTACTGAAAATCATACCATCAAGAGGAGGCTAAAAGGCACTGGCAGGGATTATGAAAACCTGGACAAGAAATAGCAGAGATATAGGTGATGCTTAATTAACAATGTCAAATGAAGGAAGGAACTTCTGAAGAAAAAGATGTCTCTAGGAAGTTAAATGGTTTATGAAGAAGATGATATGAGGAAAACTGAAGTTCGATTTCTTGATTACAGTGTAAGACTGAGGAATCACAGACTTTTGTCAGGGAAAAATGTACCAAATGAGGGCAAATAAAAATTACATTTTCTGTGTAACTTACGAATGTGGAAATAAAGTGTTTAAACTTAAAATGGAAGAGAAGTAAAAAAAAAAAAAAACTTGCCTGCATAAATGTCATAAGATATCACAGAAAATGCAAATATGAAATACAAAGAAGGATATCAGAATCCTTTCAGAATTAGAAAAGCTAACCAGAAGATAAGCATGAAAGAAGGTAAAGAACTGAATAGAACTTTAGGGAAAAAAAAATAGATATGATTCATATATCTGACAATTACTCACTCAAGGATAGAAAGAGTTTGCATGATTCTCACTTATATAGAGCATCTTTATAAACCTTGCACAAATGTAGAAATGTAGAAATACTAAATAGT
>CM053587.1:192807784-192827319 GCA_028646515.1 Pseudochirops corinnae
GGGGGGGGGGGAAGGGAGGGGAGAAAATCTGAAACTCAAGTGATTGTGGAAGTGAATCTTGTAAATTAAAAGTAAATGAGTAAATAAATAAAAAAAAAAGAATAAACTTAATTGGGTGGAGAAAGCTTCTCATCTTGTACTCTGGTTCAGGAGGAGATCTCAGCAACAGCACAGTCTTGATTACTAAACAATATGGTTATCAACTTTCTTTCCCAATCTAGTGCCTAAAAAGCAAAAGGTCACTAGCAAGACTTTAACCTTCTCTATAAAGTCTAAAATTTAGAACTTTTTGTAAGTAGAAAATGTCATAAAAGTGCCATACATCCTAAATATTTTAATTTCTTCACTCCTCCTGTGAAAATGACCCAGCCTCAAATTTGATGGGCACTTAGAATACTAAAAGTCTCTTGTACTACCCTTTCATGCAGTGTTGGTATTGTTCTCTCTCCCAGGTTTCTCCAGTCAATAATGCATTTCCTAAGCTTTTCCCTCTGATACTTCTTCCAGGCTCTATTGCCCTCACACCCCAATTTCCCTTTTTCTGTGAGTCAGAGGTATTTGTAGGGCACCTTCCTGCGGAGTTGGAAGTGGGTGGTATGGAATATTGGGCTAAATTTAAGAGCATTGCAGCATATAACTGCATAAGATGTACTGGTAAAGCACAATAATCAGAGAACAAACTCTGTCCAATAGGCCAGCAATTCTGCTATTACATAAAACAACTAAAAAAGGTACTGAAAGAGCTACAATAGAGCTACTCAGAAAAAAATAATTAAACTGAAAAAATATGCAAATGAGTAGCTCTGATAGAGAACTGAAACTAATGTAGGGATTGAAAAAAAATCCTAGTGGACTGGGAGGTTTTCTAGTGTACATGGGGTAAAATCATAGAATATTATTTATGGAAGAAAATATACAATCACTTAGCCCTACTACCCCATTCACATATTTCAGATGAAGAAACTTTGGAAGTCAAATGACTTTCCTGAGACTGTAGATATTTTAAAAGTAGTAAAATATGTATTCTTACTTAGTTTTCCTTATGATCAGAGGCACATGTTTATATATGTCTTTTCAGAATTAGAAGTGGGGTTTGTGACCACAAATCAGAAATATTTTAACTGATAAACTTGCTTAGCACTAAGTTCAATTAAATTCAACTAAAATATTTATTGAATTCTATGTTCAAGGCACAGTGCTAGGTTCTCCATGGGATATAAAGCCAAATAAGACACAGTCACTTACCTAAAAGATCATAACAGGGAAGAATATAAATACACAGATAACAGAGTATCAGGTATGATAGGAGAAATATTAAAAAAGAAGTACAAATAGCTATAGTTTCAGAGGAGAAAAATCACCTTCATGTAGGGGTGGGACCATGTAGGAAGGAAGAAGGTAAAGATCAGATTGGCTTCATGGAATGTATAGCATTTGAAAAGGTCCTTGAAATATGGGTAAAATGTCAATTGAAGGAGAATGTGAGCGGAGAATGTTTCTACTAGAATGAACGAAGAATTAGAGATGAGAAAGCACAGGAAGTGTCAGAGAATAATATGTAGTCAAGTTTGGGTGGACTGATAGAAGGGTGCCCATTGGATTGGAGGAGGGGAGTCAGAGACAATGGACAAGGATGGACAAAGAGAACAGTTGGAATATCATTGCAATTGTCTTGAAAAGTGGTCTCCAAAGTTATTAGGGAATGGAAGCATGACTAGAAATAGGGTGATTGTATAGGATGTCTGATAAACCAGAGTAGGTAAAAAGGGTTATATCCCATACTCACAAATAACCTCCAATCATGTGACTTTTCTCCAAAACATATATCTACAATTCACCTGTTTACAACTTCAACACTCTGACTTGAAATTCTTTTCCACTCAAGTACATGACCACAGTCTTTCCTATTCTGAGCTACGTGTTGGCCCATTAGAACAGTTAAACTTAATCCAAATTAAGACACCTAAAGCAGTAGTCATGCAGGTGTCATTGGAAGGAAAAAAAAACAAAACTGCTGCTAACCTTCTCCTTCAATATACCCACCAGGAAAAAAAAAAAGAAAGAAAAACAGTTGTGAGATGAGTAATCAAAAAAAAAAAAAGTTTGGAACTCATGCTTATAAGTAAGAAGGCATAAGGGCCACAATAAACTAAAGTAGTGAGAGTACAAGTAGAAAAGATGAAGGTCAATTTAAAAGACTTTGCCTCTATTTGACTAGGCAATGCATTGAGGTATATTTTGAGGGTTAAAAAGTGACATGGATGGGATTAGAAGTTAAGAAGACGGATGCATTAAAGATTGCTTCAAAATTTTGAGCCTCAATATGGAAAAAATGGTTTTCCTTGTTAAAGCCAAAATTAGCATGAACAAACAAAAATAATGATTGGTCATTATAACACTTTTCACCTGATGAACTTAAAATATTTACTCAGAATGCTCAAAATACAAATACTGAAACCTAATGAATTATAGAAGAATAAATGGAAATTCAACTTTTCCTGGAATTTAAAGGAGACCAACCCACTTTCAAGTATTTAAATTATACACACTTTAAAGAAGGGTAAGTCTTCACTCTCTCGTATGGTAGTAAATTATAATTCTAACTTACTTGTATTTTTTTACTCATTTTGCCTTCAACTTAAGACCTTGTAAAATACATGAATACATACTTTGAAGGAGGGCCAAGATTAGGTGTGCTTCCCTCTCTAGACCTTATCACCATATGTAATGGCAAGCAAAGTGGTATTTTGATCCTTTCTTCAATTATTGTAATGGCAAACAAAGTGGTATTTAGTTCCTTGTTTCAACTATTCAAGTGCCTTTGAGCCTTGCCTATGATACACCAAATCTTTGTTGGAAACAGTATACATTGTGTTGCCCTTAAGAGGCCTAAGGGAGTTCAGAGACCTTCCCTGCCCTTAATAGGCATAACATCATCACATGGAGCCCACAGTGGGAGGAACTTGCCAAAAGGAAAGAATAAGAAGAAGCTGAGCAGATAAAAGCTCAAGCATGAGTTGGGACCAATCAGAACTCAGAGAAAGAATGCTTGTGATTTCGGCACTCTGTAGTACTCTGTCTGTTGGTCTGTCAGACAAAAGCCTTGTCTGTTGTTTTTGGACAGAATTCCTGGAAGAGGGCTTTACTGCTATTTATAGAAGTCCTTGGTCTTTACTGCTGATTTGTGTTTGATTTCTAAGACAGAAGCTTTGTCTGTTAGTTTGTGTTACTTTGTCAGATAGAAAGTGAATTGAGATAACACTGCCAGCAATGTGTGTGAATATTGTTGTAACTCTGCTAAGCTTAATGTGCATAAATGTTGTTATGGCTCTGTTAAGCTTTGTCTTCCTAGAAATAGAAATTTCAAAGGGCGAATTAGTGAATTAGTCACTCTGAGCTGAGATCAGAGATTCATAGCCTACCTATGAATCCAGGCAAGAGCTGGGAGAATGAAAGAGGAGATGCCAAAACAACAGGCCCTGCCAAATGAATTAAACTCAAGCCTTCTCTCAGGAAAAGAAAAACAAAGTTTGTTAAAGATTCACCATGATAGGCAGACTATTAAGGAGCCTAAATATCCATGAGGCTTATATTGGATAAGCGGGCCACAATAATCTGACAGAAGAGTGAGTTGGCGCTATTTTGAATTCTCAGCACCTTCATGGAGGCAAGATGAATCTTAAATACAGAAAGAGTGTGGGAACATTTAGGGGTGGTCTAGAGGAGGGAATTTTGAAGGGTCTTGAGGAGTATAATAAGGAGGATTGAGGGGCTGAAGTCAAATCCAGTAATGAGATTACAGGTGGGAAATAGCTGAAGGCTACCTAGAGATGAAGTAGCTTGAAAGGGGAGGGCTAGACTAGGTTAAGGGTACCAGAGATTTGGGCCTAGGATAAAGAAAGGTGTATGAACTCAGACAAATACATCATCAAGTAGGAACATTCAATCACAGTTCAAGGGGATTCCCAGAGCCTATACTCCATTAGAGCCATAGAGTTTGGAAGTCAGCCTCAAGTTAAGATGAAAGGGCCTTTACCTGAGTATTCAGTCCTGACTGATACTTGAGTACTCAATACTGATTAATGAGATTGTAACTTGCTGAGTGATATGTTTTCTTTTTTTAAGACTATATGGCCACCTTAGTAATAAGTTGTTATGTTATATTATTGTGAAAGTTTTGCTTTAGTTCATTGTTGAATAAATGTTCATTATACAATGCATTCAGTATCTCAAAGTTACTCACAGCAGCAATCATCAGGATCGCTGCTCAGGAGAGCTGCTCATGACTGGCTTTATACCATGCTATACCTGCCTTGAAACTCCAACCCTGTATTTTCCACCCTGAGCCTTACTTTTCTCATTGGTGAGTTCTTCCTGGAACCTCATTTTTGAGGAAGGACCCATAGTAGTTATGTTTCCATTATTCTTCATCTGCCTTCTCCCTCTGAACCTGTTTCTCATTTCTCCCATTTTTCATCTTCCTTTATGTATTGTTTCACTTCATTAAAATATAAGCTCTGTAAGTATAAAAAAAATTTTTTCCCTTCCTTATGAATGAGAAAGATGAAAACTTCTCAGCCCATAAGTTTTGTGAGAGCAAACTGGAATTTTTGGTTTTCACACCATTATAAGCATTAGGCCCTTTTTCAGGAGTTTTTGACCTCTACCCTTGCTTGTGACCTTTTTCCCTCACTTGCTTTGGTGTTTCCCAAAGGACCTGGATAATATCTTGGCTTCCTGTTCCCTCCCCTCCCCCCCCCCCCCGCCCCTTCCCAGCCTATAGGAGATAGTGGTGGGCCTTTTTGTTATGCACCACTGGGTTAGATTTCAGGCCAAGACTGAGAGCCCACCTCCTAGCCAATGAGAGAAAGGAAAGGATGGGGAGGGGGGGAGAAGAGGAGAGGGGACTTGACCACATCAGGGTATAAATTCTTCTTCTGTCTTTTGTAAGGCACCTCATTCTGTTGGTTCATAATGGTGGAAGCAATGCTCTCTTCTGGTGTGAACTGAATAAACTTCCTGTTCCTTCCCCAAGATACATCTGACTTAATTTCTCTGGGTAGGGGAGTTTTGGGGTCGCCACACACTTCCTTCTTTCCTTCCCTCTTTCCTCCTTTCATTTCTTCCTTCTTTCCTCCCTTTCCATCTTTCTTTTTTCTTTCTTACTTCCTTTTTCTTTTTCTTATTTCCTCTTTTGACTTGACTTCTATGTAAATTTCCAAATTATGTTTTAAATATAAGTTTAAATCAAATAAACAATTAGCTAATATTTATTATATCTAGGTGTTTACTTCAATTAATTTGTGAGCCACAATGTTAGTTTGGAAATTTCTAAATCTCCTACCTAGACAGCCCTTCTATTAGAGCTCTAATTCCCATGATATTTGCCCAAATTGTCCAATGACCTGTCTACCTTTAGTTAATACATGTTATCAATCCATTTTATGAACATGGGAATAATACTGAACATATCAAGGGGATTTAGAATTGTCTAATTGCTAGGCTATGTAATTACTTAACTGCTCTTGAGCACCTGTTGACACTGTCAGTCCTGGTTTGTTTTGGTTGTTGTTGCTGTTTTGTTTGTTTCTATCTTTTCTAGTAGAAGATAAATCATTCATATTTAGTCATTCTTCTCTATTCAGGATTTAAGACTTTTGTAAGAACCTTAGACAGTAGGGTGACAGAAAACCAACTCTGAAAATATACTAGTCAGTCAGCAAACATTGCTAAGTCACTATGTATATTATCTGTACAACTCATATATCCCCTTAACAATATTGATCTCATACACCTACTGATCTAGCTAAAAATATCCTTCCTACTTCAGATTCCTTTCTTTTAAAGTTGACCTTTGTCCTTTTCCCAGTTGCTTTTTCTGCTAATCTCATAGTCCTTGATGAAAGTCAGGGAGGATCACTGTAGTGGGGAACTAATAAAATTAAAATTTCCTCTCATTCCATCTCCCTGCCTTTGTCTGGAAAGTCATGATGAAGTAAAATCACATCAACTAATTAGAGTTCTTTTACTATTCCAAAGTAGTTTTGAAGCTGGGTAAGGCAACAACCATTAAAAGAAGAAAAGTAAATGCCAAGACCATATCAAGGAAGGTTCTTTTTCTCCATGGAGAAGACTATACAAGGAATTCCTACCTGAGCTGAGACTAGATGACCTCCTTTGTTCCTTCTATCATAAAAATCCTATGACTCTATTTATCCAATTCAACAAACATTTATTTAGCATCTACTGTATATAAAGTATGGTTCTAGAAAGAATACAGTATATTTTAGACAATATAATATAATATAATTTTACAGAATGGTAGAGTAAGTCCTATCCTATGATGTGAAGAATTGCATGGCCTTAGAATCTCAGAATGTTAAGAGGCCTCAGTGGCTACCTAGTCTAACTTTTAACTGAAAAAACTATTCACTCTATTAGATACCACCACCAGCTCCTCACCAACAAGTGGTTATCCAGCCTCTGCTTAAAGACCTCCAAGGAGTGAAACATTCTACATCTTAAAGCCACCCATTCCAATCTCGGATAATTCTACTTTAGAAGCGTTTGATGCATTTGTATTGTTAATATAAACATTATATCTCTTTATATATTTTCTTCCTGTGTGTTGTTCATAATATATGAAAAAAAAAAACACATGACTTATATGGAGGAGGTTTTTATCCCACTACTTTACTGAAGTTATTTATCATTTTATCTATAAATGTGGGATTACTATGAATAGAAGGTCAATACTTATCTAATTACATGACTTTTTTTTCCTATACCACCCCACTTTAAAGAAGGGAGGCCTTGCAGCTTGAGGAGATTCTGCCATCCTGCCTTATGAGTGAAGGAGGTCTAATACAATACAATCTAATACAATACAGAACAAATAGTATAATACAAATACATCCATAAGCATGAACTTCAGACACCCTGGGGCTATGAGTTTTCTAATCTAATCACAATATGCCTCTGGTAGATCAATTTCCACCCACTGCTACCCATTATTGTTGTTTGTTCATTCTGGAAAAGGACCATGACATCAGGAAAGTGATGCCATGACATGCAAGTGAATTGGATTTGGGAAAGAGAGGGCTGTGCAAAGTCACCAGCCTCACTTTCACCTCCAGAACTATCTGAAGTTGCCAGATATAGACCAGGACAAATGGAGATGGCCCAGGATGCAGTGATGGTCCTTGACCTATTCAAGTTAAGGTTCTTAACAGGTCTCTGTTTACTGAGACAAAGCCTATTCAGTGATTAAGGCTTAATAAGAAAAGAAGCAAAGAATGATTTCTTTAAAAAAAAAAAAAAAGATCTGGAAGGGGAAGACCCTCAATGTTTCCAGACAAAATAAAAACAATTTCCATTTACATTAATGCCTGAAATAATTACCCATTGTCTAAACTACTCCTTCCTCTAAATGTAACCCCCTTTCCCTAGTCCTTATTTCCCTTATTGCCAACCTACTATGTCCTACTTTCAAATCTTTCTACTCCTTAGATTCTGCCCTCCAAATTCCTTTCATTTAAATCTCTTCCTCTGATGTTCTTTCCATCTTCTTGTGCTCCTAAAGGGCATTTCCCTCCAAATGACACTGCATTCCGGACCAGGAAAGAGAAATCATAAGGAACTTACTAAAGTTCAACTATTTGCATTCCTACATGGAAATACAATATCTATAACTCATGAGAGTTTTCTTAGCATTTGGATAGCTGAAGGGAATATATATGGATATACATATACACACATATATATGTATGTATAGGTGGGTGTACATGTATGTGTATGTATGTACATGTATACATAGATGGAGGGCACAGGATGAGTTGAATATGAAGGGATGATATCTAAGAAATAAAGAGATGAGAGAGGAATATACTGAGAAAAGGATAAAGGGAGAGATAGAATAGAGTAAATTATCTCACATGAAAGAGGCAAGAGAAAGCTATTATATTGGAGAGGGAGAGCAGGGAGGTGAAAGGAAATGAATCAACATTACTCCCATTGGGTTTGGCTAAAGGAGGAGATAACATACACACTCAATTGGGTATCTTATTCTACAGGAAAAAAGGGGGCAATGGGATAGGGAATGATGGGAGGAAGGGCATACTCTGGGAGGGGTTAGTCAAAAGCAAACATTTTTGAAAAGGGACAGGATCAAATGAGAAAACAGAATAAATGGGAGGTGGAATAGTATGGAGGGAAATTTAGTTAATCTTTCACAACGTGACTACTATGGAAATGTTTTGCCTAACTACATATGTATAACCTATATTAAATTGCTTATCTTACCAGTGGGGGTGGGTGAGGAGGGAAGAAGGGAAAGAATATGGAACTCAAAGTATTAAAAACTAATGTTAAAAAAATATATATTGTTACATGCAACCAGTAAAAAAGATATACAGTCAATGGGATATAGAAATCTATCTTGCCCTACAAGAAAGTAAAGGGGAAGATGGGAAGGGGAGGAATGGAGAGGGTGGTATATGAGAGGGCAGACTTGAGAAAGGAGTAATCAGTATGCTTGCTGTCTTGGGATGAGAGATGGGGAGAGATGGGGAAAAAATTTGGAACTCAAAATATTGGGGAAATGAATGTTGAAAATGAAAAATAAATAAATTCTAGAATAAAATAATAAAAATAAAAAAATACATTGCTTTGTGATTTCCTGAATATACATCAATCACATAGAAGCTGATCTAGGTGCTCTCTCTTATGTTTGGCTAACTGCAATGGATAGTTAATGTAAAGGATCTCGGCTGAATCAATACTGTATATCATCTTTGCCTTTCATTGTTGAATATCCTTCTCCTGCTACAGTGAAGTAAATCTTTTTTTTGTTGTTGAGTGACATACTGTGAGTGTTTAGTTTTGTTGTAGAATTGAACATAAACTACCAGAAAACTCAAAATTTGAATATGAACTACCTGGGCACTGGTCTTTGTTAGTATCGACTCAGAATACAGGACCATTTCAATGGGTTTTGTAAAGTATCTCTTTTTTCTGTTTTTGTGAGCAGTGTATTTAGAGCAGTTATCAATTCTTTAAGTATCTGATGCAACTTGAAAATCCATTTGAACCCATTTTTCTTTTCTTCTTTTTAATTGCTTTATTTTTCATTCTGATATCAGATATTCATTTTTCACTCTTTTGTTATAACTATTTTAAAATTCTGTGAATATTTTTCCACTTCATGTATATTTTCAGTTTTCTTAGACTCTAATAGAAATAGTCCATGAAACATACATGTATTTGTATATGAATCTCTTCATAAAGTTTCTTATTTATTGTTAATTCTGTCCTCATTTTTTTTCTTTTTAAGATCAATTTAGATATTAGTTAATTGTGATGGTAGTGGGGAGTGTGGAGGAGTGTCCACTATAGGTAGGGGTTGGGTAGAATTAGTAACTGATATATGGGAGATTCTTTTGTTGTTGGAAAGGCTTCATTTAGAAGTCAGAGAAATAATTGGTCAGTGACTTCTCTAAAAGTAGAAAAGAACTTAAAATGTGAAAGTGCCCAAGTTCTAGGAACACAAAGAAAAATCAAGGAAGAGAGCATCTAGGCAGAGCTGACAGGCTCACACATGCCTTAATAGCCTCAGCATGTAACAGAGGAAATGAGGAAACTGATGTAGAAAGAGGTTAAATGGCTTGCCTGCAGTCAAAGAGCTTGTATCTCAAGTCTCATTTGAACCCAGATTTTTCTAAATCAAGACCTAGTACTTTATTCACTCAAGCACCTATTTCACATCTTTGCAAAGTTCTGTAATAAACTAACAGTTTCTAGCATTTTCCCTTCATGATATAGATATTCCATATATCTTTACTATTAGAATAAGAACTCTGTCTTCTCTAAACGTTGTGTTACCTTGAATATTTAGCACAGTACACTGCTAATGGCAGAGAATTAACTGGATTGTTTGGGGACATGTTTATATAAATATATAAATGTATATATACATATATATATATATATATATGTACACGTACGTATATATATACATACATACATACATACATATATATATTTACTTCTTCTGGACATGTAGCCAATACTGTTAAGGTCAGGGTACCATTCTTATTACAGGTTGAGTAATTCAAAAGTTTTAAGTTGGAGTAGTTAATATGCAGGGAAAGATAAGCAGAACCAAGAGAACATTATACACAGTAACCATTGCATTGTACAATTATCAACTGTGAATGACTTAGCTATTGTCAGCAATGCAATGATCCAAGACAATTCCAAAGAAGTCATGATGAAAAAAACCCTATCTAACTCCATATAAAGAGTTCATGGAGTCTAAATGCAAATTGAAACATACTTTTTATAAAATTTCCTTTTTATTTTTGGGGTGGGGGGGAGGTCTGGTGTGACTGCACATATATAACCTATATCAAATTGCTTGCCTTCTCAACGTGTTTGTGTGGGAGGGTGGAGTGGAAGATGAGAAAGTAAGAGTATTTGGAACTCAAGGTTTTTTTTGTGTTTTTTATATTTAAAAATTACATATAATTAGGAAAAAAACAAAATATTTGAAAATTAAATAAATTGTTACTGAATTTATTTAGTAGGGAAAAAAAATGGAGGGAAGGAAGGGAGAAGACAACTTAATAAGCATGTGCTATGTGCCAGCAATGTGCTAAGCTCCAGGGGTGCAGAAAATAGGAAAAAAGATAGTCCTTGTGTTCAAAGAGCTTACAATATAATGGATGAAACAACATGCAAAGCAATCTATACAAGCAAGCTATATTATATACCAGATGAAGAGGAAATTATTTAAAGTAGCAAAGCACTGAAATTGAGAGGTTGAATAAGGCTTCCTGTAGCAGGTGGAATTTTAGTTGAGATTTAAAGCAAATTATATATCTATAGACTCATATCTCTATGTATCTATATATCTATATGTGTTTGTGCATATATGTATATACCTCATTATATATGTATACATACATATATGTCAAGTGACTTGTCCAAGATCAAACAGCTAGTGAGATACTAAGGTCAAATCTGAACTCATGTCTTCCTGAATCCAGATGCAGTGCTCTAAGCATAGTAATACCTAGCTGCCTGCTCATAAAGTAAGTAAATAAAATACGGCTATTTATAATAAAACAAATCAGTTAAATTATTTGTCAAATATATATAAAACTTTTTAAAAAATAAAATATTTTAATTCAAGGGTGGGGAGCATGTGACCTCAAGGACATAAGTGGTCTTCTAGGTCTTCAAGTGTGACCCTTCGATTGAATACAAACTTCACAGAACAAATTCCCTTAATAAAAGGGCAGGTTTCCCACCCCTGTGTTGGTGTCTCTTTTTAAATTGGATTTTGATAAATTACAGTCTATTCTAGTTTAATATATTGCTTAAATTCCTTAAATCCCTGTTTATAGATGAGAAATTGTCACTACTTTTCATATGTAAAAAGTTATCAAAATGAAACTATCTTGAATTCCCTCATTCTGAGTATTTCTTATTCTCAAATCTTTTGGTGGTTGTTCTTAGCTTACCTCAACAACCACAGCACACCATAAGTCTTAGCTTTCCTGACAGTTTGTTTTCAAAGAATTTACTATACTCTTGCCATAATCTTATATTCATCTTGTTACTGTTAGGGAATATTTCTTACCTTATCTTATACTTACTTCAACTCCTGGTCTATAAGCCTCTCCGCTCTGAGAGCCGCTTCTTTGGATCGAATATCCGGCAGTGAATGCTCAGGCTGCAATCACAGAATGTCCCCCACAAACACACGCTGCACCGTGATATGAGTTTCAATCGTTTCTTTCTATTCTATCACTATTATTACATGCTGAGCGTGCTAGCGTGCAAGACCCAAAAGACAAAAATGGCCGAGAGAGCTACACACACACACACACGGTTCCCCTTTTTATACCCTAGCTTTTGAACTCCGCCTCCGAGTGCCGTCATCGCCCAGTGAGCCACTCACGTACCGTCCCGAAGACAAGGAGACATCTCGCGTAATCATGCCGTCTTTATTGCCAACGTGGCATCGTAGTTCCAACCCTAAGGCTGAACTGAGTGCTCATGATCAAGGCTAACAGACATGTGCGGGCCTCTACTCCATCCCCAGACTGTCACGGTGCACTCCCAGCTGCTGATGATGTCAAACACCCTTACAGTTACCTATCCTTGTTTCTATCTCTTATAGAAACATATGAGTATATATGTATACTATTGATATGTTTGTATAAAATATGTAAATATATAAAGATTTATATCAATACATGGACCTACACATATATGCATGAATGTATAAAGGTGTCTTCTACATACATGAATAATGTGCATGCACGTATAAAGGTGTATACATACATGCATAATATGCATGTGCATATATTTGAAGATACTCAAGTATTTTAATCTATGTAAAATTAATATGTGCATATTTACTAAATAATACATATATATATGCATGTCTGTATGTTTTGCTTGATAAGTCCTGAGATCTCTTGATAGAATTTTTGTCCTCATGAGAATGTTTTCTTTTGTGTATCCAGAATTTCATTCTTAAGAGTTTGTCACCTTTCCTGAGATAACTTTTTCAATGGAGGCAGGGCAAGGTCAAGAAGATAAAACAAACATTTATCAAGAGCCTATTATGTACCCGACATTGTGCTAAGTACTTTACAAATATCTCAGATGATCCTCACAATTATCCTGGGAGATCTACTACCATTATCCCAGTTTTATAGTTGGGGAAATTGAGGCACACTGTGGTTAAGAGACCTGTCCAGTTTCACAGAGCTAATAAGTGTCTAGTCCATATTTGAATTCTGGACTTTCTGACACCAAACCAAATGTTCTTATGCATTGTGCCACCTAGTGTGCCATAGAATTATAATTCTTGGAATACCAACTATCCTTTTTCTTAATCATTTGAAATTGAATCTCCCCAAAACTAGAATGGATGACAGGGTATTCGTTCCTTTCCTCTCCTCTATTACAGTCTCTATGGCCACACACTATGCTTTGTCATTACTCACAAATAATCCACCTCTGGAATCAAAACTCTGACATTTTTTGTATCTGATCATAACCTTACTATTCTGTAATTAAGGAGGAATAATTATTTCCAAAATTTCTGTCATTTCCACCTCAACAGCCAGTTCCTTCTTGTCCCTGAGAATTATATCATAGGTAGAATTTCTTTTTATTCAGACTTCCACCAAGATAGTGGAGTAAGTTGTAAATCACTGCAGCTCTCCTATATTCACCTCTAAACAACCATAAAATAGTGCCCCAAAACAAATCCTGGAAGAGCAAAGCCAGCAGAAAGATTAGGTGGAGTTGTCTTTTAGCCCAGGAGACTTAGAGGATTAACCAGAAAGGTCCATCTTACTCAGGTAAAAGGGGAATGCAATCCAAGACATGAAGTATCCCAGAAAGCCAGGAGCAAGCCCCACCTCACCAAACCAGCAGATCCTCAGTCCCTGTGTAGAGGAGCAAGCAAATGCCAATACCAGGGACACTGGCTGACTCCAACTCTGAGAACCACCACATGCTTCGGGTAGCCCTAAACAGGTAGATGTCCTCCAGTAGCTGGACCTCCAAGTATTTCAGTGTTTCCCAGGGCTAGTAGGTGTCCTCCAGTGACTAGACCTTTATGTGCTTCAGCACAGATCCAGGTAAACAAGCATCCTCCATCATGACAAGAAAGCAGGCCAGACTTCCATATGCTTCAGAAACAGGCATCCTCCAGCAGTCAGACCTCCACACCCTTCAATATAGGCCTGGGGAAATGCAGAAAAACCCAACCTGGGCTTAGAAGAATCCAGACCCCACCAGTAGCATCCCAACTCAGCACTAGGTAAGCTGCCATGCCCCTACAGCCTCCAATACAACCAGCCACCAACCATCACACTCCCCTCAATATAGAAACAAACAGTAGGGTCTCCCATGGGTCTCAGAGCAGCATCACTGCAGCACCAGGTAAACAACCAGGAACCTGTAGCCACTGGCACAAGAAGCCTGAGACAGAGCCTTTTCCACCCTGAGAACAGAGATCAAATTTAAAAGAAAAGAAACAGGATAAAAAAAAAAAAAGATGAGCAAAAAAAAGAACAAGAAAGTGTCTGACCATAGAAAGTTATTATGATGTCAAGAAAGATTAAGATACAAACTTAGATGAGGACAACAATGTCAAAACACCTATGGGCAAAACCCCAAAGAAAAATGGGAAGTGGTCTCAAGCCTAGAAAGACCTCATGGAAGAGCTCAAAAAAGGAGCTTAAAAAAATGTATTAAGTGAGGTAGAAGAAAAATTGGGAAAAGAAATGAGATTGATGCAAAAGAATTATTAAAAAAAAGTGTCAACAGCTTAGAAAACTGGTTAAAAAGTAGAATTGGTCAAACAGAAAAAGAGAAACAAAAATCCTCTGAAGAAAACTCTTTAAAATTAGATGATTAGAATTAGCCAAATGGAAAACAAAGTATAAATTGGCCAAATGGAAAAGAAAATACAGAAGCTTTGCCTATACCAAACTGATCTTGGACCTGCTTTGCTTTTTATTGTTTGTTTTGTTTTGCCTGAGAATATATGACCAAGCAGCAATGCTGATTTTAAAGTTTTCGGCCTTGGTGCTGAGAGTTTGGGAGATCTAAGTTTCTTAATCAAAGCTGGCTTGTATCATGAAGATTTTTTTTTTTTACAACTTCTAGCACCAATGCAATATTTACAGAGCCCACGATCACAATGAAGACCATCACTATAAATAACTGCATAACCTTCAATTGCAAATATATCCCAGATTCTCCAGGTAGAGAACAGAACAGAAGGGTTTATTCAGACACCAGAAGACCAAATCCCAAAATCAGTAAGTGGATTCCATTGTAGTACCAAAGATATTCTAAAGCCATAATAATGCTGAAAGCCACAGGATCCTTCAGTCTTCCCACAAGCCAATATCGATTCCCACAAACCAATACAAGATCAATATTTACTCACAAACCTCTCTATCTCCTTAATGAGTGTCCTTTCTTTCAATGTCTGGCTAGCTCTCAGTACCAGCTTCCCTTCAGCAAAACTCCTCCCACCACAGGCTCCATGTGACTACATTCAGCCTATCAGGGGCAGAGTTTATCATCATAGCAGGGGAACTTCTTGTGGGCTCTGCTGCAGCAAACTCCCCCCTGTATCTATTAAGGGGCAGCTAAGATTTTCAAATTCCCATTCCCATTACACAACTGTATACCCTTCTCAAACAAAATGACAACAATGATGAGTCCATTCCATGTACCAGCTGGTCAAATTGTTAACTGGAGGTTCCAGTACTGAAGGAAAGGCAAAATGCCTAATCACCATTAAGTGTTCTGTGTTTCAGTGCATTGTGTATCAAACACCTAGAAGACTATATTAGGAGATATGGATAGTAGTTCCAGGTTTGTCGTTGTATACTTATGAGGTTGTTTTTGTTTTTGCCCATAAGCATAAATATTTGAATGTGCATATGTGTGTATGTGTACATATACACATACATGTATACACACATACACATGTGTATACATACATAAATGCATAAGAAATAAATTACTATCCTATACTTAATATGATTTGGATATTGAGTACTTTCTACTCCAATACTCCCAACTGAGTACTGGGGAAACCCAGGAGACCTGGGGAATCATGTCTAAGCTTTAAGTTATTTTTTCTCCTCTTTCCCTCCTCTTCTTTTTCCTTCTCTTCTATCTTCTCCTGTATCCCCGCTTCCACCCCAACTAGAAAGCAGAGTAGAATGCCCCTCTTTTTTTTTTCTCTTTCTATCCAGTTTTCTGATAATTCTCTTGGTTCTCCTCAGCTACATATTTTATTCAGTTTTTCAGAAAAGGTGAGGATCCATATTTTAGATCTTCTAATTGTTTGGTATTATCTTCTCCTTATAGATAAATGTGGAAAATGGACAGTTTTGGCACATGTAAAACTCTTGCTAGTGCCATTGCACGCCGCCATCCTTGACTTTAACTCTTTCTTTCTTAGTTTTCCTCCCTTAACTCTCCATGTTCTGCTATAAATGAATTCAGGTAGCTAGAATTCATTCTCATAAACTCAAATGATAAAAGGACAATGGAAACATCTCAGCAGTCAACAGAATTGTTTAAAAATATCAAGGGAATTGTAAAACAATTTCAATATACAAATTTAAAAATAAATTAAATTAATTTTTAAAAATCTAAACATTTGTAATATGATCCCAAAATATATTTATCTGCATGTAGCATAAATTGTTAAGGAAACAGCAGAGAAGAGTAAAGATAAATATAAGCTAACCCAAGATTGTTTTAGCTTCATTCTGAAGGGTGCACAACTCAGCCACAATATAGAGAGATGTAAAATCTTAAGAATAATCCAAGAGCATTTAGGTATATCCAGATAACATGCAAAAACTGCAGTAATTTGAAGAACCAGTTGAAGTGAAAGAGATGTTTTGGTCTAAGTCAGGAACAGGATGAAATAAACAAAGTAATCAATATGTCACCAATGATATATGAATTCTGGTAACTTGAAGAAACTGGATATGTAATTAGAGCAGTGAAGTCTTTTTGGCAAGCATAAGAGAGAATTATGCATTTATAAAAGTGTCATTTTTTGTTAGGGAGAATGCAACTTTAGCCAGGCCAACAGGGTAGCCATTGCCAGAGATCAATATAATCACTGAGAGAAGTCTAAATTCTCACTACTCACCTTCTGAGTGGTTTAGAGGTTGGGTTTGTGGAAGGGGAAGTGAGAATGCTCATGGGAACTTAGCCAGTTCCAGCATTTGGGTCCTGAAGAGAAGCACTATCTCAGTACATTACACATAATTAAGACATCCACAGACACAATTATACTTCAGTGTTTTTCTGATGTCCTAATAATGTGACAACAGGATATCTTAAATATTTCCATTAGTGGCATATCTTATCTTTCCTCCACTGTAAGGCTTTTCACCATAAAAGTTTCCATTTTAAAAAGAATCAGTGGGGAGGAGGCAGAAGGATGGAAGAAAGAAGGAAAAAAAGGGCATGAATGAAGTTGGGGGGGGCGAGGAAAGTTCATGAATAAATGAATTAGAAGTAATATATTCCTGCCTTTTTAGAACTAAATAGCATGTAAACTATTCCCTTCTGACTATATACATTGTTCTAAGAGGGAAAAAGTGACTGCTGCTTAGGAAGTTGTGACTCAGTGATAAAAAACCTGCTTAGAAATGACCATGATTGCTCAACCATATCTATACATGTGCCAAGATGTAAAGTGGAGACTATAGTTGACACATAAAGAACACATTTATGGTTCCCTCAGTCACATGCCTGATATCATTTAAGGGCTGCCAATTTTAAAATTAAGGGACATTTTTTTTTTCCTAACCATAGAAAGTATAAAGCTTCTTTTAACAGAGCAGTTTTTGGGGCCGCTAAACCTATACCTTGACTTATTTCCATATTAAAAATCAATAATATTTTAAGAGTGAAGACATTAATATTTAAATTAATATAAGGTATTTTTCAGAATTCTTTATAGACTTTTTTTAAAGAAAGAAAACCTTAAGTAGAAGGAAGGAAGGAATAAAGCTAAGAAGGAAGGAATGAAGGACAAAACATTTATTAAGTGCTTATTTTATGTGCTAGACACTGAAGAAATCTCTCTCCTTGCTAGTGTAGACCTCTTATCTTTGTTAGCTATGTCCTTATGTTATTAACATTCTATTTTTTTAACTGTCTGTGTCTGTATATGTTGTTTTTGTTGAGTCATGCCTGATTCTTCATGATTCCATTCAGCAAAGATGCTGGAAAGGTTTGCCATTTCCTTCTCCAGATAATTTTTTAAACGAGGAAACTGAGGCAAACAGGATTAAGTGACTTGCCGAGGGTCACATAGTCACTGTTTCAAGACAGATTTGAACTCAGGAATATGGATTTTTCTGACTTCAGGTCTGCCACTCTATTCACTGTGCCATTTATCTGCTCTGTGTTTATGTATATAGCTTGAAAGGTATATACATTTCCTTTTCCCTCATACTTAGGGACTCCTTTTCTTAGAACTTTCTAAATCAGCCCTACCTTGGGCAATTCTTCTATCAGAGAATGCTGAAAATTTTTACTAAATTAAGAAATCTCATCCAAGTGAAAGAGAAACAGAGCAGCCAGACAGATATTCTTTTGGCTTCTAAATTTGTTGCACAGCATTTTCTTGGGTAATAGATACCCCATAGTGTTAGAGTGGAAAAGAACATCAGCACATGTGGCTTTGAAAATGTGAACATTAAATTTTAATAAGGGGATTGTAAAAATTTGGAGATCAACAGAAGACCTTGATAAAGATTAAATCTGTTGGTCAGAGGTTAATAGAAGCAGGGTAAAGGGAATAGTTTATGTAATGAAATGAAGAAATCCCTCAAACAGCATTCTTGGAGTTATGGGACACCAAATTAGAAGCATAGCACTTGCAAGAAAAGGAGGGCTCCTAAGGTTGTTGTCATTCCATTTGTTGCTTGAGATTATACCAAATGACAAAGTTTTTGAGTTTTTATCCTCCCTTTGCAGAAAAAGGACCTATATTTATTTTTTTTTACTTTTTTATGTTTTAATTTATTTATTTCTAGTTTTCAACATTTATTTCCACAAGATCTTGAGTTATAATTTTTTCTCTCTGCATCTTTTCCCTACCTCAAACCCCAAAATAGCAAGCCTACTAAGTACCCCTTCCCCCAATCTATTTTCTCTTGTAACCTTCTTGTAACCTTGACCCCTCTAATTTTCTAGTAGGGCAAGATGGGTTTCTATATGCTAGTACCTGTCTATGTTATTTCCCAGTTGCACCTAAAAAAAAAAAAACAAACAATTTTGACACATTTGTTTTTAAAACTTTGATTTTCAGATTTTTTCTCCCTTCCACTCTCCTCACACATGCCCAGTGGGAAGATAAGCAATTCAATATGGATTGTACAGGTGTAGTTACCAAATCATTTCCATAGTAGTTACATTGTGGAAGACTTACTATATTTCCCTCCATCCTATCCTACCCCCCACACCTTCTGTTTTCTCCTTTGACCCTATCCCTTTTCAAAAGTGTATGCTTCTAACTACCCTCTCCCCCAATAGGTCCTCCCTTCTATCCTCCCCCCTCTTATACCCTACCCCCCTCTATTTTCCCACAGGATAAGATACCCAATTGAGCGTGTATGTTATTCCCTCCACAGGTTGAATTCAATGAGAATCAGATTGTTCCATTCCATTCCACCTTCTTGCTCTTCCCCTCCATTGTAACAGTTTTCTCTTCATTCTTTTATATGAGATAATTTACCCTGATCTGTCTCTCCCTTTGTCCTCCCAATAAATTTCTCTCTCACCTCCTAATTTTATTTTTTAGATATCATCCCTTCATATTCAACTCATCCTATGCCCTCTATGCATACACAAACATACAAATGCCCATACTCACAAATGTATTTATATACACATACATCCTCTTATACATACATATATATGTATACATACATATACACATACATATAAATGTGTGT
>CM053587.1:192827819-192840105 GCA_028646515.1 Pseudochirops corinnae
ACTGCTCACAACTGCCTCTGAAACTGAGTCTTTCTGTGGGGGAGCGTTCTCTGACTCATCGGTTGGTGCCGGCATATGCTGAAGAGCGGGTGGAAGCTGAAGGCCAGAGGGGTAAGTATTAGAAGATATCCGGGTAAGTTAAAAAGATAAAACCCCTGGGACATAAGAACTGAGTCAAATGCTGGTTTTTTAAACTTAATCAGCAAAGATAAAGGCAGTGGGATCTTTAATTTTATGCAACTTTCAGTCAATTGTGGAACATGAAAAATGTGTTTTGCTATATAAAATTGTTTGTTAAAGCCTCCCTGTTCTCTTCTCATATTTTAATGTATTCTTGATTCTTTTTCTGGAGTACTAATATGATCTGTAAATTTTTCTATTCTTTTGGTGTCCCTCCTCCCTGAAGTAACTTTTGAAATAATTCTTTAATGCTTTCAAGATTATTTTGTCTTTTCCACACATTTCCTAGCTATCTCTTTGGTATAGTCCATATAGTCTTCTCAATTTAATTTTTTAAAAGACTCATTTCCATTCTCTTGTTTAGTATATTCTGAATTTAGGTGTTACCATTCAAATGTATTGATTTTCTTGAAATCTATGATAAAATCCAATTGCTTCAGAAATGCTGACAAGTCAGTTCCAGTTACTGGAATTTGTTGTATCTATTGTCCTCTGAATATATCTTTTATATGTGGTTGTTTTGTATCAAGTGCCTTGGTGGTCATGTCAAAATTTTCACACACTTATTTTCACTTTTGCTGATATTTACTAATTTGAGAAGGGTAAGTACTTTTAATTTGCTGCTCTTCTCCACAGTGTTTAATTGAAGGAGTTTTTATTCAAAACTGATATTGAGAAGGATGTTTGACAAGGACAAATCAAATATTTGCTGGTTAGGGAAATTCCTGCCCTCTTCTGGTCTTATTGTAGAAAATGCTTGAAACCATTAAACTTTAAAGACAGTGATGATGAGGTCAATATCTTTGCTTTTTTTCTTTTTTTTTTGGGGGGGGGGCATTAGCAGCCTGTTTGAACAGGTAATTTTCTTGCACTATAATTCCATGCAATGTCTTTTTATATTTATTCTTTCTTCTAATTTAATTGATTTTGATCTTTCCTCTAACTAGTCATTCATCTGACTTCATGGAGAGAGCAAATCCTGAAAATATTCCCAACCACAGCAACCAATGATATCTTGTCTATAAGATAAAGACCATTTCATTTTTTGTGATGCTGGTTTTTTGTGACATCCTGTATCATCTGTATCTTCTTGTATCTTATATCCTCCAGTTTCCTCTTAAACAAAGAATTTCTGGTACATATGATTCATGATTTTATATAGTAATTTGTGATATATAGGCATTATAATTCTGAGTAGTCCATGTGACTTCAACTTCATATAATTCTTTAATCTGAACTATATTTTCTAAGATACCATCAACCAACTTCCCCTGTACTGGTTCCCACTTTCATTGAGACAATGTCTGTTTTTCTCCTAATATACTATGCATCTCTCCCTGAGACATTGTATTATCTGTTCCATCTTTTGTGGTTGAAGGGGTCTCTCAAGTTACATTTCTTAACTGTTCTCAATTTGATTCATTCAAAGTCCTCCAACTGATGATGTGAACACCTCAAAGACAAGTAAAGGAATTCAGATATTTAAAATTGTATGATTGTGATAAAATTTCCCTTTATTATGTATCTTATTTTAGTAATTGTTTATAGCAATTGCTCTGTCCTGAATCATTTCAAAAAGCCTTACAAATTCAACAAGAAATTTGTCATCAAGCATAAACTAGAATTAGCTTTATCATGACATTTTTGCTTATACTAAAGCCAGGAGATATGGTCAAGTTCTTTTATTTTCATGTCTGAATTTGTTATTATATGATTTAGTTAATATATATATATATATATATATATTTGTTTTTTCCTGTATCCTGTATCATCTTGCAAAGTTTTTGTAATGTGGAAAAATTTGGTCATCTTTACTGGTATCTTTAGAAGTAGAAATCAGGCTTTCCATATCAAAGCAATGACAATTTTACAATATTAGAGTTATGTAAGCTGTTTGTGAGAATGAATAATTTTACGTTCCTCATGTGGTAGAGTGGTCCTTTCAATCTGCTGATTTCTGTTTGCTGTAAGAGCTGTTGTTAACTGTTCTTTATAGAAAATGGAGAGATATGATAGCATCTCTACTTACAGAATTTTGTTTCTTCCTCTCTCCTTTGCCATGAAGAGATTAGGGTCAGATTATAGTAGAGTGAAAAACCTGAGTATCACTGGCCTCAAACTAGATAGCAGTGGAGCACTGGTGACTTGGCCTGTGTCAAGTGTCTTTGTGATGCTGAAAGAGAACCATTCAGGTTTAGTTAAATAAGATTGTCATATTATTAAAAAAATAATAGCCAGCTACCCTTCCAGTTGGCAACCACTCTCACAGCCTGGCACAACTAAATCCAAGGATTCAGAAATCTGAAAAATTAATACTTGCAGTGATCTATTTAATTTTTTTTCCATGCAAATTCCCTATGCTGCTTCATCTCCTTCCTTTATTTTTGAAGATATAATCATCAAGGAATCTGAAATTACTTTTATCTTACCCTCTTCTGATCCAAATTAAAATTATAGTGCTTATATTTTAAAGAATTTCATTTTACTTTCCTAACATATTTTGTGTCTTAAAATGTATGTGTGTATATATGTACTTATCTGTATATACACATACATATGCACTCACGTGTGTATGTGCATGTATACACACACACATATATATGTATAGGTATATATGTGTATGTGTGTACACATATAGTTACCAAGTTTTTCATATGCCCAAGATCACCTAGGAAAAAGATATCTGCTTCTAGGAGAATCACGTGGGTGAGCACAGTTATGTCCATTAGCTTTGGGGACAGAATAGGCTGTGGATTAAAGCAACAAGACTGGAGCAGTCAAAATCTTCTCAATTTTCCCCCTTCCCAACAGCTAACCAAAAGTGTGAAGATCTTCTTCATCCCCAACATGTTTGTCATGAAATAAACTGGGTGAGCACAATGATTGCCATTTTGTACACCCCTTTCAAGACCCGTGTCCCTGAGAAACAAGATTGGGGTTTTGATATGGCATATTTTGTTTTTCTTTTTCAATTCTAGTCATTGACAATGGAGGCTCCTTACCTAGACTTCAGTTATAGTGAAATTGAAAGCAAGATTCCAGGATGGATGTTCCTGCCATCCCAACAAGGAAGATGTACAAAGATACAGCGCTTGGTATGTGAGTACAAGAAGGGTCTTTGGATTTGGGACTTTGTGGGACCAAGCTATAAAACAACTGAGTTAAGCTGTGAACCTAATCCCCTTCAACTCTTCAGAAACTGAGATGGTACTAGTAAGTACCATGCCCACCATATGTTGAGAGTGAGGAGTATGTGTATGTTTGTTCTTGCTGCATTTTTAAGTAAATATTAATTTATAAAAGTTAATATGACTGTTAAGTGCTTAAATTATACTAAGGTTCAAAGAACCCCCTTAAATTTAAGGGAACAACATGAACACAGGGTGGAACTAATAGCAAAGTGATTAGATGATCCCCAAACTACTTTAGGGGTACCTGAGAACTCTCTTGGAGGGGTGGAGTGTAGCATACTTGGCCTTCAAGAAACAAGTGCTAGGATAGGCAATTTTGCTGTCTGCTTTGGGGGTATGTTTTACCCTATTCCCCTACCCAACATGCTATCTCTTATAATAAAGATAAAGAAATAGATGAACAAAAGTAACAAAACACTGTTTGGGTTTGAGAGTATACACATTATTAAACACCTATAATCCTCCACTTCTTCCAGGAAGGGATGAAGTTGCATTTGCTCAGTTCTTCACTGGGGTAAACTTGGTCATTATAATTATCATGTAGTGACATTTCAAAAAGAAGTTTCTATAATGAAAACTGTTTCTTACCCTCAGTTAAAAAAATGATCCCTTTTTACCATTTAAGCAATAAAATTCAGAAATGGTCTTATTGCCTGTTTAGACCTACCAATTCAGCCACACCTATTCCATGAATACTTTGAGGGAATTCTGATAAAAATCTTTTTAATACAATGATCTTTGCTCTCGGGTTGACTGTCAGTTACCTTTTAATAAAGGTGGAGGAATAATTTATCAATTTAGAATGAAACAAACCAGCCATGATTAGAGACAAATTTTTTTGTTTTTAAGATGATACTTTGATGCTTCAATGGAGGTACTCATCAATATTGGTACCTCTCCTACAAAGACAACAGCATGGTGCAATGGAAAGAGTAATGAGTTTGAAGTTAAAAGGACAAAGTTTTGAATCTTCACTCTTCTACTTCATCCCTAAATGGCCTTTGACAAATTGCTTAACTTCTTTGGGCCTCAGTTTTTTCTTAATTCAGACTAGATGAGCTCTGCAATCCCTGTAACCTATCAATATCTGATCTTTTTACTAGTTCATATTATTCATAGTCATATTCTTCTGGCCATGCTTTATGGATTAGAGTAGGGGTTTTTAACCATTTTTGTGCCATGGAACTGTTTTCTAGTCTGGTGAAGTCTATTACTTCCTTTTAGAATAAAGGGCTTTAAAAAGATAAAATAAAATATATGGTATCAAAAGGAAATGAATTATATTAAAATATAGTTATTAAATATATATGTATGTGTGTTACTGTATAAATAAATGATAGATTGGTAGATATATATGAGTTTTATTGACTGAAGTTTCAGAATCTCTACAGAATTTACAAATATCCACTATAAATTGTCAGTTGAAGTTTTTAGGAGGCAGCTTACCATAGTGTGTAGAGTGCTGGGTTGAGAGTCAAGAAGACTTGAGTTTGGATATTTCTTTAGCTACTTCCTAGATGTATGACTTTGGTTAAGTTATATAACTGTTATCAGCCTTAGTTTCTTCATCTCTAAAATGGCCATAATAAATATACTTATCTCACTGTGTGCTATGAGGACCAAATAACATAGGTAAAACAATTTACAAACAATACCAAACTAGTCCACAGGAAGGTTCTTGGCACTTGACCACTAAGGTAACATAGTTCTGAAAGCCCAATCCAAATCTCAGGGGGAAATAGGGCAAGGGCAGCAACCAAGCACTTCAATACAAAGGCCCAGTAAGTACTGCACAAGCCAACCAAGCACCTATTCAGCCTGTTCCAGAGCCAGAGCAAAAGAAAGGGTCAGGGTAGTACTTGGGAAACAAGGAAACTATTTTATATCAGCATCATCCTCTGAGTCTTCAAAGGCAAATGTTCCTCAAAGTCTAGAGTATCCCTCTTCTGGTAGTTATGGCAGATCTATCTAGAGTTCTCATGATGAGGGATAAGGGGTGGGGGATTTCTAATGAGATCCTTTCTAGGTTCATTGTCGTCTGAAAGAATTACTGGACTCAGCTGTCCTTTGGCAGAGTCATAAAAGTTAATTGTTATATTGAGGTAAGGGGTTGCAACCTGAAAGGAATTTAAGGCAAAGTTATAAAGTTATGCTTTTCAGCGAGCAGGGGGAGATAGAAAGAAGACCTGCAAAAGGGGAGGGTTTAGTGTGACACTCTTCAGCGGGTAGGGGTTGTAATAGAAAAAGCCTGCAGAGTGCTGGGGATAGGAATGTAGTTTTTAAAGACATAGAACTTTCAATCATAGGTTCATTAAGCTAACAAGGTGGGCAAAGGTGGGATTAGTGAGGAATCTGGGAGTGGTTAAGTGCTTAAAGGGCCATGCATTTTTCATATCAACTGTGCTGGCGTATTGCTCATAATTCAATGGGAGAAATCAGATGGGATGGGGAGGGAGAGGTGTGGTTTTTGCCTTGACATGTCACTAGGTAATGTTTGGTCAAGGATGAATGACATAGGTCCAATATGGCTGCTGGGAGGATAGGCTTGATGTTCCAAATTTGGAAGTTAGACTGATTAGAGATCATCTTAGGAGGGAGTTATCTCCTTGATAATGTTGTTCAAGGTTTCTAAAGTGCAGCTGGCCACTAAGAACAAAGGAACTTTGTATTTCTCTCAGAATACTTGGGTGATTAAAGCATGAGAAACTATCTAGCAGACTTTGGGAAAAGACTTTGAGGCTGGGGGCAGAGGGGGACAGAGTTAATGCCATTATGGCTGAAGGAAAGTGTGACTTTTACAGCTTAATGGCACAGGCTTATTACAAACTGATGTTACATACAGTTACCCAACCACAAGTAAGATTTTTACAAACTGGGGTACAAAAGCCCCCCAAAATGATACAAAAGCACTGCTTCACTCTGATAAGTTCACAATCACATGGAGAAACTGTGGGAGATTTTTTACCTAAACAGACATTTCTAATATTCACATCCTACTGAATGTCTCCTCCTTCCCACTTTCCTCTATACATGAAAGGTGGAAAATTCTAGCAGAAAATCATAACCTCCCTGCTTTCCTGAAGGTAATAAGAGACAATCTGTCTCCTCCTCCTTCTACACACACACACACACACACACACACACACACGTGAATCACAGAATCTTAGCAATGAAAGGCATCTCAGATTTCATCAAATACAATTTACACATCAATACGAATCTGTTGCTCTTCAATTTATTGATGTCTATCTTAAATGTGGCATCCAGAACTAAAATAAGCATAATATTCCAGAATGATCTGACCAGGATAAAGAACAGTGTGTTTATCACCTCCTTATTTGTAGACACCATGACTTTTCTAATACAACCTGCATTTGCAATTTATGAAGGCTTAACAAGTCATAGGACAACATTTAAGAAGTCATTAGAATGAAAAGTGACAGCACATACAAACAGCAAGACAAAGCAATGATAGTATGATATCTCCATGATTTATAAACGTCGTTGACTTTCATTATGTTTCTTATATTACCCAATGAAGGTCATCATATTCCAGGATAGACTCCTACAAACTGTATAAGTCCTTGTTCTATAGAAGGGAAAGGGAGTGAAATAAGAAACCAAAAAGGGGAAAACTGTGAAGAGTGATTCAGAGAAAAATGGAGATGGGATTCACTTAGCTATGATGTCATGGATCTCCTTCCAAAAAAATTCATTAATGCATAGTTGTCAAAATGAACAAGTTACAGTTTAACTTTAAGATAAAAATAAAGATAGAAGCTGGTATTGATGAATTTTGGGAGATTTATTTTTAAAGGGAAAAGAAAAATAAAAAGGTAGCTCAATGATGTAAGAGAATACTGAGACTTTTTTTTTTCAGAAAGCCTGAAACTTGGATTTGAAAGTGTAGGGAAAAGATCAAGCATGAGCCTCCAGCTGATAATGTTGGAAAGGAAAGAAACATTAGTGAGATTGAGGCTTCTATCATTGTACAAATTATTCGTTAAGCTTTAAAAACCATTCTAGCACCTGTGTCCACTAGCATAATCTTAAAGTGGACAGATGGTAAAGCTAACTCAGAAGAGTTACCCTTATGCATAACTAGTGCTGTATCCAAGTAATGGCAAAGTTCAAACATATGACAAGAAACAGGGCTTTGATTTTACTGCATTTGTGTCCAGTCTGTTGTCAGAACTTACCTGTTACCATGAACAAAATGAGAATTACAGTTACACACAGTAAAAAAAAAATGTTCAGCAAGTCTTCAAATACTTTGAAATTCAGTCATAATGTTAACCCTTTTGTTGTTGGGTGGTAGATTTCATCAAGAGGAAGGTCAAGGAGCTCATCTCTAGGATGATGGATCACCTGAGGTGAACCTTGACATGGAAATATCACCATAAAAATAAAGCCAGTCAGTCATCCTCATAAGACCACCATTTTCAACATTGTGTCAAAGGTGGTTTGGCTTCTGCTGTTATTTCTGATATGAATAATTTGGTTTTGCTAATCTTTTTCAATGAGTTTAATCTTTTAGAACCTATTTTCTCTCAAACTACCTACACCAATACTCTAAATTAACTGGTAATTCTTGCCAAGTGAATCAGAATCTTGGTATATTCAATATGTTTCTGCTTTGCTTAATGTCACAAATCTTAAAATATTTAATTGGTGCAATGAATTTTTCTTCTACTTTCAAATTACAAATAATTTTTGTTTTAAGGAAATTGATGTATGTATGTGTGTATTTATGTAAGTTTGTGTGTATATGCATACACACTTCAATTGTTGGGTTTGTAAAGAAGAAAAATAATAACTAATAAAAGGTAACATTTCTATAGCACTTAGTATGTGCTAGGCACTGTGTTAAACATTTTTACCATTATTTTATTTGCCCCTTATCCCAACCCTATCAGGTAGGTGCCTTTATTATCTCTATTTTACAAATAAGTATTCTGAGGCAAAAAGTGATTGAGTGACTTGTGCTATCTGGATGCCTCAGAAAAAAAGCATGTCCTTTTAAAGATCATTTTTACCAAGAATTTAATTGGATTTCTATTGAGCTTCAATAACTTCAATCATAGAGAATCTGTCAAGATGTAATGGTCATTCATAAACCCTAAACTGAGTATCTTGCCACACAGGAGAGTAGAGGGGATGAAGATGAGAGGTGGGATGACAGAGGGGAGGGCAGGGTGGGAGGGAAGGGTTGCTGGAAGTGTACACTTCTGTAAAGGGACAGATGCAGGGTAGAGAATAGAACAAGGGGAGGGCGGTATAGGAAGGAAGGACATATAATCAGTCTCTCACAATGTGTTCTGCGTAAATATGCATGTACAGCCTGTATTGAATTGCTTATCCTTCCAGTGGGGGTGGGTGACAAGGGAAGAAGGGAAAGAATCTAGAATTTAAAGTTCAATAATCAAATGCTTAAAATATATATGTATATATTATTATTATTATTATTATTATTATTATTATTATTATTATTATTAACTACATGCAACTGGGAATCAAGATATACAGGCACTGCAGTAGGGAGACCCATCCTGCCCTACTGGGAAGTCAGAGGGGCGATGGGGGAGGACATAGGAGAGAGCAGATTGGGGAAGGGGCTATACAGTGGGATGTCTGTTTTGAGGTGGTGGGTAGGGAAAGATGGGGAGAATATTTATAACTCAAAATCTCATGGAAATGAGTGATGTAAACAAGAAAATAAATAAATTTATTTATTTTTTATAAAAAGATGTGATAGTCATTGAATTCTAACCAGTTAGATTATGTTCAAAGAATATGAAGAAAATAGGACATAAAGTGAAAATTAATATTCATCTTATTTATGTGAGTTATATGAGGAGGTGATATCACTTAGCTTGCAAGAAGAGACTACAACTTTGACTAACATACTCCACCTCTTCCATCACTTTTACATATTCTTTTGTTGTTGAGTTGTTTCAGTCATGTCCAACTCTTCATAACCCCATTTAGGGTTTTTTGGCAAAGATACTAGAGTGTTGCCATTTCCTTCTCCAGCTCATTTTACAAACAAGATTAAGTGACTTGCTCAGGGCCACATAATTACTAAGTGTTTGAGGTCAAACAGGAACGCAAGAAGAGGAGTCTTCCTGATTCTTGACCTGGCACTCTCTCCACTGCACTACCCAGCTGCTTACATATCCTGTTTGCACCCAAATTTGTTGAAGGCCTATATTCCCTGAATCTTCTGGGAACTGGCCATATACCTGGAAAATTGAACCGCAGAAAAGAAATATAAAATTGTGCTCAAGGAAGAGATGTATTTAATGGGAACCATCTTCTGCATAAACCATAAGGGAAAAAATTATCAGGTCAATAGCAGACATAGCAATATAATATCAATGAATACTACTACAAAACTTTGTATTATTGTATTATTTGTATAATTTTATTATTGTGCCATTTTTGGCACAAGTCTTACTGAAATCAAATCATTAAGTAAATTATTCTAAGCACATTTGCTACAATAAAATGAAATACAAAGGTGTAGATATAAACATTGCCTTTCTCTCCCTGTCCCACATCCCTTTTTAATAAACTCTAGTTATTCCCTGTCACCTCTCGGACAAAATTAAAAATCCTATTTGGTTTTTAAATTCCTTCTTAACCTTTTCACTTTTTACATTTCTAGTCTCCTTAAATGCTATTCTCTTCCAAATATTCTCCATTTCAGTAACATTGGTCTTCCTGTTCCTCACACAAGATATGTGTGGCTGAGCACATTCTGACCTGAGCTTTTGCATTGACTCTTCATCATTCCTGAAACACTCTCCCTAGTTATCGTCATTCTTGACTTCCCTATTTTCCTTCAAGTATCAGCAAAAACCACATGCTCTGTAAGAAGCCTTTCATAGTCCTCACTTTTAGGGTCTCTTTTCTGAGACTATCTCCAATTTATCATGCATGCATTTTGTTTCTGTATAGAGGTTTGCATGCTGAATTTCTCAGTAGACTGAGCTCCATGAGGGAATGGATTGTTTTTGCCATTTTTAAAAGTCCCCAGTGGTTATCACAGTACATGGTACAGAGTAGGCATTTAATAAATGCTAAGAGACTGACAATAATGCATCTAATTCCACTTTCCACAATTAATGCTCTAGCATATGACTCAGCCCTTGCTTTACACATATTCAAGGACTCCAAAGAAATTTGGACTTTTTCAAGATCCAATTCCCACAAGACAACTCCCACTTCAATAACTTATCTGGCATCAGGAAAGAAAACACACACACACACACACACACACACACATACACACACACACACACAAGAATCATTCACATACTCATGACTTGCGAGCTTCCACATAGTTAGAATAATCTTTCTGTTTTAAAGTCAATAGGATGAGAGTAAAAGCGATTATCCCCTTTATTAATCTACTTAATTCTGACTCAACAACCAGTTAGAGAATTCATCATTATCCCACAGTACTCTGAATCACCATGGACCAAAGTTGATGTTCATTAAAATATTTGAAGTAAACATAGGCAAGGAATATCTGAATATGGTTCAAAGAATGGTCTTCATAGGCAGTTGACCCTCATTATACTCCCCTCACATAACTGTAGAATTTAGAAATTGTTAGGGACCTCAGAAGTTATCTAATGAAATACACAAATGAAAGGAATACCTACCATTACATAATCAACAAATGATTGTCTAGTGTCTGTTTAAATCTACCAGATTAAGAAAAAAAACTATTTCCTTTTAATTCAGGGTACTCTGAATTATAAACTTTCTTACCAGGACCCAAAATTGTTCCTTGATTTCTCTCCCAAGGGGGAACATTACCTCAGACTTTGTCAATGGATCCAGTAATGAATCTTTGCAGGACAGAAAGCTGTATTCCTCATTACAGTCACTTGACTCATTAAGGATTACAGTTTTGAATCAAGAGGGATCTTGTCTATTTATAATAGAAAGTTTCTCATTAATCCCATGACAGATTTTGAATGAATACAACAAAAAAAATACCATCAATAGCTGACATTTATATAACACTTTAAGGACTGCAAAACATCTCACAGATATTATCTAATCCAATCCTCACAATAACAATGTGCTGGTGGAATTTCAGTGAAGGATGGGTGAACTAATCTATACCTTTGAAACCACTGAGACATTGAAGTTTTGGGTTGCCAACCATTATATATTCAATATATCAATACTAAAAGGGTCTTGATATTGTCAAATAGTCATGTTGTGAGTTGAATTAGACAACTCATAGGCTCTTTTGATACTCTTATAATGTTCACATCTAAAAGAAATCCCTTAGATTAGATGAAATGTGCTCCTATCTAGGATTTATAGGGATATGTGGACTAGCATTGCATAGAAGGAAATCATGTGAATGTGTTGTTATTTCTACCACTGGAGAAAGTAACTGCATTAATGAGTACATTGATCCATCAAACTATCAGTTGTGTTTCTCCTTCATTTTTGAAGAGGATCATGGCATCAGGGAAATGATGACATCACTTGCAGTTGACTTTGATTTGAGTGAGTGTAACAGCAATCAATTTAGCAGCTTCTTAGAACTTAGTAACTTGGGGCTACGTATGGAAGGTGTGAATTCTGTCCGAGGTTGAGAGGGCATGAACTCCCCTGCTGACATGAAAGAAGGGGATTGGCTGAGACAGGAGGCCAGTGTGTGTATATAACCAAGAATTCCAGAGACAGAGAGACAGAATTGGGTATCTCCTTCCTGGTGGCTCCCATTGGAGGAAGCAGGATTGTCCCAGCATCTGGGAGCTGGGCTGCTGGACTGAAGAAGTGAGTTGGAGTTTTCTTGAGAGAGAGAGAGAGAGAGAGAGAGAGAGAGAGAGAGAGGAGAGAAGAGAGAGGAGAGAAGAGAGAGAGAGAAAGAAAGAGAGAGAGAG
>CM053587.1:192840205-192851237 GCA_028646515.1 Pseudochirops corinnae
GATGGAGGACTAAAGAAGCATGACCAAGATAAGCCTTTGTTTGTTTGTGGCCTGGCTGATCCTTGAGTTCCCGGCAACAGCAGTGGTGAAGATTTTGATATGTGCTAGATCCTGTGAACTTTGGTGTGTACCAGGGATCGCCTGGAGGACTGGACAAGGACCTGAGAGTTGTCTGCTTCTGAATCCAGGTGACTGTTTGGTGGATTCAGGAGGGAGCTGGGACCATGGAAGGGGATCCAGGGAATCAGAGAGACCACCCCAGTCAAGATGAAGAAAAGGCCTCCCCTTGGATGAAATTTAGGTTTGCTGGACACTGAGGGGTGGAGGGTTTGTGTGTTGTTTTTTTTTAATGACTGTACTTAGTGATTAATGATATTTAGTAATTATGAATCTAGATGAGTGATTAAGTATTGATTTGCCACATGAGTGGAAGACTGATTATTGTATTCTGAATTGATTGAATTTTTGAGAACTGATTGCTGTATTTTGAATTGATTGAATGCTTTGTTCTAAATATTGTGGCCACTGTAGTGAAAACTGCATCACCATCCTAATGTTAAGTTGTTGTGAAAACTATATTGTGATTTTCTGTGATAAGGTGTAATGTTGTGAATATTACATTGCAATATATTATGAATGTTTGCCTTGTTTTGTAATAAATAGAGTGTTCACTATACTGTGTAATCCGAACCTCAAAAACTGTTCACAGTAGCATTCTTTTGGGAATCTGCTAGTGCATGGCATTACACTGAGGTAGGACTGCAATGTCACCAACCTCACTTTCTTTCCCAGAGCTATCTTGATCCAGTGATCAGATAATCATCAGAATGACTAGGGATGACCCAGGATGCAATGGGAAACTGCCCTTTAAATCTAAGGCCTTTTCAAGGACTCAGGGTGAAGTAATGCCCATTCAGTGAATAGGCCTCTTTAAGAAGTGAGTCAAGGGATGGCCACCTTAATTTATTTTTTTTTTGAAAGAAGAGCATGGCATCAGGGAAATGATCAGTACACTAAAATGGGAGAACAGGGTATGCAGTATCTACTCAATAACTGTGACTGCAAAGAATTTATCTTGTCCTCATGACAGTCATAAAACTGACCTACTAAAGAGATTAATGCAGTATCTACTATTTCATTAAAAATCCTCAAGTTATTGCAAAAAAAAAAATGCATGGTAAATTCATTGCCTTAGAATAGCGCCTTGAAAATAATGTTTGCTTTCCTTCAACGTCAATGAATTATGTCAATATGAAATAAAAAGAAACTGATAAATAACTGATTCATTCTGATCCATGCTGATATCATTTGAGACAGAGATTTATACTTCTACATTTCTTGCTCTAAGTATTTTTTCTTCCATAACACATTTTAGGATTTTCTTTTTATTTCTTTTTACCCAAATTGCCTCTGTTCACCTTTCCAATTGCCTTTCAAGACACAGTCATATATAAAGAGGAAAAAATGTCCACTGAAGCACATCATTGATAATTAAGAGAACATTGAACCTTCTGAAAGTTTAATGAATAAAACTTTCTGCTTTTTCCTTCATATTAACCCTGTGATTAATATGTTCATCATGCAGTGATATCCATTGCAATTCTAATGTCTGGTCTATCAGAAGTCAGTGATTTGTAGCAGAACAAAATCTTTGGGGCTTCAAGTTTTCATTAGATCATAGGGTTCTTAGTCAAAAAAATTGCAGTTTTACAATTTACTCATTAGAGGTTATGCATATTAACTTTGGTTTCCAATTAAAGCCTCTTCTATGTTTTCCAATTAAGCCTCTTCTACATAAGTCATCTGCTTGTTTACATAAGTTTTCATGAGAAAAAGAAATGTACCCAAAAAAGACCTTCAAATTGGATAGGAAAAATGTTATTAGTTAATATTATGATCATCTCATAATTATGCCCAAACATTGAGCAAAATATGTGAATAACAGCCATTCTTTAAAAGTTTATATCATGAATCCTAGATAATATTTTTTATCTAACACCAGAGAACTGCATTGTCTCTTATCTAACAGAGATTTATCAATGAAACATGTAGTTATTTGGTTCTGGTACACATAGTTCATGAACTAGAATGAACCTCAAAAAGACCAGTTCTAATCTTTTTTATTTTACAATGAAGAAAATGAGGCCAAAAATGAGTGACAAAATTGTCACACAGTTAGTAAATAGTGCAATTGAGACTTATACTCCAGGTCTGTTGACTTCAATTAGTTTATTAATCTATGGACTAAGGGGTAACCTTCCAATTTACACCCCCTGGCCATTCTGCTGCAACTTTAAGTCTGTCTGGGGAGCAGGGACACTTGGAATCTTTTTGGTCTTGGACTTATTTTGACCCTAATATTGAAACCCTCAAATATTTAGTTTTCTGTGCAGATAGAAGGATTTGGTGGGCACTCTCAGAATTTAGAGTATAGGAAAGTTTTCAGTTCAGCAATTTATTAGAAGATCACAAGGACCTTTAGGAGAATTATTAGCTCAATATATGAATAATAATAAGTAATATGTATATACATATGTATATAGACATAATTTTATACATATACACATATATACATATATATGTATACACACACAATTGTAATGTCACCAACATGTGCATTGGATAGCAAGTATACATCAGAAACAGATTTTCATTCAAATCTGATCTTTGAAATAAAGCATAGTGACTATGTGGCCCTGGGCGATTTACTTAAATTTTCAGTGCTCTAAGCAGAGAAGAAGGTACTGAATTGTACTGGTAGAGAGTTTCCTTCATCTAAATGTTCTCTCTTTCAATGAAATTGCAGGTTCAGTTCCTATCCCAGTTCATATATAGTGAAAATATGATTCTTAACAATAATACCTGAAACATAAAGTAAATATTTATTTCTATAGTGAAAATGGTGCTAAATGCTCTTTCTAAAGTTTAGTAAGGCATTTATGTGTTTACAGCTGCTTAGAATTCCCCAACAGAGAAAGCATCCTTAAGATATGAGATATCAGTAACTGCTATATTACCAAGGACAAGGATAAGTACCTTGTCAAAGAGTAACTTCATATTGATGTCCAGTGAAAACCTTTATTACCATGTTAATCACATTCAAATATATTTCTCCTGATTTTCCTTTCCCATAAAAAAGGGAAAGCTGCAGTTATTGGTTATCATCTGGGTTGTATCAAACAACAGGCAGGTACCACTAATTTACCTGGAATGACAGCTCTTCTAGCAACCAATTCTTCCCAGGGGAGCCCAAATAAAGCTGTGCCTATTGGATAAGGGCTACATAAAGCAGGTGAGACAGATGGATAGCAGAATGGGTAAAATACTTTGTTCATTAGTATTCCAGAGATGAGGGTGCTGCCTGTGAATAAAATGAACAAACTCTATTTATACTAATAAACTGCTGGTTTTCAATCCCTTCAAATTAAAGAAAATTCCTTTCAAATGTTTTTTTAAGATTCTTGTTACTAATGCTATGAAATAAAGTAAAGCTGATTAAAGCAAATAAACAAATTATCCTTTCAGATCAGTGTTATTCCAAATCTACCAATATCATGAAGAACTTATTTAGGAAGAAGCATGCAATTTGATTGCTATCAATTCATGTTTTATAATTAGGAACTAAACTGGATGTAATAATTTGCCTTGACAGGTGTCTTATATCAATATTCAGGGAATAGAAAGGGACAAGGAGAAGAAAATAGATAGATTGAGAGAGAGAGAGAGAGAGAGAGAGAGAGAGAGAGAGAGAAAGGGAGAGAGAGATCTTTTCATTCCATGATCCTGCTTTCCATTGCCACACATCAGGGGATTAAGGCAGGTTAAAGTTATGTTGGGTGAAGTAGGCTTTTTTTACCTCCTTATTGTGATAACTTATATGGTGGTTTAAAGCTCTCAAAGAAATTGTGATGATAATGATCAAATCTTTACCTTTTCAAATTCGGGGAATTAACAGTTATTTGAATAAGCCATGTCATAGATTTTATTATTAATTCTTCAAATTTGTGTGGGATTTTAAATTCTATCTCATTGGCATTTTTATGGCACCATCCAAAACATAAAAATTGGAAATGATTCCCACATCAGTCACTATTTATTTTCTGTCTCTAAGACAGTCAATTTCATTTTTGTTTCACTATTTGATGATCTGAATTATCAGCTCTTTCTGATACTCTTTTGGAAGAAAATATTCATGTCACATAACAAGGTTACAGGCCTTATTTTAACTTAAATAATAGAATGATGTAAATAATTGATCCAATACAAGAAAAGGCATATTAATAAAATTGATCTTAACTTATAAAATTGAAGTTTTCAAATCCTTGGCAATGATAAGTGTTGATAGATCAGGTTGAGGTGATTTGAACACCAAATTTTATCTTTTTCCCCCATTTTCATTTAATATTTCATTTTTTCCAGTTACACATAAGATAATTTTTAACATTTATTTTCAAAACTCAGAGTACCAAATTCCCTCCCTTCTTCTCTCCTTACTCCCTGTCACTGAAAAGGGAAGAAATTTGATATAGATTATGCATGTGTAATTAGGTAAAACATATCCATAATATTTTGTGAAAAAAAAAACCATAGGAAAAAACTCAAGAAAAATGAAGTTTAAAAAAAGTATGCTTCAATTTCCATTCAGATGCCATCAGTTCTTTATCTGGGGAAGGATAGCATTTTTCATCATACGTCTTTCAGAGTTATCTTGGATCACTGTATTGCTGAGAGTATCTAAATCATTCACAGCTGATTATCTTACATTATTACTGTTACTTTGTACCTAGTATATTTCACTTTGTGTCATAAAGATTTTCCAGGTCTTTCTGAGAGCATGCTGATGATGATTTCTTATAGTAAAATAGTATTCTATCATAATCACATACCACAACTTGGTCATTCTCCAATTGATGGGCATCTCCTCAATTTCTAATTATTTATTCCCAGAAAAAAAGCTGCTATAAATATTTTGGTACATATGCATTCATTTCCCTTTTGCTTTTTATCTCCTTTGGGATACAGAACTAGTGGTGGTATTGCTAGGTCAAAAGGGTAATCCTGGTTTTATAGCCTTTAGGCATAGTTCCAAATTGCTTTGCAGAATGGTTGAGTCAGTTCACAACTACACCAGCCATGCATTAATGTCTCATTTTTCCCACATCTCTTCCAACATTTGTCATTTACCTTTTCTGTCCTATTAGGTAATCTAATAGGTATGAGGCAGTACTTCAGAACTGTTTTAATTTATATTTTTCCAATCAATAGTGAATTTTAATATTTTTATATGACTATAGATAGCTTTGATTACTTCATCTGAAAAATGATTAAATCTTTTGATCATTTATCAATTGGAGAATGCCTCTTATTTTTAGAAATTTGACTCATTTTTCTTTATGTTTGAGAAATGAGGCCTTTATCAGAGAAACATGCTTTAATTTTTTTTCAGAGTTACTATTGCTCTGTTTCCCTCAATCCTTTTCCCCCAGCCCATTTATTTTATTCTTTTTCCTTTCACTCTGTCCTTCCTCAAAAGTGTTTTGTTTCTGATTACCCCCTCCTCCAATCTGCTTTCCCTTCTGTCACTGCCTCCCCTTCTCTATCTCCTTCCCTTCCTCCTTTCCTTTAGGGTAAGATAGATTTCTATACCCAATTGAGTGTGTATGTTATTCCCTTTGAGGAATTTTCTGGTAAAGACTAAAGTTTACTCACTTCCCTCACAGCCCTACTCTTCCCCTTGACTGTAAAGCTTTCTCTTATCTCTTTTTAGTAAGGTTCTTTACCTAATTCTACCTCTCTTCTTCTCTTTCTTCCAATACATTCCTCTCTTACTCATTAATTTTATACATATATGTATTTTAAAGATATCATCCCTTCAGAGGAGGGTAGGTGGAGCAGTGAATAGAGCACCAGCCCTGGAGTCAGGATGACCTGAGTTCAAATGTGACACCAGACAGATAACATTACTAAATGTGTGACTTTGGGCAAGTCATTTACCCCCAATTGCCCTGCCTTCCCCCCTCCAAAAAAGAAAAAAAAAAGATATCCCTTAAAATTCAAGTTACACCTCTGTCCTTTGTCTATATATACTCCTAACTACCCTAATAATGAGAAAGTTCTCATGAGTTACAAACATCATCTTCCCATGGCAGAATGTAAGCAGTTTAAAATTAAGTCCCTTATGATTTCCTTTTGCTATTTACCTTTTTATGCTTCTCTTGAGTCTTATATTTACCATTTTCTATTCAACTCTGGTCTTTTTATCAATAATGCGTGAAATTCCTCTATCTCATTGAATAGGCCACTAATAGCCCATGAGCTACACAGATTGTGCAAACCTGATGTACAAACTTCTAAATCCTGTGTTATCCTGACTGTGGCTCCACAATACTCAAATTATTTTTTTCTTATTGCTTGCAATATTTTCTCCCTGACCAGCGAGCTCTGTAATTTGGCTATAATATTCCTGACAGTTATCATTTTGGTATATCTTTCAGGAGGTGATTGGTTGATTCTTCCAATTTCCATTATATCTTCTTGTTCTATACTACCAAGGAAGTTTTCCTTGAAAATTTCCTGAAAGATGATGCCTAGGCTTTTCTTTTCTTTTCTTTTTTTTTTTTGTCCATAGCTTTCAGGTAGTCTAATATATTTTAAAATTATCTCTTCTGGATCTATTTTCTAGGTCAGTTGTTTTTCCAGTGAGATATTTCACATTGTCTTCTATTCTTTTCTTTTTGTTTTTATTGGTTCTTGATTTCTCATAAAGTCATTACTTTCCATTTGCTCCATTCTAATTTTTAAGTAATTATTCTCTTCAGTGGCCTTTTGGATCTCCTTTTCCATTTGATCAATTCACCTTTTTTTAAAGTATTCTTCTCTTCATTGACTTTTTGGGCCTCTTCTACCATTTGACCTAGGCTGTTTTTTGTTTTGTTTTGTTTTTTTTGCCATTTGGCCTAGTCTTTTGTTTTCTTTACCAACCTATTTACTCTTTTGTCATCATTTTCTTGAATCACTCTTATTTCTTTTATTTTTTGTAAATTTAAATTTAATTAATTTATTTACTTTTAGTTTATTACATTCAGTTCCACAATCCCTTGAGTTTCAAATTTTCTCTCCCTCTCTCTCCTCCCCCCCTCCTCCACGATGACATGCAATCAAATATAGGATCTACAAATACCTTCACATTAAACATAAGTCAGTTTGTAAAGAAGGATTATAACTGATGAAATGAACACTGGGAAAGATGAAACAAAACAAAAGAAGAGAAAGAAAGAGAAAAAGTAGTTTACTTCAATCTGCATTCAGATTCTATAACTCTTTCTCTAGATGTGGACATCTTTTTCCATCATGAGTCTTTTGGAGTTGTTTCATAACCTTATATTGCTGAGAGTATCCCAGTCTATCAAAGTTAGTCATCATAAATATGTTGTGTTTGTAATTGTGTACAAATTTCTCCTGGTTCTGCTCTTCTCACTCAACATCAGTTTATATAAGTCCAGGTTATTATGAAGTCTGTCTGCTCCTCATTTCTTATAGCACAGTAGTATTCCATTACATTCATGTGCCACAACTTGTTCAGCCATTCCCTAAAAGATGGGCATCCCTCTGTTGTCCAGTTCTTTTGCCACTACAAAAAGAGCTGCTATAAATATTTTTGTACATACGGGTCCTCTTCCCACTTCTATGATCTCTTTGGGTTACTATCCTAGCAGTGGTATTGCTGGGTCAAAAGGTATACACTTATTTATGCCCTTTGGGCATAGTTCCAGATTGTTCTGCTGAATGGTTGAATCAGTTCACAGCTCCACCAACACTGCATTAGTGTTCTAATTTTTCCACATCCTCTCCAGCATTTGTCATTCTCCTGTTTTGTCATCTTAGCCAATCTGGCTGGTAAGATGTGGTACCTCAGAGTTATTTTGATTTGCATTTCTCTAATCAATAATCACTCATTTCTTTTCCCCATATTCCCTCTACCTCTCTTACTTGATTTTCAAAATCCTTCTTGAACTCTTCCTTCCTCTTACACCAATTTATATTTTCATGGAGGTTTTGGATGCAGGAGCTTTGATTTTGTTGTCTTCTTCTAGATGTATGTTTCAATCTTCCTTTTCACCATAATAATTTTCTATAGTCAAAGTTTATTGTGTTTTTTCCCTATTTTTTGCTCATTTTCCCAGCATATTACATGATCTTTAACTGTTTGTTAAAGTTGGCCTCTGTCTCCAGGGTGCAGGGCACACTGTCCCAAACTTCAGGGGTTCTGTATAGCTCTTTTATGAAATATTTCAAGGGACCTCTAAGTTTTCAGTTGTTCCAGAGTGTTATCATCTAAGGACAGGTGTTTACTCATCTCCTAGCTTTTGTTCTGGTTTGTGATCAACCATAAGCACTTTTTATATTTTTTTTTAATTTTAAATTTTTGTTTTTTGAGGGGGGAAGGCAGGGCAATTGGGGTCACATGGGGAGTGTTAAGTGTCTGAGGCCAGATTTGACTCAGGTCCTCCTGACTCCAGGGCTGGTGCTCTATTTACTGCACCACCTAGCCACAACCATAAGCACTTTTTTTCTGCCCTGAAATTGTGAAAAGGATCCTTACTCCACCGTAGACACAAACTCTGGTTTGCTAGTTCCCTTCCTCTTCCTTGGACTGCCACCACAGCCTGGGACCTGGATCTGAGTATGGGAAAAGCAATACAGTTCTGCTTCAGTGCTAGCAAAAAAATTCCTGTAACCTTCTGACCCTTAACATCTGCAGGCCGAGAGTTCTGGAAGCAAGCACTTCCCTTGCTACTGGTGATTCTGTCACTTTCAAGGTCTGCTTTTGATTTTCTGTTGCCAGGGCTGTGCTGGTTCAAAGTCTGCTAAATTGTGCTACACTCTTACCCAGGTGTAACAGACTTTTCCTGCTGACCTTCTAAGCTGTATTTGGCTGAGATATCTGGAAACCACCACTGCTTCCAGTGACTCTGTCATCTTGAGGCATGCTGGGGGTTTACTGGTGCTTGGTCTGTGCTTGTCTGGCCTGTGTTGGACTGCACTTCTCTCACCCTGGTGAAAGACTTTTCCTGGCAACCTTCCAAGTTTTCTTGGAGTGGAAATTTATTTCACTCAGTCTTTTTGTGGGTCCTGCTACTCTAGAATTTGTTTAGAGTCATTTTTAAAGGTATTTGAAGGATTTTCAGGGAGAGCTCAGGTAAGTACTTGCCTTGACTCTGCCATCTCGTCTGTGCCTCCTGTCTTTCTTTCTATAAAGACAATTCTCAAGTGATGGCAGCAAAGAGTCGAGAACTATCAGACCTGAGGAGGAAGGAAGGTTCATTTGTTTGAGTTTTTCAAAGAGTGGAAGGATGCTAGAAATTTTAGTTCCAGTTCAATGCATTCTGTTATATATAAAACAATCAAATCTTTAAACATATGTATTCAGGGTTTCTGTTTATCAGTATCCCCTAATTCTCATCTGACTAGAAATTTTATTTATTCCATGATTTGAAGAACTTTCCCATGAAATTTATGATCCCATGGTTCTGTGAGTCACTTCTGAATAATCTATAAAATAGGTTACAATATTTTACTTCTTATTTCTGAACCATATAACACATTTTTCTCCATAATTTTGAATAAAATCACTGGCTATCAAAGTATAAGTTCACTTGATTTTGATTTTGTAGATCTCAGATTCTTCCTATAATTCCTTCACTTCTGCAGTTTCTAAAGGATGCTTAGTACCTAAGCTACAATTCTGTTTATGGTGGTCTTTTTGCTTTTGCCTCTTACAAGTACTGCAACATAAGATAAGCAAGTATTCTGTGAGATTATGTTTGTAATTTAAGTGCTACCCTTCTCAAAGGACCTTCCTTCAACCACTAACATTGTTCCCTTTATCATTAGCATGCACTATCTGCTTTATTGCCATTCTGTCTGGGGAATTCTAAATCCCCAGCAGTCATTGTATAAACCTTGTACCCCAACCCCAATTTGCCACTCCTTTAGAACCATCTACCTCAACCCTACTATACCAAGATACTTCAAATCATCTGTTCATCTTTTCCTCTATTCCCTCTGGAATAACTGATCCATAGTGATATACCTCCTTTCATCTTAAAATTATTGTTGTCACTGAGATTGGGATCCTTACTGATGACAATATTTCTACCACTACTATTTATGGTATTCTTTCTTTCAAAAATCCTAACTTATTAATCATCATGGAGGAAATGGACTACTTTGTTCCCCATTGCCACATACAGCTCTCCTATCTCTACCACCTTCACTAAGCAAACTTTCCTCTTTTAAGGTTCAAATCACGCAAGTATATCATGTAATCAGTGCCCCAGGACTTTATTCTTCCCTCCTCAATTTGATCAGTACCATAAATTTTCTCTCCAACCCATCTCATACCTTCATCCTAGCTAGTTTATTAATATGTCTTGGTGCTTGCCCCAAAACCTTAGATTTCAAGTTCCTCAATCTGTTCAGTTTCCATTACCTGTTCTTTTACTCTTCTTTAACTATAAACAGAGATGGTCATGCATTCTCTAGATCTTTTCTTTTCCTTTCCTTTTTTTTTTTTTGGAGTAGGGAAGGCAGAACAATTGGGGTTAAGTGACTTGCCCAAGGTCACATGGCTAATTTTGTGTTAAGTGCCTGAGGCCAAATTTGAACTCAGGTCCTCTTGACTCCAGGGCCAGTGCTCTATTCATTATGCCACCCAGCTGCCCCCTTTTCCTTTTCTTTAAAAAATAATTATTGTAGATACAAAGACTAGAACACAGATAGAGAAAAGAAACAAAAACATATCATAACCTTAAATATTGCAACTTAAATACAAATTAAGAAAGGAAAAAAAAAAAAGCATGGCATGTGCCTACCAGAAATATAAGAGAGGATTCAAAATATGTAACAATAGATTTTCATTTGCCCTTCTATTACTTGCCTACTCCCCTCCAAGGATCCCTCTCTTATCCTCCCATTCCCATAAATCTAATAAATACTCTTCTATACCCCTTATGCTTATTCCCTCACACTC
>CM053587.1:192851737-192879024 GCA_028646515.1 Pseudochirops corinnae
TAGGGAGTGGTGCTCTCTCTCTTTCTGGCTCTCTCTCTCTCTCACTCTCGCTCTCTCCCTCTCTCTCTTTCTCTCTCTCATATATATATATATATATACATATAAAATATATAGTATATACAATTTATAATACATATATAATATAATATATAATAAAATTATATATAATATATATTAGAGAGAGAATTAATATATATAATATTTATTTATAAACATATATGTAATATAATATGTCTCTCTCTTTCTGTCTCTGTCTCTCTGTCTGTCTCTGTCTCTATCTCCATCTCTCTGTCTCTGTCTCTCTGTCTCTCTGTCTGTCTGTCTCTCTTTCTCTCTCTCTCTCTCTCTCTATATATATATATATATATCAATCCAATCCATCATAATCTTCACCTCCCAAAATATGTTGTGCTTCTATTATGTGTAAAACATTGTGCTTAGTTGAGAATACTAAGCCAAAAAGAAAAATAGTCCTCACCCTAAAAGAATCTAAATTTGAATTAGAGACTGATGCAATGTAATGGGGCAGTTTGCTAGTGAGAAGACGATCCTTAGAGGATGTTCTGATTTGAATATACTAGTGAGCTATATATAACATGGCAAGATATCCCTTGCAGTTCTAATTCAATGTGTGGAATTTGAAGTTTGTCCATTCATGCACAACTGAGCACCTAAAAGCATATGAGAAAATAAAGTTTTCTTAATGACTATGAAGCCGAAGAATAATGATTCAGGTTCTGCTGAGTCAGAACTTACTTTGCATACAGAAAGGAATGCTCTGCCTATCAGTCTTTTCTTTCTAATTAGATGAAAGTAAAACAAGGATGGCTATGACCTGCTGGCAAGAGGGAAATGACTACCCTATTTGCCACCTGGCACTATATGACCTTGAACACATGACCACTGTATTTCTTTTGCATTTTTTTCTTGCCTAATTTTAAGGAGATGGTTATTCTGAAACAGTTTCTCTTCAACCATTTGAGTTCAGGAAATATATTAGAATTACCAACCCACTGTCAACCAGAGTTTCTTGGAAAGTCTACTGAAGGAGATGGCAATAACTACCAGAGTTGCAGTGACCATCAACAGAGGAATTGCCTGTAGAAGGAAATCCAAAGACAACAACCCAAAGATGACTGCAATTTCAGTGATCATGACCCTTTTGCAATGGAAAGAAGTGCTAATATGGACTATAGAAAAAAAAATATTTCTTGGAGCCCAGTGGAGAGTGAAATTCAAGGGAAAAATCATTCACAACTTGATCTCTTCCTGCCTTTCCATTCTTTCTATACTTGACCCCCAACATGTACTTTATAATCCAACTATGTTTGTCTACTTGTTCTTCATATACAATACTACATCTCCAGAATCCTTGTTTTTTCACCAGCTCCTCCCTAGTCCTAGAATACTCTCTCTTTTAGCTTTGACTTCTAACTTCCTTGGCTTCCTTCCAGACTCAACTCAAATTCAACCTCTTTCCAGAGGTCTTTCCTGCTCCATTCCCCTGTTAGTAGAACTTTCTCTCTTCAGTTACACATTATATATTTGATATGTACATAGTTATTGGAATACTATCTACTTCATTAGAATATGATTTCTTTGAGAATCAAGGCCATATTATTTTATTTTACTTTTCTTGCCCTTTCTTTATATTGCTAACTGTCATCAGAGTGGCTAGAGCAGAGCAAAAAACACTTAATACATAATTATTCACTGACTGGCTAGTCAACTATGAAAGGCAAAAAATGGTTGGTTTTTTATTTTTTTGTAACTAGGAGCTAAAATGAGGTATACTTTTGTCACATAAGTTCTCTATATATTTGCTTCATCATCACTTCAGAATAAGTTTTATCTCATATTCTCAGCAGAGAGTGTGGTCAAGTCAACAAAGATTTATTAGGTGCCTTCTATGCACCAAGCATTTTTTTCAGTACTAAGGATACCAAGAAAGAGAAAATAAAAGGCCCTTTCCACGAGGAGCTGAGAACCTAATGTGGAAGACATTATATAAACAACAATGTACTAAAAAGTCATATGCAGGATAAATCATAAATAAGTAACAGAAGAAAGGCACTGGAATTAAAGGGTTTGGGAAGTTTTCCTGTAGAAGTCAGAGTTGAGGAGGGAGAGTGTTTCAGGCATGGGGAACAGAGGAAATTTCTGAGGTCAGGAGATGCAGCATCTTGTTCATGGAACAGTCAAGAGATCAGTGTTATAGGATTTAAGCATATATGGTACGGGGTAAGGCACAAGTAGATTGGAAAAGTAGAAGAAAGGAATAGGTAATGAAAGGCTATGAATGCTAAGGAGAGTATTTTGTATTTAAAGCCCCTATAGGAATCACTAGATTTTATTGAAGTGACAAGGTTAGACTTGAACTTTGGGAAAATTATTCTGGTGGCTAAATGGAGGATTAGTTTGAATAGAAACTTGAAGGGAGAGACTTGAAGCAGGCAGTGCAACCAATAAGCTATTGCATTAGTCCAGGCATGAACTAATAGTGGCATGCACCAGAATGGTGGCAGTGTTAGGAGCAACGATGTATATTAGAGAGATATTGAAAATGGTAAAAATGGCAGACTTTGGCCACAGCTTGGATATCAGGGGTGAGAGGCAGTGAGAGGAGTTGGCGATAACTCCAGGATATGAGCCTAAAGGACTAAGAGGAGAATGTTGTCCTCTACAGTAATAGTGATGGAATCCTAATAAAGCTTCCCCAGCTCTAATATTCTGACTTCCTCATGGGCCTCACTGAACAGTAAGCATGTCCTAATGGAACCACACAATCTGGCTTTAACCAAACCATAGGCCCCAGACTCAATTAATGGACTCATTGAACAGCAGGCCCACTGTCCTTACCTAGTCACTGTCACCTGTATTCAACATCCTAATTTCCTCAAATAAGTCTCACTGCTTCTCTAGAATAGCAGATATGTCCATGAACTCATGCCTCAATGGAACATCAAAAGTTTGCATGTGATGGAATGTTAGTCATTGCCTCTAGGTAGCCACTACCCCAAAATATATTCCTCATTTTTCTCACAGAAATACCAGGTATGTCCATGCACTCATCCACAATCACATGCATCTAATCTCAGACAGGATCATAATAGCCAGCCAATAGGAAAGCAACATTACCAGGATGCCTGAGCAGGATGTGGACCCCAAAACAATAGAAAGGACTTTCCCTAAGTAGGCACATTTGCAGTCACAGAAAAAGCTCTCCTTTAGGTGAATTTATGATGTAGAGAGACTTTTTTATACTATTTCTACCATACATACATATCCAGTCCTCCAAAAAGGATTTTCTTATATGCATTGCGGATAATTGCATGCAAAGTTTGACCGAGGCTTGGACCACTCACCTATTACCTAATGCCTTGATAAATTCCTCCTGCCTTTTCAATATTCACAATTTCTCTTATTTAATGAGCTTCATTACACTATGAAATTGCTTGTCTTATCTTACAGAATTTACCAGTTCCTCTCAGAACTCAGCCTGCTGGAGAGTGTCAATCTCAAAAAATGCCTTTACATGAATCAGAGATGGTATGAGTGTGAATTCTTTGAGACAACCCCCACAAAATAAAATGAAGCCACAACAATAGGAAAGGTAAAAGGGGATAGGACATGGAGAAAATATAATGAGTTCAGCTTTGAAAATGTTGAATTTAAGACGTGTATGAACATCCAGTTGGAAATGTTTAAAAGGCATTTAGAGGTGTGAGATTGGAGGTCAGCAGAGAAGTTAGGGCAAGATAGTACAAGATAGGTCATCAGTCTAAAAATGGCAATTAAATCCTTGATAGCTGATAATACCATCAAGGGAAGTAGTTATAGACAGAGATGAGGGCCCAAGACAGAACCTTGAAGAACACCTACACTTAGAGCGGGTGCTCTGGAGGAAGACTCAATGTTAGGAAAATGATAGAGTAGTCAGATAGGTAAGAGGAGAAACAGGAGGTAACAGTATCCTGAAAACCTATAAAGAAGAAAGCATCAAGGAGAAAAGGGGAATCAGCAATGACAAAGGCTCAATAGAGATTAAGGAGAATGAAGACTCTTATAATAGCATTGATTTCATTATTAAAAGAACGTTGATACTGTTGGCTGCAGTGGTTTCTGTGAAATGATAAAGATGAAAGCTGTATTGTAAGGTTAAGCAGTGAGAAGAGAGAAAAGTTGAGGACTCTATATAGCTGGTCTTTTCAAGGAGTTTAACTACAAAGGACAGAAGAGATATAGAATGATACTGGAAATGGAAGGAACAAGTGAGACTTTCTTCAAGTTGAGGGAAACATAGACATGCTTTTTGGCAGGAGGAAAACAGGGAGCTATTGAAAATAAATGGTAAAGTCTAGGTGTTGGGGCAAGTTGTTGGAGGAGAGGGGATGGAATGGGATAACTTGAATATGTAGAGTGGTTGGACTTGGAAAGGAGCAAATTGGCCTTTCCATTTGAGACTTAGGGGAAGGAGGAAATAGTAGCAGAATGAGAAATATGGAGAAGAGGGAGCTCATGGTGAATGGTCTTTTTTTCTGCAAAATATGAATCAAAAATCTTAACTGAGAGGAGAAGGAGAGTGGAAACCAACCACAGGAAGTTTAGGGAGACATGAAAAGTTTTTGAAAAACTGCTATGGAGAATGAGATAATGAATTAGTAAGACATGATAGCAGAATTGTTTATGAGTAGTGAAAGCCCAGTTGAAGTTGTGTGACATACATTTGTATTGGAACCAATCATAATTGAGTGGTTTTCTCTATCTTCCTTCAGCAACACATATATTACAGAAAAGTAGGAGACAGTAGGAGTCATCCAAGGCTGAGAATTGGCAGAGCAAAACTGATAATGAGATTGATAGGGACTGAAGGAAAGAGAACAGTATAGAGTTGAATTGATGTAATGCCAAGCAAAGTCAACTTCCAAGGTTCTGATTACCACCATAGCAAACCCCATTTATTCAGCAAACATTCACAGAACAGAGAAAGTCAAAATACAGTGTAACTCATTCATTTAGCAAGTAAGTTCTAAATTCAATTGCAAAGTACCAAGGTCTAAGTATCCCACCCCTGGCCAGTGCATTAGTAAAAGTAGCACAATCCTGGCCAGTACATTCATTTAGTCAGTCAACAAAGTCTCTCCTCTCAAATGGAGATTAGTTTCCAATAATAAACAAATTACATTCATTTTGTCAACCACAGAGCACAAAAAGGCCAAAGGTTTCCCACCCCTGGACACTACTGAATTACAATACCATCCATTAACACCAAGCACTTTCTCAAAAGGGGCAGAAGAGCACAAAAGGCCATCCATCCTTAAGTTACAACAAGGTTAAGATATCATCTCAGCATTGAAAACCCAAGGAAAGGCCCTTCTTTCATCTTCACTTGAAGTAAGCCTTCAGCAATCTCAGTTCCTGGGGAGATAAGGCTCAACAAAGCCATAGCCAGAGTCCTCATCAAGTCTGTTGCCTGTTGAATAGTCCCAGAATCCCTGAAAACATCAGCAAGGTCCTCTTCCAGGATTTCTGTAAATATACCACAAGAAAATCCTCCTTCAGGGCTTCTGAACCAACAGCCATGTTCCAGGACCTCTACAACAGCAGCACTGTCCTTCACCAGCAGGTGAATCGGGCAAAACAACATCAAAACAGACAACCAAAATATCAGTATCACAGCTATATCTCCTCAGTTCTTGGCAGCTCTGAATGGCAGTTCTCAAAAGTCCTGGGCAGCTCCAACAGGCCCTCAGCAGTCTTTCTCACAGCAACTGAGGCTCCATGATACTGGATACTACTCTCCAAAAGTCCTTCTGGCCTTCTGTCGGCTTGGGCCTCTCTCCCAATTCACGGCTCCTCACCATTTAGCCTCTTCACGTCAAAAAGTCTATCCCACAAGTGGAATCCACAAACTCTGGATTTTAACAGTCAACCCCAAAACCAAGCCAATATGGGGGCATCTCCAAATTCCATTACCACTACAATTGGTTCACCAAGCAGTCCAGAGGGGGAAAAGAGGAGGGAGTGACTAATGCAGGGATGATGGCCTGGGAGATACTTAGGGATTGAGGGATTTGAAAGTCATACCATAGATGAAGAGCAACACGTGATAAGGGAAGACAGAGGGAGAAGTGGAAAACCAATATATGAGGGTCAGAAAAGGAGTTTTTCTAATTAGTGAGTCTGGAGGTGGCACCCTTCTCCAGGAGCAAACCATACCCCCAAATTTTCCTGCTTGCTTATTTTTTAAATACACCTGCACTATATCCCATTCCCCCACAATTTAATCAGAGATACCTCATATGATAACCCTATGTAAGCTTATGTTTTAATGATGGGCAATGACTTAAAAATTGCTACAACTTCCAGCTAATAATTGTATTTTCATGGAAGCTCTCAGGATATTAGCTTATGCAGATAAATGTTACAAAGCATTTCATATACTTGATAGAAGCCAGGAAAGGAAAGATTTTGTGTTTGGACCTTTTTACTGCTCCTGAATTTATACCACAAAAGAAGTTTCAAACTCTCTCTACATGCAAGGTCAGCCTTCTTTCCTACTATCACTGATCTCAAAATTATGTTATATAAACTATGTGTGTGCATTTGAAAATCTGACAAAATTCAGTATTAAAAAGGGAAAAAAACAGTTTTGTGTTTGAGGAAGGCTCATTGAGTTCATTCAATTTTCAAATCTATATTTCTGAATGTGCATGGCAAACAGCATTATTCACAGTTGTACTCCAACTCAATGCTATCCATAATTCTCTCCACAATTCTGAAGTTCACAATTTCATAATCCTTCACTGGGCTATGTGGTTATATTTGTTGTTGAGTATGAGTTTTACTGATAAATTTTTATGTACTAACAAGATCTAGTATATTTTTGTTATTATAATAAACATAACCAAAAGCAGGGGGTAGCCATATAGTGGTTCGTCAATTGAACAAAGTTGTCCAGAAATCCTGCAGTTCAGATTCAGTTCATTCTTTGCTTGAGAAATAATTAACAATAATGCCAAAACTTCACGTATTCCCATAAATACACAACCACTCCTTAATCCATCCATTCTCTCACATATATATTTAAGACACTCAGGCGTGTCAAATTAGTTCTTTGTCCATTGTCTCTAATCAACTCAGTAAACATTTTTATTGTGTGTTATGCATTGTGCTAATAGTTGGAAGTACAATCAAATGTGGGGGAAAACACAGCTCTGAATAATATGGGGGAGACAACATGCAAACAACTGTACAAACAAGATAGAGACAGCATCAAATGAAACTTTTTAACAGAAGGAAGGCAGGAGCATTATGTTTTCTTGTAAAAGCTGGGGCTTAAAGTTTGCCAGGAGGAAGAGACTAGGAGGGGAAACATTCCAGGCATGGGAAATAGGCAGAGTTGGAGAAAGAATGTCTTGCTTAAGGAATAGCAAGGAAGCCAGAGTGACTATTATAGAATTCATAGAGTGTAGTAAGATCTAAGAAAACTAAAAAAGATTGGAAGAGGACAGGCTATAAATGAATTTAAATGCCAAAGAGAATGCATTATATAATAGGAAGCCACTACAGTTTATTGAATAGTGGGTTTACTCGAGCTTTAAGAATATCACCTTTATAGCTGAATGAATTGGAGTATGGACAGAAGATAGAAAAAGACCAATATATGTATTTACCTTTAATAGTCAGCTAGAGCATATAATGAATTCAAAGCAAAGGAATTTAATGAAATGACCAGGTTTGAGATGAGGAGGGCCTATACCAGGATGGTAGAAATGTTAGAGGAGAGAAGAGGATATGCATGTGTATCATACCCAGGGTGGCTGCTAGCATAGGTTCTTAGATCTGCTTTTCTAAAGAAGAGAAACTCAAAATAGGTTAACAGTCTTACTTTAATCAATCAAATGCATATCATTTACCTAGTTCAGGGGGAAAAGTCAGCACCCGGAACTTCAGAGAATGTAAACAGAATACAAACAGAAGTTACAAGCAGAAGTTACCAGCAGATGAAGCAACAGATCATCAGACAAGTTTCCAACCATCTGACCATTACATCCATACCTATTCAGTTACCAGAGAGGGAAGCACCAACATTTGGGTTTTTCAAAGCCGGGGGACTCAACAGCTTCCCAGAGTCTCGTCTGGCCAAATCATACAACTCTTCTCAAAATGAGCTCCAAAGAAAAACCTCACATCAGCAGCATATATAGCCTTCTTCTGGATCAGAGAATGTCACAGCCCTCTTGACCCACTGCCCAGTCACAAAGTACTAAGGTGTGGGGATTCCTGAAGAACAAGCCTCCCGCCACGAGCTCCACATGACCACATTCAGTCTATTAGGGGGAAGAGTATACTTTCAAATCAGGGAAGGTTCTTAGAACCACTTAAGCCACTTAAGCAAAGGGCCTACAGGCAGGGAAGATCTTCAGATTCCCATAACAGCATGTGAGAAATTGAAAATGTGGAATCCAGACAACGTAAACAATTGCATGTAGAGGTCGACAGAGTACAAAGTCAAGGATGTCATATAGGTTGTCACGGTGGATGACTAGTAAGATGACAATAATAGTAAAATTAGGAAAAAGGAAGGTTTTGGAGAAAACAATAATTAGTTATGTTTTGGACATGTTGATATTAAAACATCAACTGATTATTGAGTTCCAAATGACACTCTAGCAGTAGATCCTTCCATCATGATGTAACAGTAATCTTTATCTATGGTAGATACAGCAGTTGTGTTTCTATTATTCAATCAAATTCCAGGCTTATATCATTCTCATTACACTAAACAATTTTGTTCATCATCTTCATCTCAATATTCTCTTCTCTCTGGGTTTTTGTGACATTACCCTGCTTGTTCTCCTCCAACCTATTTGATTAGTTCTTCTAAATCTACATTGCCAGATCGTTATCCAGTTCACTCCCACTCAATGTGTCTATTCCTTAGGCTCTGACGTTGGTTTTTCTCTTTTATCCTTCCCTATTTGACTTGGTGCTTTCAGCAACTTCCATGGCTTAAGTTATAATAGCTGTGCTATTGGTTTCAATTGATGAAGGAAGTATTTTCAAATTAATGAAAAAAAGTTTCCATTTCATAGCTGTAAGGAATTAGTGGCATTTAGACACCTTCAAACAATACTGATCAGCATCTCTTTTATAATTTGGCATTGTAGAGAGTTGCACAGGGCACTTACCATAACTTGCCTTCAACTTGTACAGTTAGTAAGTAGGAATGGTAAGACTTGAACCCAGATAGCCCTGACTCCAGTCAGTTCTCTATCAACTGTACCATAATGTCTCTCTGAAAATCTCTACCTATATAGAGATATATGGACTGGATCTGTGATTACTTGTTTTAGGAAACTCTCAAATTAAGGAACTTCCTATTTTATTGTATAATGTTTAAATTAGTCTCACATTTATTAACACAATTTTTATTTTTAGCACTATCCTTGAGACATCCATGATTTCATGATTTATTTCTCTTTATATTCTTTAGGGAGAAGAAACATTTATTAGACATAGAAAAAAATATATATATGTATACACATATACATGTATACATATATATATAGATATATAGATATAGATATATATATATACACAGAGACAAAGAGAGACAGAGAACAGAGAGACAGAGACAGATAAAAATACAGAGAGAGGAAAGGGAGAGACAGAAGGAGATGTCAAGTTCAAGATTTCTAATAGACATCTAATTAGAGATGTGTGAAAGGCAGTTGGAACTTGGAGAACAGGACAGAATGGAACAGGATAGGGACATGTGAGAATCATCAGTGTAGAAATTATAATCAAATCCATGGAAGTTAATGAGATTATCCAGTGAAATAATATAGAGGGAGAAAAGAAGTGGGCCCAGTAAAACAACTGTGGAGGACCTCTAGTTATATAGTATGATCTGGGTGAAGATTAAGCAGAGGATACTGAGGATTTATCAGATAGGTAGGAAGATAACAAGGAAAAAGTGGTGTCCAAAGGGATAAAAGATGAGAAAGAAGTATGAAGAGGGAGCTAGTGGTTGAATGGTCTCTTTTTTTCCCGTAAAATATGAGGCACAAGAATCTCAGCTCAGAGAGTAAGTGAGTTGGAATTAATAAAGGTATATAGTAGGATTGCCTAGCAACAGTGAAAGTCCAGTTGAGGTTGTGTAACATAAATTTTAAATGAATCCAGTCAGAATAGTTGTCTGATTTTCTCCACCTTTGTTTGGCAACATGTGTATTAGAGCAAAAGGAGCAAATGGTGGGAGTGATACATGGCTGAGACTTGGAAGGGCATAATCTGTAACATGATAAGGGAGCTAAGGATTCAAGAGAGGAGGACATATTGTAGAGTTCAAGTGATGCACCAACAGGTCAAAATAGGACAGAGGAAACTGTGGCTAATTCAGGGGAGATGGCCTAGGAGTTAATTGAGACATCAAGGGATTGGAGGTCATAGAGTAGAAGAAGAGAAGAGTTTCATAAGGTAAGGCAAAGGGAAAGGTGAAAAGCTAATAGATTATGGTAACATAAAGGTATTTCAGAATTCTTGAACATGAAGGTGGCACATTTGTGGGTGGTAGCAAGATCAAAAGTATGACCATCTTTGTGTGTGACCATGGTAGGGTGAAGGAGTAACTCAAAGAGAATGAGTAGATTAAGGAAATGAGTTGTCAGACTGTTTGAGGAAGAGGTAATATCTGTGTCAAACTTCCCTAGTATGACAGCAGGAGTTGGGGAGGAGTAAAAATTTGTGAACAATGTGTACAGCATATATTAAGGAAGGAAGAGGTATAAACTGGAATTTTTAAACAACAATTAGCAAGATTTTGATTGGTTGGCAGATATGAGTAGCTTGAATTTCAAAGGAAGAGGAGTAACTGAGTCATAGCGGTAGGATGAGAACCCAAAAGCAGCACGAGGAAGCAAGGAATATTCCAATTTCTCCGCCTTGGCCAGTGAGCCAAGGACAATAAGTGAGCTAGGAGCCAACGTGGGAAAGAGTGGCCAAGGTGACTGTCTTCTGGGAGGATCCAGATTTCTGTAATATCCAATAGATGGAAGGAGTAGGAAAGAAAATAAGGATTAGAGTGAATGGAAGTATTTTGCCTATAAAACAGATCTTTTCTGCAGTATGATAGAAGGGCTAGGTGGTATTTGTTTGAAATTTTGTGGTGGGAGGGTTGAAGAGAAAGGGAAGAATGAATATGGGAGTGAGGAGTAAAGAACAGTGTCTGAATGATGATCTACAAGGGTTCAGAATCACTGGGATTTGAATGCTATGACCAGGTATGAGAATATTTATCATTGATTAAAAAGTACCATTCCTCTTCCCAGGAGAGGTAGGAGATTGGGCTACAGGCAAGTGCACTGTGAGATGGGAGGCATATGTTCAGATGATCAAATCACTACTCTTCTCCCCCTCTGAAGGGGATTAGAAAAGTTAGAAAGGAAAGGGGCACAGATGAAGTTATAAATGAAACCTGAGCAGAAGAAAGAAATCCTGTTCCCTACCAAAATTCCTTTTCCTCTTCTTTCAATGGACAGGCACAGCAAGAGATGGAAGGCTTGAGGACAAAAGGTAGGTTGTTCCTCTTTGCACCAGAAGTCAAAGTTGCCTCGTGCTATCACATCTGGATATTATTGCCTTGGGGTAGATGGAAATCATTTGGGGCAGGCAGAAGATGCTAATCAATTGCCTTGCTGTCTTCCCTCAAAGGAAATGCTGCACCTGCAGGAGACGGAAGGCATGAGGTTCATGATCAAGGAACTTTTGGCTTCTCTACCTGGGTGAAATTGGCAGTTCTCTCTTGGCTGAGTGCTGATCTCAGTTTACTTTCATCTAGAGCTTACTCATTTTCATGTATTTTGTAGCATATTCTAATACATAGAGCTTCCTTTGATGTGGCCGCTTCTTAATTCAGTATCAAGCAAAAAACCAACAACAACAACTAATATTTAGGGGACAATAAAGATATAAATAGATATAGAATAGAATAGATATAATATAGAATAAATAAATATAAACCTAGTCCAGTATTCCGTATCAGAACAAAGCAGCCAGTCTCTTGACCCCTTATCCTTTTTCCTCCAAGAATGGAAATAATTTTCATTTGGAGAAAAATGGCAATAAAACTGTGATATGTCTGTCTTACTGTGAGCTGCAATTAGAAAGCCCATGTGGATATTATACACACACACATACACATACATACATATACATATATATATATGTATGTATATATATATAAACATATATATATATATATATATATATATATATATATATATATATATACACATGATTATCTTTGTAGAGCTAAAAAGAGACATCAGGGGTCACCTAGTTGAAAAAACTGGCACTCAGAAGTTTAATTTATTTTCTCCAGATCAAAGGTAGTAAATGTGAGCATTGAATTAAATTTATTTTTCTTACCAGATTCATGTTTGTGTAGAAATTTAACTATGACTTCTTACAAAGGTGTGTTAGTGAGACAGAAATTAAATATTTGTTGCTTTTTTTTTATATTTGTAGGTTAAATTTAAATAGTCATAGCATATTAGATACTATGTGAATTGTTTAAAATTTCAGCTTCACTTCTGACAGGGTGATCCAAATCACATATAACAAACTTTGGATATTACAATATATATATATATATTTACTTCTTATGTAAAAATGTGACTGAAACTACTAAAAGCAGAGAATTCAAAGTAATACAGTTAGTGAATATAAAAGCCTTGCATAACTCTAAAGAATAAATGCTTTAGAAAAAGAGAGGAATTTGAATAAAGAATGTAGAATGCTGGGTTACAATGGGTGATAGGAAGCCTGTTTCATAAAGCAATGTTTGTAATTGTTTTCTTCTTCAGGTAGTGAATGATAAAAAACTGAGATGTATAGCTTTTAAAATGTGAATAAACCTATTCTAAGATGAGATTAACACATTAAAATGAAATCTGCTGTTGCTATTTTCAGTTTAGAGATACTAGTTATGTTTCTTTGTGTGTGCTCTGTGTGTGTGTGTGTGTATGAGAAAAAGAGAGAGTCAGAGAGACAGAGATATAAAGAGAGAGGAATAAAGATGACTCTATGCCAAGCCTCAGTCTTGGATGACTCACCATTTTTTTGCCTTTGCTCTTATACACATGCTGCTGAATAAAGGTTGAAAAAAACCCACACCATTCCTACTGGATCTACCACAAATATCTTACAAAACCTTTCTACTGCTAAGTAATATTAATAAGGCACAACTCAATTTTCACCATGGTTCTTCCAAACTTTTTCATCCCCCCCCCTCAAACATTTTATGATATGCCCTACTTCAACATTCTCAGTTGAGATTCTTGATTTATATTTTTACAGAAAAAAAAATTGAAGTCATTTACTATGAGCTTCTTCTTTGCATCTTTTCCTCATCTTCTATCACTCAAATGCCTTTATCACTAGCTGTCTCATCTCTGTCTCACCTTGATGAAATAGGTTTACTTCTTTTTTTTTTTTGGCTTTGTGGAGTGAGGGGAGGCAGGGCAATTGGGGTTAAGTGACTTGCCCAAGGTCACACAGCTAGTAAGTGTTAAGTGTCTGAGGCCAGATTTGAACTCAGGTACTCTTGAATCCAGGGCTGGTGCTCTATTCACTGTGCCATCTAGCAGCCCTAGTAGGTTTCCTCCTTACCAATGCTAATCTTGTTTTCTTTTCAAACAATCCCTCTCTATCCCATCTTTTCTAATAAGTTACCCCCTCTGTAATCCTCTATCATTTATTTTTGGCCTCTCTTTGTCTACTGGCTTATTATTTACATCATTCATTACTTACAAACATTCCCATGTCTTCCCTATCCTGCTAATTCAAAAAAAAAAAACCTTCATTTGTTTCTTATGTTCCTTCTATCATGTAATATCTTTTCTGTTCTTTGTAGTTAAACTCCTTGAAAAGGTCATCTACAATAGGTGTCTCTACATTTCTCTCCTCTCAGTCTCTCCTTAATGCCTTACAATACAGTTTCCAACTTCATCATTTCATAGAACCTGTTCTCTTTAAAGTTACTAATCTTCTCTTTGTTGCTGAATCAATGGTATTTTATTAGTCTTCAAGCCCCTGTCTCTATTCGACAATGTTGATCACCCTTTCTTCCTTGATTCTCTCTTCTTCCTAGGTTTTTGGGATGCTACTCTCTCCTTTTCTCCTACCTATCTGACCATTTCTCATCAGTCTTCTAATTTGGATCTTCCTGCAGAGCACCCCTTCTAACTGAAGGTGTGCCTAAGTGTTCTGTCCTGTCACCTCTTCTCTTATCTGGCTATACTACTTCACTTGGAGATCTCGTCCACTCCCATGATTTAATTACCATCTCTAAGCTCATGATTCTCAGATCTACATAAATTGTCTGTTGACCTTCAATCTCACATCTCTAACTCCCTTTCAGACATCTCAATCTAGATGTTCAGTAGACATGTCAAAATCAATGTTTCCAAAACTGAACTCAATATCTTTCCCTCTATACCTTCTTCCTTCCTACCTTCCGTATCTCAGCCAACTGGGAAAGTTCAGGGCCTTTTCCTTTTTGGGGTCCAGATTCCAAAAACATGGTCTTTTCCTTTTGAGGGTTCAGATCCCATACCCATAATTAATGTAAAATTATTTTTGACCAAAACTTGTTAATTTCATCTTCATAAAATCTCTAGAATATTCCACCTTCTCTCTTCTGACAATACCACAACCATAATGAAGGCACTCAGCAACTTGTACCTGTACTATTGCAATAGCCTGTTGGGGGTCTCCTTGTCTCAGGTCTCTTGCCACTCTAATCCATCTTCCATTTTGCTACCAAAGCAATTTTCCTAAAGCATATGTCTAACCATGTTATTACCCTACTCAACAGACTCTAATAATTTCCCATTTTCTCTGTGATGAAATATAAAATGTTTTTTGTCATTCAAAACTCTTCCATAAGCCCCTACTACATTTCCAGTCTACTTGCACCTTATTTCCTTAATATACTCTTCAATCCAATGATATTGGACTCCTGGCTGTTCCTTGAATGAGACATTCCATCTGTAGGCTCTGGAAATTTTCTTTTGCTATCCCCAATGCCTGGAATGTTCTCCTTTTTCTCCTATGCCTACTTACTTCTTTGGCTTTTTTAAAATTCCAACTTAAATCCCATCATTTATAGAAAGCTTTTCTTAACCTCTCCTAAATCCAGTGCCTTCCCTCTGATAATTATTTCATATCCTGCATATAGCTTGCTTTGTATATATTTGTTTTCATGTCATTTTCTCCTTTACATTGAAAGCTCCAAGGAAGCAGGAAAGGTATTTTGCCTTTTTGTATACTCAGTGCTTAGCATAGTGTTTGAAAGTAAATGTTTAACGAATGTTCACTGATTAATTGATCTATAATCCTGTTTCTTAACATCCAATTTTTACATGTCTGTCAGGTAAACTTTAGATATGACATCAGGTAAGCCCTGAACCTTAGAATTCTGTTGTAACTATTGCACAAGTAATCACTGGTTATAGCTTTGCCAGCAAAAAGATGAGGATTAAGTACATCATCATGAAATGGAAATGAGATCTCTCTCACTGAATTGTTCTAGTAAAAAGGTAAGGTGGATATAGATCAGAGCTGCCTGAATATGTGTATGTGTGTGTGTATATATATGTACATATAAATATACACACATTTATATACACATGCACACATGCACATATACATATATATATATATATATATATATACATAAGTGGGTATGTGTGTGTGTATGGTGGTATGATGAATATGTAATATAATAAGTATACAATATAATATATAAGTACACAATATATTATATATAATATATAATAAGTATACAATATATATATAAAGCAACAAATATTATGAACAAGGAATATACAGGAAAAACAGAAAATAACTAAGAGAGAAGGCCCTAGAATTAAAAGGGATGAGAAAAGGCTTCCTGTGGAAGAAAGTATTTTAGTTAGGAGTGCAAGTAGGCGGAGACAGATTGAAGATAAGTAATAGAGTGGCAATGACAAAGGGACAATTTGTTGTAGGAAATAGAAAAAGTTTGCTAGCGAAGGTGGAGAAATGGGTCTTGGTAAGGAGTAAGTCCCCCTCTTCATGTGAGACAGAGATGAGGGTAAAGGTGGTAGCCAAAGGCATCTGAGTTATAGGAGATGAGGAAGAGAAGAGAAGAGAGAGCTTATGACAAATGGCTTCAAACACTGAAAGATTAAATAACTTGGCTATTCTCTTAGTCAATATTCATTCTGTGAGTTCTCATTCTTAACATTATAGATTATGAACCCATATATGCATGTGTTCGTTTTACAGTCAGTCAGTGGTCATACAATTGTCTCAAAGTCAAGGCACTAATTAAATTTCTTGTTGTAGTAAGAAAAGAAACAATGTATTTTCATCACAAAACTGGGATGTGCAGCTATATTCTGAGTGAGAATGGACAAATATGATCACAAATAGAGAGGTACTTACAAAGCTAATGCAAGAAGACACAGTATATGTGAAGAGGATCATTTAGATAAGAAATGCATTTAGTTGCAAGATGGAGGCATAGAAACAGGAAAATTCCATGTGCTTCCCCCGACAACCACCTCAAATACTTATAAAATATGACTCTAAACATATTTTAGAGCTACAGAACTCACAAAGTGACAGAGAGAAACAAATATCCCACTGAAGGAAGCTCAGCAGGCCTAAAGGAAGGGACATCACAGTGAGCTGGAAGCTCAAGCGCAGACCCCCATGAGCCATGGTTTTAGCCTCAGGGCAGCCCCAACCAGCAGTTCCTGGAGCAAACTTCAGGAGAGTGAATCACTAGCAGCTGTGGCGGCTTCCAAACTTCTCAATTCATAAACACCAAAGAAGGTCAGTGTGGAACTTTGCTGGAACTGGTGGGAGGGTAAGACATAAGAGTGTTGTACAGCCCCTGCTGCGGGGAAGGGAATAAAAGGGGGCAAGACAGATGGGAGGCAGATTGGGGGTGGGTGTTAGAAGCACACATTTTTGAAAAGGGACAGGGTTAAAGTAGAAAATAGAAGAAGCAGGGGGCAGGATAGGATGGAGGGAAATACAGTCACTCTTACACAATATATGCACTATTGAAATGTTCTGCATTACTACACATGTAAAACCTATATTGAATTGCTTATCTTCCCAGTAAGGGTGGGTGACGAGGGAACAAGGGAAAGAATCTGAAATTCAAAGTTTTAAAATCAAATGTTTAAAAAAAAATTTTAAAAATTATTATTAAAAAAAAACAAAACACATTTAGTCAAATCATGTTCAAGGAGAGATAATGCATGCCTCATAGTTGTGGGACTGCCAAGGTCTCCACATTGTACTTGATGACCTTGGTTGCTTACCTCCACTGGATTCTGCTCCACTGGACATTGCCTTATCCTGCATCATTTAACACTGTAGGACACTGTTTAGCTATATTCTCTACTATCTCTGGTTTCTGGCTCAACTGAAATTCTTAGTAGGAAATTAATATGCTCATTTAGAAAAAGCAGGAACACTTTTCTGGGTGTAAGAATGAAGCAGAACAATGCATAGCAATCTGGTGATCTGTCTGCTTAATATTCCAAAATAGCAGGATGCATTAGGAACTATATATATAGAATGAAGGTCCTTAAGCAAGGGTGTATTGACTTTCTTAATATTTTCCTTAACTGTTATGCCAAAAAAATTAATTTCCTTTTAAATTTTATATATTTGATTTTTTTCTCATTTTAAAATATTCTGAGAAAGGATCCAAAGGATTCTCTGATCCAAAAAATATCAAGAACCCCTGTGCTGAAAGATCTAATACCTTGAACTTGCAGACTTAGGAACTCTTGAACTTAGTTAAACAATGAGCAACTCTCAAAGCTAATTCTCCTCTATTATTATTATTTTTTCTCTGCTAAAAGGTTGGTTCCCCAGCTGTGCTATCTGGGAATTCAGAATCTTCTCTTTCTTTGCACAGAATTTTGGACTTCAGGAAGCAATGCCCATTAAATGCATCTTTAATACTAACAATTATTATTATTTTAGTAAATCCTCAGGTTCTGTCTACTATGGAAGGAGAATTGTTTCTTGGTAAACATTAAATATAAAAATAGATCTTTATGAAAATTAAAATATGTGAATGTCAATAAATATTTTATTTTTTATGTTTTATTTTATTTATTTTTAGTTTTCAACATTCATTTACACAAGGTTTAGAATTATAATTTTTCTCTCATGGTATTTCCCCAACCCCCCATACCAAAATAGCAAGCCTACTGAATACCACTTCCCCCAATCTCTTCTCTCTTATGTCCTCTCCCTTTAACCCCTCCCCTAAATTTTTACTAGGGCAAAATGAGTTTCTGTACCCCAGTTCCTATATGTCTTATTTACCAGTTGCATGTAAAAAAAAATTTTATTTAAACATTTGTTTTTAAAACTTTAAGTTGCAGATTTTTTTGCCCTTCTTCCCTTCTCACCCACCCCTACTGGTAAGATAAGAAATTAAATACAGATTGTACATGTGTAGTTACCCAAATCATTTCCATAGTAGTTATATTGTGGAAGACTAACTTTCTTTTCCTTCATCCTTTCCCGCCCCCTCACTTATTCTATTTTCTCATTTGAACCTATCACTTTTCAAAAATGTTTGCTTCTAACTAACTTCTCCACCAATCTGCTCTCCCTTCTATTGTCCCTCCTCTTATCCCCTAGCCCCCTATTCTCCTGTAGGGTAAGATACTCAATTCAGTGCATATGTTATTTCCTCCTTAGGCCAAATTCAAGGAGAATCAGGCTGTCCCATTCCCTTTCTACTTCCTGCTCTTCCCCTCCATTGTAACAGTTTTCTCTTGCCTCTTTTATATGAGATATTTTTCATAATCTATCTCTCCCTTCTTCTTTTCCCAATAAATTCCTCTCTCACCTATTAATTTTAGTTTTAAGAAATCATCCTTTCTTATTCAACTAAAACTTTGCCCTCTATGTATACGTGAACATACAAATGCCCACACTCACATTTATATTTATATACATATACATCCTCCTATACATACATATATATGTATGTATACACACACAAACACACACACACATTATATATATATATATATATATATATATATATATATATATATATATATATATATATTGCCTTCAGGTATCCTCATACTGAGAAAAGTCTTATGAGTTACAATTATCATTTTTTTTCATGTAGGAATATAAATAAAAATAGTTCAACTTTAATAAGTTCCTTATGATTACTTTTTCCCATTTACCTTTTCATGCTTCTCTTGCTTCTTGTATTCAAAAGTCAACTTTTCTGTTCAGCTCAGGTGTTTTCATCAAGAATGCTTGAAAGGGGGCAGCTAGATAACATAGTGAATAGAGCAGTGGACTTGGAGTCAGGAGGACCTGACTTCAAATCCAGCCTCAGCCACTTAACACTTTCTAGCTGTGTGACCTTGGGCAAGTCACTTAACCCAATTTCCTTGCCTTCCCCGCTCCAAAAAATAAATAAATAAATAAATAAATAAAGAATGCTTGAAAGTCCTCTATTTCATTGAATGACCATATTATCCCCAGTAGCATTATACGCAGTTTTGCTGAGTAGGTAATTCTTGGTTTTAATTCTAGCTCCTTTGACCTCTGGAATATCACATTCCAAGCCCTTCAATCCCTTAATGTAGAAGCTGCTAATTCTTCTGTTATCTTGATGATGTTTCCACACTACTCAAATTATTTCTTTCTGATTTCTTGCAGTATTTTCTCCTTGAGCTGGGAAGTCTGGAATTTTACTATAATATTCTTAGGAGTTTTCTTTTAGGGTGATGAGTGAATTCTTTCAATTTCTATTTTGCCCTCTGGTTCTAGAATTATCAGGACAATTTTGCTTGATAATTTCTTGAAAGATGGTGTCTAGACTCTTTTTTTGATCATGGATTTCAGGTAGACCAATATTTTTTTAAATTATCTCTCCTGAATCTATTTTCCATGTCAGTGGTATTTCCAATGAGATATTTCACATTGCCTTCTATTTTTTTGTTTGGATCTGTTTTATAGTATCTTGATTTCTCATAAAGCCATTAGCTTCCAATTGCTCCAATCTAATTTTGAAGGAGTTATTCTCTTCAGTGAGTTTTTGAAATTCCTTTTCCATATGGAAAATTCAACTTTTTAAACAATTTTTCCTCATTGGGTTTTTGGGCCTCTTTTGCCATTTTAATTAGACTATTTTTTAAGGTGTTATTTACTTCAGTATTTTTTTGGGTCTCCTTTAGCAAGCAGCTGCTTCACTTTTCATGATATTCTTGCATCATTCTCATTTCTCTTCCAAATTTTTCCTCCACTTCTCTTACTTGATTTTCAAAATTTTTCTTGAGCTCCTCCATGGCCTGTAACCAGTTCCCATTTTTCTTGGGGGCTTTTGATACCGAATTATGACTTCACTGTCCTCCTCCTGCTCCATGCCTTGATCCTTTTTGTTCCCCAAAAAGGATTCTATCATCTGTTTGTGCTTCTGTTGCTTGCTCATATTGGCAGCCAATTACTTGACTTTTGAACTTTTTGCCCAGGTGGAACTCTGCTTCCAAAATGGAGAGAGGTTTGTCCCAAAGTGATGGGGTTCTTGCAGCTGCTGCAGCTATTAGATAGCCACCCTCTCTATAGCCCCTAGACACTCTGGCTCACTGGTCACACAACCCAGGACCATCACCCAAGACTGCAATCAGGATTCAAGCAAGTCAAAACAAGAGCAATTACTTTCTGAATGGTTTCTTGGTCCCCCTATAATCTGCAGGCCAGGAGCTCTGGAAGCAGTGACACAGCAGCTGCTGCAGCCACCACACCTCTTCAGCTTCTTGCTCCAGGGCTAGCAGCCAGACCACACTCCCCTATTTGAATAAAATTCCACACTGACCTTTTACTTTGTCTTTGGCATTTCTGGATTGAGAAGTCTGGAAATCACCACAGCTGCTGGTGATTTACTCTGGTGAAGTCTGCTCCTGGAGCTAAAACCACAGCTCAGTTGAGACTGTGCTCCATCAACCCTTCCTGCCAGTCTGCTAGGCTTCCTTCAGTGGGAGATTTGTTTCTCTCTTTCACTTTGTGGGTTTTGTAGCTCTAAAGTTTGTTTAGAATAATTTTTTACATGTATTGGAGGAGGTGGAAGCCAGAGACATGTGGAAGTCCTGTTTCTACTCATCCATCTTGACTCCACCTGTTCCAATAAATATTTTCTGCTATATGTCAAGCATTGTGCTAAGACCTTAAGATACTAAAAAAAAAAAAACACAGACAGGCAAAAGATAGTCACTGCACTCATGGAACTTACAGTCTAATGTAGGAAGACAACATACAAAAAGGGAAATGAAGGGATATGGTAGCATAGCATGAGGCGAAGAGAGCATGGGTGGAGATTGTATGCCTGGCCTGGGACCCCTTGTAAAATGCTGGTTCTAGGAGACCTGTACTTTTCACTGTCCTATGTCATTCTGATCCTGTGTTGACATCATGTTGACCATGTATTTGATCACAGCTTCTGATTGAATGAGGCTTGTGTTCAGTTGTGGTGACTGTAGCACCAACTTCCATACTGATGAGCAACTCAAACCTTCAATCAGTTTCTGGTCCTGATGGAGTACTAATAAAGCTGTCCTCAGCCCCAATATCCTAATCTCATTATAGGCCCCACTGAACAGCAGGCCCACTGTACCTAGCCCCCCTGCCAATGTCCTAACTTCTTCATGTATGCCTCATGCTCACTAGAACAATAGGTGTGTTCATGTGACGGGAACCTAGCTAATGTCTTCACCTAGTCATTGTCCCCACACCCATCCCCGAAGAAACAGGTATTTTCTTGTAATAAAATACAATCACATCATCCATCTAGCCCAAGACAGGACCACAATACCTAACTATCCATCTTGACTTGACAGTACCACAATAGCTAGCCATTTGGAGGTCAGCATGACCAGAACATTTAACCACCATACCATAGATGGGACACCTCCTCCGTTACCTAATCCCTCCTGACTTTTTAATATTCATGATTTCTGTTATGTAATTACATCTTTACCCTATAAAAATCCATCTTGCCATCTCTGAAGCTGCTGGTTCCTCTTGGAACTTAGCCCATTTCATGAGAGGCATCATCTCGATAAACACCTCTACTTGGGTCAAAGGTAGTCTGACTCAGAATTCTTTGATAAGGTTCCACAACAACACACCATGAAACCCCAACAGTTTTTGGGTGGGGAAAGCCCCCACCTCAACAGTTCCAATAGGAAACATTCTTCTTTGAATTAGGTATTCATGGGCAACCCAGAGAATTTTTTCACCACAATTACACCTAATAAGGGATGTTTTCTCATCTGACATTGATTACCTGTTCTCAAATCAAATTTATCTTTAAGATATATAAGTTCCCTATGCAGACCTCACAGAGATCTTTGCTACTATATACATCTCCTTCCCTCAGGTGAGTGATTCTGACCCTGTGTGGGTATGGCTGAATCTGTCTCTTTTGCCATTGTGAGTGTATGTATGTATGTATGGGTGAGGGTCCACCCATGTGTGTTTTGCCTGCTGTAAAGTCAATCACAAGCAGGATATAATTGCATATCATAGTGAACTCTCTCCCTATTCAGGAATAAACTTAAAAAAAAAATTCAAGAAACTAAAGCACAACATTCACAACAATATAACATGACTTATTTCTAAGGTGGCCACACAGTCTTAAACAAAATAAATATGTCATTATATACAATCTCCTCAATACACAGCATTCAAGTAAAGTCTTCTTTCATCTTAACTAGAGGCTGACTTCCAATCATCCTTAAGCCAATCATCCTTAAGGAGTAGCCAAAAGTACAAACATCATCCACCCCAGGTCACAGTAAGTCACAGTTTCATCAGTCAATACAGAGTATCCAAGGAAAGTCTTCTTTTCTTCTGGAATCAATGCTGGCTTCCAAACCCCTCAACTCCTCTTCCACAGGCTGACCCACTACCACCTCTTGTCTGGATTCACACATAGGAAGCTCTCCATTCCTGTTTGATATCTCAGCTCATGGGGGCTGCTGAACTCCAAGCCCTTCACAGTTTCTCCTTCTAGGAAGACAAAGCTTAACAGAGCTACAACATTTATGCACATTAAGCTTAACAGTGCTACCATAGTATTGATACACATTACTGGCACTATCATCACAATTCAGTTTCTGTCTGCCAAAGTAACACAAATAAACATACGAGGCTTCTGTCTGAGAAATCACACAAAAATAAACAGTAAAGTCCTCTTTCAGGACTTTTGTAAGAACAGTAAAGTCCTTTGTCAACAGACAGAAAGCTTCTGTCTGACAAAGTAACATAAACATAGACAGAACAAGAGAGTGCTGGCATCACAAACATTTTCTCTCTTAGCTCTGCTCACTCCCAGCTCTGCTCAAGCTTTTCTGTGCTCTACTCCTTCCAGTTTCACCTTTGCTGTTCTACCCTTCCTGTTCCACTCTTTAGGCAAGCTACTCCCAACAAAGGCTCCATGTGATTACCTTAGACCTATTAAGGGCAGGGAAAGTCTTTTAGGCCTATTAAAGGCAGCACAATGTATACTGTATCCAACAGAGATTCTTTGTATAATTAAAGGTGAGACTCAAAGGCATTTGAGTAGTTGAAACAAGCAGCAAAGTGTCACTTTGTTTGCCATTATACCTGCTTCTTTCGCTGCATAATAAAGCTCATGGTTGTTCTAGGTTTCTGGATACTGAATTCCTGGATATCCTAGAACCTCAGTCTTCTCTAATTTAAGCTGTGAGGCCAAATATATGCAATGACATTAATTCAGTGATGGAATTTTCTTTCAAGCCCCATTTTTTTTCTCAAAACAATCTGCTGATGACTTAAAACACACCTTGGTTTATAGGTATTGAGGAGAATCAATAATGCCTGTCTCTCTTGAGGGAGTATGAATAGTAAATAGACATGCTGGACTATATAGCTTCTTATGATCTATACGCAGGTTGTACTGATGATTCATAAATCAATGCAACTTTTTTGATTCTGTAATCACATAGATGAGCCCATTTTAATTCTAGAACAGCTTCTAATCAAGAGGATTCCCATTCCTTGTCATACTCTAATATTTTGTCTTTGACTTGTTATGGATATTAGAGTTCCTCTATAACATGGGTGTGACTGACCTTTAGAAATACTTACATAGTCATGTCAGGTATACTTCAAGATGACTTGAGGTTTAAGTGAATTAAAGGTGTTCTATAAGGTAGGCATAAGATGGTATTCTGATGGCAACCTTCCTGAAATATAATTATAGCTTTATAAAATGTGATGGTATATCAAATTCTAGGACCATGGGGTCATGTTCCATTAAAGAAAACTGCCTCTTGTGCTTTCAACACATATTAACAAAAACTATGAATATTTTAGATGCCAAATCCTTTTAAGATAATAAACAAAAAAAATCTAAAGTGAAAGTGTCAAATTCTTCTAGAATATATTTAATGTATAGAACTTCTTTCAATAATCATTTTAAAAAGCTAGACTCAAAGTTGGAAGCATAGATACCAAATGACTTCACAGCTGTTTGTTGCTGTAAGTATTTTCTTATTTCTACTACATAATTATGCATTTAAACATTGAATGTATTGTTGATAATGATAAAGTCAAGATAAATGATTGGTTTTTTTTTTCCCTTCTAATTGTGAATTTTCTGACTCTTTTCTTATTTCAGATCTTGGTTTCCTTGGAAACCATCATATTGAAGTGGCTTCAAAGAAAGTAAGAGAGACTCCATAGCTTTTTTAGTTCTCAGAAAAAAAAAAAAAAGAAAGAAAACTTTGTTTTCATGCCCAGGAGTTTTAGTGCCACCGGATTCAACATTTCCTTTTAGATGGAAATATTTGAGATTCTTTTACTGAGTGCAAAGTGAGCAGAAAATACAATTTTAGAAATTAGTGTAAGTGAATATTTCTTTATGCATTTTACTTACTTTTATTACTGGAGCTACTTGAAGTTCTGAGAAGGCTGAACACCTTGTTGCCTTTTTCTTTGTTCTTGTTTTGTTTTGTTTTGTTTTTTGTTTTTCCTTTGCTGTGTAGAGGGTCATTATGTATAGATGAAACTGCAGAAACATTGATAAGAATTTTCCTCTGTGAATCAGATTAATGTTTTAGTAACTTTTCAGCTTCTGACTACTATGGAAGTATACTTTTTTTTTTCTCCTAGCAAAGCTCTCCTAGCTCTTTTCCTGTTGTTAGGTGTGTCCGTTCTATTTTCATTTTCATCACTGATAAGATTGGTGGCATAGTCGAAGCTATAACTGCAAGTTAATGACATTTCTAATAATAACTTTGGAATTTCAATATAAGGAGAATAATGCTATCACATAAAGAAGTTTCACTGAAAAAAAAAATCCAAATCATCTAAAGTACAAAAATACTTTAATCCTTCAGTATGAGAGAAATTAATTTTGTTCTCTACAAGTTTTCTCAACCAGGCTTAAGACAGCAGGCTTTTCAAAGGTTCTTTAATGAAATGTAGTTAGAAGTAGAATTCAGAGCTTCAAGAAAGAAGAACAAGGGAAAGAAAATTGTAATTAAGCCATTTAATGACTTTCAGGTAAAGTAGAGATTGTGTGAGTGTATGTGTATGTAAAACTTACTTCTGTAAGTTTTTAATTTTGTTTCCCTCCCTCTCCAAGAAGGCATGCAATCTGATATTGCCTCGACATATCCACTACTATTAAATATATTTAAACATTAGTCATGTTGCAATGAAAAATTAGAATGAATAGGAGTGTAATGGCACCTAAAGTGGTACTTTGTTCCTTGTTTCAGTTCCTGTAATGGCAAGCAAAGTAGTACTTAAGCTTCTTTCAGCTATTCGAGGTGCCTTTGATTCCTGCCTGTGGTTATAGCAAGTCTTTGTTGAATGCAATATACATTTGTGTTGCCCTTAAAAGACCTACGGGAGTTTGGAGACTTGCCCTGCCCTTAATAGGTCTAACATCATCACATGGAGCCCTAGTTGGGAGGAACTTGCTGAAAGAACAGAACATGCAGGATGCAACAGGAAGCATGTAACAGGAAGGAGCAGAGCAGATAAAAACTAGAGCATGAGCTGGGACCAAGCAAAACCAAGAGGGAAGCTGTTTGTGATGACAGCACTCTGTCTTTTATTCCATGTTGACTGTGTTACTTTATCAGTCAGAAGCATTATGTCTATTGATTTGTGTTGATTTCTCAGACAGAAAGTGAACTGAGTTGATAGGGCTGGCAACGTGTGTAAACATTGTTGTAGCCCTGTTGAGCTTTGTTTTCCTGGAAACAGAAACTGTGGAGAGCTTGGGGTGGAGCAGTCCTCCTGAGCTGTGATATGGAACAGGAGCAGAAAGCTGTCTATCTGTGAATCCAGGCAATAGTCATGTGAATCCAAGTAAGAGCTGGAAGCAGCCAACCCCTGGAAGAGCAGCCATGGAGTTAAGATGAAAGGACATTTTTTTTGAGTACTCAGTACTGACTGATTAGATTTTGACTTACTTGTGACTTAGGGGTGGCACTAGAATTGAAAGGATTAGGAAAAGCTTCATGCTGTAAAGTGGTTATTCAATCTCCAATTTGTCAACGTTTTCCCCAAATTATAGCATCCAGACTGAATGGAATATTCTAGAAGTGGTCTGACTAAGGAACCTTACTCTGTGATTATGGTGTATAGGGTATTCAAGGTGGACCAGCATTTCGAGTGTGAGGGCTTGTCAAGCATGTTTCTGAGTTGCTCATCCACCTTTGTTGTGCACCTATAACCCAACTCTCACTTATGACTTCAGGAAGTTGTAGTATGTACAGCATCCACACCACAGTAAAACCATCTCAGCAGATGGTTTAAAACAAATTGTTTACCAACAAGCCTCAGAACCATTTTTGAGTCAGGGGGATGTCTACCCCCAAGCATGTGAAGACTCCTACCAATAAAATGCACAAGTGAGAATAATTTGTTCCAACATCATAAAGGTGGATGAAACAGATGCTGTGGACTATTTAGAATTTAGTCAGACATTGAAGATGCCAAGGTCATCCACTGCATCTTGGACCATTGCTAGACATCTTGACATTTGTCTCCCCACTTGACTTTAATCACTCTGGAAGAGAGAGTGAGGCTGACAACTTCTTGCAACTCTGCCTTTCTTAAATTCAATTCATACACAAGTCAAGACATCACCTAATAATGTCTTTCATCCTCTTTAAATATGAAGGACAAACAAC
>CM053587.1:192887982-192906348 GCA_028646515.1 Pseudochirops corinnae
ACAGTCACAGACACATCATATGTGTGATGACCAACCTTGATAAACTGGACTCTTCTCAGCAACGCACAGCTATGAGACAACTCTACAAGTCTCAGGATGGAAGGAGATACCTACATTCAGAGAAAGACCTAGAAAGAACAGAGTTTTAATGGAGACTGAAGCAATCTACAAGCTATCACTCTTTTCCATGTTTGGTTTTGTTTCCTTTTTCCCATTGTCCACTCCATTGGTTACAATCTTTCTATAAAACCAGACTAAGGTCCAATGTGAAAGTATTTTCAGATTCTATACTTGACTGCATGCCGTCATGTGTGGGTGGGTGGAGAGGGAAGGGAGAAAACTTGAAACTCAAGGGACTCTGGAACTGAATCTTGTAAACTAAAAGTAAATAAACAAATCAATTTAAATTAAAAAAAAAAAAGAAAAAAATGTAAAGGAATGTGATCTACTCATACGACATCTCAACCAGTATTATGAAGTCCTAATCACCAAAACAATCTAGTGTTATCTAAGAAATAGAGTTGTGACTCAGTGGGATAGATTAGATAGATATACAGTACATTGAATAAATGACCATAATAACTTATTGTTACAACTATTCAAGCTTTTGGGACAAAAATTCATCATTTTACAAAAACTGATGGAAAAAGTGAAAAACAGTATGGCAGAAATTATGCATAGGCCAGCATTCATTTCACACTGTATAAGGTCAGAATGATTTAGGATCATTTAGCAAATTTTATGTCAAATATATTAAGTAAAGGTTGTGTTTTTTGTTGGTTTGTTTTTAACAAAGTTCTGAAAGCCTGACAGTTCATTGAATGTCCATTTTTTTTTTCCTTCAGAATTGTGCTTAGCTTCACTGGGTATGAATTTTGTTTTTTTTCAGCCATAGCCCCAGTTCATTTGCTCTTTAATCTGTAGTGTTCCCAAGATCTTTGGTCGTTTAATGTCACTGCTGCCAGGTGCTACATGTTTCTAATTGTGGCACTGCCATATTTAATTTTCTTTTTCTAACTACTTATAATATTTTCTCCTGGGTTTTGGAATTGGACTATAACATTCCTATGGGTTTTCCTTATAGGATCTCTTTCATGAGTGATCAGTGGATTTTTTCTGTTTTACTTTCCCCTTCTCTTCTAATTCTTCAGGACATTTGCCTTTAATTATTTCCTGTATTATGACATCAATATTCTTTATTTTAATCATATATTTCAGGTAGTCCAATTATTCTTGTTTTCTCTTCTTGATCTGTTATCTAGATAAGTTGTTTTTCTTATGAGATATTTCATATTCTCTTCTAATTTTTCATTTTTCATATTTTGTTTTTATTATTTCTCAGTCTTTCATATCTTCACTGGTTTCCCCTTCCCCAATTGTGATTTTCAAGGAGTCATTTTCTTACTTAAGATGTTGGATCTACTTTTCTAAATGGTTGGCTTTCTTTTCATAATTTTCTTGTTTGTTTGTTTGTTTCTTAGATTTTCCTCAATCTTTCTCATTTGATTTTTAAAGTCTTTAAAAAATTTTTTTGTGAAAACCTTTGGAGCAGATGACCATTTGACTTTATTGCTGTGTGTGTGTGTGTGTGTGTTTGTATGTGTGTAAGAGTGTTTCTTTGTTTCAGTGTCCTCCTCTAAAGACAAGCACTAGTCTTCTGTATTCCCTTAGTATTTCTCTATGGTTGAATTTTTTTTCTCCTTTCTCAATGTATTTTTTTTTTAATTTGTAGTAGTTCAGTTTCTATAATCACCTCTAGTCCTGCGTATGAGGAATTGTACTTCTGGCCTCAGATCCTCCTTCAGTTCTCCCCTTTGACTTGAAACTAGAACTGAGAACTCCAGACTCTTATAAGTGCCCACAGCAAGTGGCACCCCTACCCCACTGATTCTGCACTTACCTGACATGTGCTGGATAATTCTCTTGAGCAGGTTTACACAGCAAGTTGGGTCTGTTGTTCTTGTCAGCAGAGGTTCCCTCAATCTTCCCTGGCTCTTATGCCCAACACCCCTCACTCTCCCAAGGAAAAAAGATAAGGTCAAAAAGTGGGCCATTCCAGCCTCCCAAGCCATATAGCCTCAGGGCTTACTGCTTGTTTTTTAAGGACCTAGAACCTGGCCTGGATGTGTTTACTCCTCACAGGGAACCAACCTCATTCTGGGACTTTTCTTCAAGTCTTCTATAGCTTTCCCATGAGGAACCCTCTTCTGCCTCTGCTCTTATTTATTTTTTACTGCTTCATATTCACCCTGAGGTGCTATTTATCTCTTTTGTGGGAGAAAATCTTGAGAACTTGGAATTTTCTGATCTATTCTGCCATCTTCCCAGAATCCTCACTATAGCTCTTTTTGTGGCGGGTAAGAATTGGAAATCAAAAGGATGCCCATCAATTAAGGAATGAGATACATGATTATAATAGAATATCATTGTAGTATAACAAAAGTAATGAGGTGGAGGATTTCAGAGAAACCTGAGAAGATTTACATGAACTGATGCTAATTGAATTGTTCAGAACTAGGAAGACATATTTACTAAGAGCAATTTTGTAGGATCAACAACTCTGAATGACTTAGCTATTCTCAGTAATGCAATGATCCAAGTCAATCCCAAAGTACTTGTGATGAAAAATATCTGTCTCCAAAGAAAGAATTAATAAGAATCATACTATTTTCTCTTTCTACTCTCTCTATCACTCTCTTTCCACCCTTATTTCCTTCCTTCACACCATGTCGCTACTATTGTTTAAAATATTCTACTCCTGGCTCTGCTAATTCAGCCATTTACCAATTGATAGTCATGATCTCAATTTCCAATTCTCTGCTACCACAAAAATAGAGGCTATAAATATTTTTGTACGTGTGGATCTTTTTCCCTTTTTTTATGATTTCTTTTGCAGACAGATCTAGTAGCAATACTGCTGGATCAAACGTTATACATGGTTCAGTTGCCCTTTGGACATAATTCCAATTGCTCTCCAAAATTTTTGGGCCAGTTAATAATTCCATCAACAATGTATTCATGTTCCAATTTTTATATATCTTCTGCACTAGTTATCATTTGTGTTTTCTGTCGTATCAGCCAATTAGATGGATGTGAGGTGGTATCTTACAGAGTCATTTAAAATAGAATTTCTCTAATTGATGCAATTTAGCACATTTTTTTCATATGACTAAAGATAGATTTGATTTCTTCCTCCAAAAACTGCCTGTTCATATCCTTGACCATTCATCAATTGGGGAATGACTTGTATTCTCATAAAATTGACTCAGTTCTCTATATATTTTAGAAATGATACCTTTGTCAGAAACACTGGCTCTAAAAAGTGTTTATCAACTTTCTGCTTTCTTTCTAATGATGTTGGCTGCATCGATTTTGTTTGTGTATTTTTTTAGTTTAATATAATCAAAATTACTCGTTTTGCATCTCATAATGTTCTCTATCTCTTGTTTGGTCAGAAATACTTCCCTTCTTCATGAATGTCACAAGTTAACTATTCCTTGCTCACCAGATTTCCTTATGGTATCATTTCTTATGTCTAAATCAAGTACACATTTTGACCTTATCTTGGTATAGGATGTGAGATGTTGGTCTATCCCTAGTTTCTGCCATACTGCTTTCTAGTTTCCGCGGTGTTTTTTGTCAAATAGTGAATTCTTATTCCAGAAACTGGAGTCTTTGGGTTTATAAAACAGAAGATGACTATATTCATTGATTCATATTATCTTATGTTCCTAACTTATTCCACTGATCTATGACTCCATTTCTTAGTTAGTATCAAATTTCTTAGCCAGTATCAGCAATTTTGATGATTGCTGCTTTATAACAAAGTTTTAGGTCTGGTACAGCTAGGCCACCTTCACTTGCATTTCATTTCATTAATTATCTTTACGTTCTTGATTTTTTGTTCTTCCAGATGAATTTTGTTACTATTTTTTTCCAGCTCTATAAAATACTTTTGTTCATTTGATTGGTATGGCACTGAATAAATAAATTGATTTAGGTAAAATTGTCATTTCTATTATATTATCTCAACCTACCCATGAGCAATTGCTATTTTTATAGTTGTTTAGCTGTGATTTTATTTGTAGAAAAGTGTTTTGCAATTGTGTTCATGTAGTTCCTGGGATGGCTTGGCAAGTAGACTCCCAAATATTTTAAATTGTCTATAGGTATTTTAAATGAAATTTCTCTTTCAATCTCTTGATGCTATTCTTTGTTGATAAAATACAAAAATGAAAATGATTCATGTGGTTTTATATTATGTTCTGCTACTTGATTAAAGTTTCAAGTAGTTTTTTAGTTAATTCTCTAGGATTTTCTCAGTATACCATCACATCATCTGCAAAGAGTAATAATTTTGTTTCCTCATTTTTGCCTATTCTAATTCTTACCATGTTTTCCCTCTCTTATTGTTGAAATTAACAGTTTTAGAACAATATTAAGCAATAATGTTGATAATGGGAATCCTTTTTTTACCCCTGATTTTACTGGGAATGCTTTTGGTTTATCCCCATTGAATATAATATCTGCTGATAGTTTTAATAAAAACTGCTTATCATTTTAAGGAAAACTCAATTTATTCCTATTTTCTCTATACAAATACATCTGGTCCCAGAGATGTTTCTTAGAGATTTCACTAATGATTTATTCTATTTTTATATTGAAAATGGGATTATTTAAATATTCCATTTCTTCTTCTGTTAATCTGGGTGATTTCTATGTTTCTAAATATTTATCCATTTCATTTAAATGGTCAGCTTTATTGGCCTCCCTTTGGACAAAACAGTTCATTATTACTGCTTTAATTTCCATTTAATTGGTGGTAAATTCACATTTTCAGTTTTCATATTGCTAATTTGGTTTTCTTTTTCTTTCTTTTTAAATCAAATTAGCCAAAGGTTCATTTAATTTTTTTTTGCATTTTTTAATAAAAATATGCTTTTATTTTATTTTTTGGCTAATAGTTTTTCTTATTTTCAGTTGTATCAATCTCTTCTTTGATTTTTAGAAATTCAAAGTTGTTGGTATTTAATTGGGGATTTTTAATCATTCTTTTTTTCTAGCTTTTTTAGTCACATACTCAATTCATGTATCTCTTCTTTCTCTATTTTATTCATGTACACATTTAGAGATAGAAAATTCCCCCTAAAACTGCTTTTGGCTGCATTCCATACATTTGGCATGCTAACTCATTTTTTTTCCTTCTCCTCGATGAAAGTATTGTTTGTTTCTCTGATTTGTTGTTTGATCCACTCACTCCTCAAGATTAGCTTATTTTGTTTTCAGTAGTTTTCAGCCTGTCTTAAAATAGTCCTTTATTGTATCTAATTTTTATTGCATCATGATATGAAAAGAATGTATATTTAATATGTCTGCCTTATTGCATTTTATTGTGAGGGTTTTTGCCCTAATATATGATCAATTTTTATGTAAATGTATTGCACCACTAAAAAAAAAAAAGTTATATATTTTTTTTCTTTCTCCATTCAGTTTTTTCCAGAGATCTATCATATTTAACTTTGCTAAAATTCTATTCCCTTCTTTAAATTAGCTCTTATTTATTTTGTGGTTAAATTTATCTAGTACTGAGAGGAGGAGATTGTGGTCCCCCAACGGTATAGCTTTGCTGTGTATTTCTTTCTGGAACTCCCTTAACTTCTTCTCTAAGTATTTGGATGCTATATTATTCATTATCTATGGCACTTTTTAGCAAGATTTAGTTTCCTTTCTTATGTCTTTTAATTAGATGTATTTTTTTATTTTATTTTCTTAGAGATCAGGAATACTAACCTTGCCTTTTTTTTAAACCTCAGCTGAAGTATCACATGTCCTCCAGCCTTTTGACTTTACTTTTTGTGTGTCTCTTTGCTTTAAATGTGTTTCTTATAAACAACATATTGTAGGATTCTGTCTTTTTTTTTTTTTTTTTTAGCTCATAGCTTCATTGAGTTATGGGAGCTCCTCCACCATAAATACAGAATGACCCAGGAAGTGATTCTATTACTACCTTTTCAAGTTATTGATGAAAATATTAAATGGCATAGATCTAGTATAGAAATATTAGGGACACAGTTCCAGCTTTACTTTGCTATAAGCTATGGAACTGAATCATGCTAATTAGACTCTCATCTGGTCTACATCTCTCTGCCTTTCCCACACAAATGCATTGAACAAACTTGCTAAGTGCTTTTTAAAAATCTAGGTCAAATATCTCTATTATAATCTCCTTGTTCTACTTATATTTTAACCTTATTTAAAAAAATGGGTCAGTCTGGCATTCTTTGTGATCACTTCTTCCTTTTCAAAATGATTACTTGCTATCTTAAAAAAAAATCTTCTAAAATTTTGCCAGGAATTAAAGTAGAACTCTTAAGTGTTTAGTAAGCAAACATTCTCTGACCTTTTTTCTTTGAAAACATTTATGATACTTTCTTTGATCGTTCAAAACCTGCTTACACTAGCCAAATTATCAAATCTCCTAGTTCTTCAGTACCTTTAGATAGAGTTCATCTGATATTGATAATCTTAGCTCCTGACCTCTATTTTCTCCCTACATTTCTGTGGTATCAGCTCTTTATTAGACTCATGTATACTCTCATTTCCATCCTAAATAAAATTCTTTGGATGAAAAATATAATCTAAACAGCATCATATTTATTCAATTCATAATTGTCACATAATCCACCCTGATTTATATTCCCTTTCCTTCTTTTATCCTCTTCTTTCCTTTGGTAGAGAGAAATAAAACAAAACACACAAAAATGCTACTTTTTTGTCCTTTGCCTCATCTAATTCTAAGTGTTTACACTGCTACACTTTTTTGCATTGTTTCAAAGTATAGTTTTTGTTTTTAATTTCTATAATTGACAATATTTTTTAAAATTTTGTTTTGTTTTTTTATTTAATTAAATTATTTAATTTTAGTTTTCAACAATCACATTCATAAGTTTTAAATTTTCCCCTTCCCCACCCACCCCCTCTGGAGGAAGGTGGAATGCAAAGCAAAAGCAACTTCCAAGATTACCAGCATAGTAAACTCCATTTATTCAACAAATATTCACAGAACAGAGAAAGTCAAAATACAGTGAAACTTGTTCCTTTAGCAAGTAAGTTCTCAATTCAATCCAGGTACTACTCCACCCCTAGACAGTACATTCATTTAGTTAGTCAAAAATCTCTTCTCAAATGGAGAAACATTTGGTTCAATCACAGAGCACAAAAAAACTCAAAAGCTTCTGACCCCTGAATCTCAAAAGGGACAGCAGAGAACAAAAGGCCATCCATCCTTAAGTTATAACAAGATTAAGCTCAGCATTGAATACCGAAGGTAAGGGCCTTTTCTTCATTTTCACTAGAGGCAAGCCCACAGCAATCTCAGTTCCTGGGGAGACAAGGCTCAACAAAGCTATAGCCAGTGTTCTCATCAAGTCATTCTCTACCTGTAGAGCAGTCCCAGCACCCCTGATAACATCAGCAAGGCCCTCTTCCAGAATTTCTGTGCAGGTACCACAAGAAAATCCTCCTTCAGGGCTTCTGAAACAACAGCCAAGTTTCAGGACCTCTACAATAGCAGCAATGTTCTTCACCAGCAGGTCAATCTGGGAAAACAACATCAAAACAGACAGACAAAATACTGGCATCACAGCCATGCCTCCTCAGTTCTTGGCTGCTCTGGGTGGCAGTTCTCAAAAGTCTTGGGCAGCTCCAATGGGCTCTTAGCAGTCTTTCTCTCAGCAATTCAGGCTCTATGATACTGAATATTGCTCTCCCAAAGTCCTTCTGGCCTTCTTTCAGCTTGGGCCTCTCTTCCAATTCATGGCTCCTCCCAGTTCAGCCCTCTCTCTTCATGTGAAAAAGTCCATTCCACAGGTGGGATTCACAAGCCTAGGTTTTAACACTCAACCCCAAAACCAAGCCAATACAGGGGCATCTCCAAATTCCTTTACCAATACAGAATGCTTGCAATCTGATATGTGCTCTACACATATGTTCTGATTAAACACATTTTCACATTAGTCATAGTGCATAGATTAATTATAATGAAGGGGAAAACCATGACAAAGAAAAATAAAACAAAACCAAAAAAATAGTTTGCTTCACTCTGTATTCCAACTCCATAGTTCATTCTCTGGATGTGACTGCCATTTTCCATAATATGTTCTTTTGAATTGTTTTAGGTTGAATGCTGAGAAGGCGTAAGTCTATCAAAATCAGTCCTCATACACTGTGGCTGTTACTGTGTACAATGTTTTCCTTGTTGTGTGCCCTTCATTGAGCATCAGTTCATGTAGGTCTTTTTGGGTTTCTCTGAAGTCCACTTGTTTATCATTTTTTATAGCACAATACTATTCCATTACATTTACGTACCATGACTTGTTTAGCCTTTCACCAATTGATGGCCATCTCTTCAGTTTTCAGATTTTGGCCACCATAGAAAGAGCTGTTATAAATATTTTGTACATGTGGGTACTTCTGTACCTCCAGAGTAATTTTGATATCATTTTTTCAAGCTCTAAAAATAATTTTGGAAGTTTGGTATGGCACTGAATAAATGAATTAATTTAGATAGAAGTGTCATTTTTATGGTACTAGCTTGGCTTATGAACAAGCAACTGATGTTTATCTAATTATTTAGATCTGAATTTATCTGTATGAAAAGTGTTTTGTAATTGTGTTCATGTAATCTCTGGGTTTTTGTTTTTTGGCAAGTGCACTACCAAATATTTAATAATATCTGGTTACTCTAAATGGACTTTCCCTTTCTATCTCTTGATTTTGGGCATGTGGGTTTATTTTATATCCTGCAACTTTGCCGAAGTTTTTTATTGTTTCAAGTAGTTTTTTTTACTTGATTCTCTAGGATTCTCTAAGTATATCATCATATCATCTGCAATGAGTGATAACCTAGTTTCTTCTTTGCCTATTCTAGTTACTTCAATTTCCTTTTCTTCTCTTATTGCTAAAGCTATCATTTATAGTACCATATTGATCAAAAGGCATGATAATGGACATCCTTGTTTCCAGAGGGGTGATAGTGGACTTTCTTGTTTCACCACTGATCTTATTGGAAATGCTTTTAGGTTATATGCATTGTATATAATACTTGCTGATGGTTTTAGACAAATGCTACTTATTATTTTATGGAAGACTCCAATTATTCCTATACTTTCTAGTGTTTTTAATAGGAATGGGTGTTGTAGTTTGCCAAAAGCTCTGCAACTAGTGAGATAATCAGATGGTTTCTGCTACTTTTATTGATATGATCAATTATACCAACACTTATCCTAATATTGGACCATCTTTGAATTCTTGAAATAAATCCTACCTGATCAAAGTGTATTACTCTCATAATAAGTTGCTGTAGTCTTTTTGCTAATATTTTATTTAAAATTTTTGCATCTATATTCATGAAGGAAGTTGGTCTAAAATGTTCTTTCTCCATTTTGAATCTTCTCAATTTAGGAATCAGGACTATATTAATGTAATAAAAAGAATTTGGTATGACTCCTTCTTCTCCACTAAATTCTGAGGTTTTTATGCCTTAACATATGGTTAGTTCTTGTGTATGTGCCATGTACTGCTGAGTGGAGAGTATGTTGCTTTTTATACCCATTCAGTTTTCTCCAGAGGTCTATCATATCTTCCTTCTCTAAACTTCTATTCACCTCCTTAACTTCTTTCTTGCTTATTTTGAGGTTAGATTTATCAAGTTCAGAGAGTGGGAGATGGAGATCCCCCACTAGTATAGTTTTGCTGTCTATTTCTTCCTCTAATTCCCTTAACTTGTTCTCTAGGCATCTGGATGCTATACTGTTTGGTACATATTTTAAATAATGATATTGTTTCATTTTCAATGGTGCCTTTTAGCAGGATATAGTTTCCTTCCTTATCTCCTTTAATTAGATCTATTTTTGCTTTTGCTTTATCTGAGATAAGGATTGCTACCCTTGTTTTTTTTTTTTACTTTACCTGAAACGCAATATATTCTAGTCCAGCCTTTTACCTTTACCCTATGTATATCCCCCTCATTTCAAATGTGTTTCTTGTAGACAGCATATTGTAGAATTATGATTTTTAATCCATTCTGTGATATGCCTCCATTTTATGAGAAAGTTTATTGCATTCACATTAACAGTAATGATCACTATCTGTGTCTTTCCCACTGTCCTATTCCTTCCCCTGTTTATACTTTTATTTCTCCCTTTTTCCCTTCCCCTTCTTGAGTTTCCCTTTTGATCGCCACCTTCCTCAGTATTCACTCCCTATCCATGTTCCCTCCCTTTACCTCCTCTTCCCCCTATACTACTTCTTCTCTCCTTTCTAACCAGGCCCCCCCCCCCCCCTTTTCCCCTCCTTTCTCCTACTACTACCTGTAGGACACAATAGATTTTTATACTTAACAAAGTATGTTATTCCCTCATTGAACCCAATCTGATGAGAGTAAATATCATACAATGCTCCTCTCCCTCCTTTCCTTCCCTCTACTATAATGAGGTTTTGTGTCTCTTCACATTAGAATACTATATTTAACTGACTATGTTATTCCCTCCTTGAACCAAAACCAAGGAGAGAATAGTTCATATAATGTTCATCTCCCTCCCTTCTTTCTCTCTACTATAGTGTATTTTACACCTCTTCTGTGGCATAATTTATCCTTTTCTCCCATTACAATCCCTTTTGCACCCCTTAATAAGGTTTTTTGTATAATCAGATTATTTAATTTATTCCCACGCCTTCTATCTATCTATCTATCTATCTATCTATCTATCTATCTATCCCTTTTAAATATCATGATAATTATATAATTCTCAATATTGACAGGTATCAACTTCCCATATAAGAATGTGAATAGTTGCTCTTATTGAATTACGAGTTATGTGAATGTGTGTGTGTTTTCATTTTTTACCTTTTATATCTCTAGTCTTTGTATTTGAAGATAAAATTTTCCATCAAGATCTGGCTTTTTCATCAGGAAGATCTGTAAGTCCACTATTTCATGGAATGACTATCTCCTTGCCTGAAAGATTATGCTCAGTTTTGCTGGATAGTTGATTCTTGGTTGCAATCCAAGCTCTTTTGCTTTATGAAATATCATATTTACATCTCTCCAGTCTTTTAATGTTGAAGCTGCTAAGTCCTGTGTGATCTTGACTGTGCTTCTGCAATATTTTACTTTATTTTATTTTTTTCTTTCTGGCTACTTGCAGTATTTTCTCCTTGACCTGGTAATTCTCAAATCTGGCTATAGTATTTCTTGGAATTTCCAATTTGGGATCTCTTACAGGAGGTGTTCAGTGGATTCTTTCAATAACTATTTTACCCTCTGGTTCTAGGACCTCATGGAAGTTTTCTTTGATAAATTCTTGACGTATGTTGTCCATGTTTGTTTCCCTCCTCCCACCCCCGCTGGCTTTCTGGTAGACCAATAGTTCTTAGATTCTCTCTCCTGGAACTGTTCTCCAAGTCAGTTGTTTTTCCACTAAGATACTTTACATTTCCTTCTAATTTTTCAATCTTGAGGGTTTTTTTTTTTTTACTAATTCTTCATGCCTCATAGAGTCACTAGTTTCAATTTGACTGATTCTAATTTTTAGTGAATTATTTTCCTCAGTTTTCTTTTTTTTTTTGCTTTTTTGTAGAGGGGAAAGCAGAGCAATTGGGGCTAAATGACTTGCCAAAGTTCATGTGGCCAATAAGTTAAGTGTCTGAGGCCAGATTTGAACTCAGTTTCTCCTGACTCCAGGGTAACTGCACCACCTAGCCTCCCCATCCTCAGTTAATTTTTGAAATTCCTTTTCTAAATATTCACATTTAATTTTTAGGGATTTATTTTCTCCAGTTAGATCTTGAATTTCCCATTCCAGTTCACAAATTTTAATTTTTAAGGATTTGTTTTCTTTAGTGAGATATTTTTTTTTTCATTTTGGTAATTGTAATTTTAAAAGAATCGATCTTTTTATATTCTGCCTCTCTAATTTGGCTTTCCAAATCCTTCTTGAGCTCTTCCAAGAATAGTTTTTGGGTTTGATATCAATTCATATTCCCTTCTGTCATCTCAGGTGCAAATATAGAGTCAATGTTGTTTTTTGAGTTTGGTTGTTCTTGCTTGCTATGATAGGATTGAATCATTTTTGTTTTTGTTTTCCCATGTTCCTTCTTGTTCATTGTGATTGCCTCTTTCTTGACTTTTAAAGTGGATTTCTGCTTCTGGTGTACAGATGCCTCTGACACATGCTTCTAAGTCTGGAAGTTGCGGTCCTGGTTGACTTTTTGATTTGTAGCCTCTAGGTGTCTAGACTGAGGCCAAGGCCAGGACTTTCAGTGTTTCCCCTGGGTTTCTCTGAGGCTCACAGAGTAAGTTGGGGGAAAGGGTGGTCTGGCCCCTTCAATTTTCTGGCTCTGTGCCCATAGGTTAGAATTCAGGCATGCCCATCAGGTGGTGCCCAAGTCTTGCTGGTGTCTGCAGATTCTGCTGGATATGCTAAGGCACACCTGGGCTTCAAGTGTTAGAGCTTGCTGCCTCCCATTTCCCCCTCAGTTTCAGGATCTCCCAGTAGTCAGCTGAGATGAGGCTTGTTGTGACTCCTCTCACCCTTCACTTCAGGTTCTTCACAGCCCCAATCACACCCTTTCTCTGGGACTTCCAGGATGGCTATTGGTTCCACTATTTCGGGATTTTACAGTGGGTCAATGATCTCTGGTTGTTCATAGAGTGGAGGATCAGAGCAGCTAGGGATTACTCTTCCATGTTGCTTCCCAGATGTTCAGGTAGGTAATTTTTAATTTGATAGTCCAGGAAAAATTGCTGCTGCTGCTGGCCCTGCATTTTCTGTTACCAGCTCTGACAGATCCTCTGTCCCATGGCAAGAGGTTTGTAAATCACCCTTGTGGTGGGTGAATCTGCTTGCCAGGGCTCACTCTGTCTCTGCTGTGGTCTGGTCTCTGGTCTGCATTGGTGCATCCCTCACATGCTCCATGCTCCATACTCTCCTTCTCAGTCCTACATGAGTGCTTTCCTGGACTGGGAATCTGCTGCACTCCATCTCCCAATGAACTCTATCACTCTGAGATCTGTTCAGATTCACTTTTCAGATTTGCTGTTCAGAGGTTACTGATGTAATTCATGGAGGAGCTCAGGTAAGTTTCTGCCTTCACTCTGCCATCCTGGCTCCACCCTGAATGTGTATTTTTATCTTCCCTGTCTCCATAGTAGTATTCTATGGTCTTTGCTTTTCCAGTTTGCTTTTTGTCCATTGTGATTGCCTCTTTCTTGAATTTTAAAGTGGATCTTTGTTTTTGGGGCACAGCAGGCCCTGACACATGGTTCTTTTGCTGACTACTAGGGGCCTGGTTACTGGCTTTCTGTGCCGTGACTTCAGGTTCTGTTACTTAGATGCTATATAATGCTGCAGCTCACCTGATGCTGAACTGGAGCTGGGTGTTATGGGCAGAGGCTGAGACCAAGATCAGATCTTTCTGCATTTCCCTGGGGTTATGTAGCATGTCACAGCATAAGGTATGGGGGAGTGATGATCTGTCCACTTCAGGTCTCCGCCTCCCCAACCCTGGGCTGGAACTCAGGTGGGCTCATCTGCTGGTGGATGCCTCTCCACATTGGTGTCTGCCAATTCCCCTGGTTTTGAGAAGGCATTTCCTGGGATCCTCATGTTAGTGCTTGCTCAATCCACCCCCTTGGGGCTTAGAATCTCCTGTCGGCCTACTAAGATGGGGTTTTTAATATGCCTCCTGTCCTGCAATGATCCCTTTTTGTCACAGCAAGAGAGACCCATCTCATTGATCTCCCTAGCTTCCCAAGCTAAAAGACTACTGTATACCTTCTGCTTGTTCCTCTATATGAGGATTTTTCCTGGTTCAACTTTCTCTGGTTTTTCAAGGTCAACGGTTAGGTGGGGTGAGAACATTTATGTTTTACTTTGCCATCTTGGCTGATTTTAAAATCATAATTTGATTTCAGTTTTACATATAAATCTTTCATTTAGTTTTCTATCTTTTGATAAAATTTGCTATTTTTCTCCATGAACAACAACTTTAAACTAATTTTTCAAACTAACAATAGGAGTTTATTTAAAAGGTGTTATGCATAGGTCTTAGAAAGTGTGCTGCTTCTGCTTGGGGAAGGAAAATTGAGTGAGGGAGTGTCATTGGAGATTCTCAAGGAAACTAAGTACAAGCATCTTTAAATACTAAATATTTTAATTTCAATAAGACATTCCAGGTGCTATTCATAATGATGTTTACCCTTCTGTGAAGAATTCTAGATTTCTTGAAAAACAAAAGTTTCTGTAATTATCTTATAAATGGGTTTATCGTTGCTATGAAACATCCACTGTATATTCTATTTTATTATTTTTAAGTACTTATATTATTTCTGCTCTGCTGTAGTTACATGTGACAAGTTGTATGGAATTGTAAGGAGCACAGATAGTTTGTTGAATATCTATTCCCTTCCCTTTTTGTATTCAAAGTGATATATTTTTTTGGTCAAAACATGTGATACTATTCCTTAAACCATATTAAGATTTTGATATTTTAAATGTTTATTTAAGGTTTTCATTTTGTATATGGATATACCATTATAACCAGGGTATACATTTCATTTTGAAAGTTGTAATTTTTGTTTGCATTAAATTGCTTTCCATATCTGCAAAGAAACTGTTGGCAGAAAGCAATGCAGAAAATAATCCAGCAGCAGCATTTAATTTGTGAGAAAGTTATTCCTCTTGTTGAGCATTAGTGAGCCATACCTAAGTTCAATTACATGAATATTTCAATCACATTAAATTGTTGTTTCATGAATTCTCAACTTGAGGTAAAGGAAGGATTACATGATTTTTAATTACTAAATACATTATTTGCTTTATTCAATTTGCTATTATTCTTCTGTTGTATATTGGAGATACATGGAATATACCTACCAATTATCTAGACTTAAGGAACCATAAGTGAATCAAGTAAACTTTTTCACAATTTGTTGTGGTAAATATAATCACCTGGGTATTTCAAAGTAAGAATCTCTTGCCTACAGTTGTGATCATGCCTGCCGAAATTATCATTTTATTTCAATATAGTGCTCAAAATCTATGTCAGAACATTTCATGTTACAACTAAGGGTAAAAAATAAGTTTCTCTTTTCCTCCAATGTCCCTCACTTTGACTCAATCTATTATTTGTCTTCACTCAGTCTTCAGTTGTTCTCTCCCTCCTTCCTCATTTTCATATTCCACTTGAAAAGGAATAATTTTTATGTTGCTCAAAAATAACATTGCATCCTTCACTTCTTTTATACAAAGTGGCCTGAATGACTGGTATGCTCTTGCATAGTACATTCCTCCCCTCATATTATTTTTTTTTTATTCCTTAGTTTTTTTTTCAAAATAATGCTATCTATCTTGATACTGGTTAGTGCTTCCCCTATCTAACCCACTATGATTATTTTGTATCTAGTTTGTATTTCACATTTTGTTCATTCTGTCCATGCTGTTTCCCCATAGTACTCCTCAAAGGTAGGGGCTATTTCTTTTGTATTTTTATATCCCATCTCCTAGTTCAATGTGTGGTGCAGAAAAAAGGAAAGAAGGTAACAAGCATTTATTAAGTGCCCAATGTGTATCAGACTCTGTGCTAAGCACTTTACAATTTTTTTTCTCATTCTATTCTGTCAACAGCCTTAAAAATAGGAACACTATTATTATTTCCATTTTATAGTTAAAGAAACTGAGGTAGAAAAAGGTTCAATGACTTTTTCAAATCCACAAAACTAGCAAGTGTCTGAGGCTAGATTTGTTTAGATAGAGCTTCCTTCTTCCATGTTCTGCAGATTATCCTCTGTGCCACGTAACTGCTTCTATAAAGAAATAACCTAACAAATGTGATTTGGATTGGTTTTCTTTGTAAGATGTCTGATTACAGTAAATATTTCCAGTGCTTCATTCAGAGCTATCTTTAGGGTATAATAAATCAGAGAAATTTCCTTGACTAATGCTCTACAAGTGATTTAAGTAGGAGAGTAAGAGGAGCAAAAGGTCATCTATCTGCTTGTAATTATTAAACCAGATCTCAGGCTCAAGGTCCTACAATCAAACCATAATGCCTACACCATACATACATGCATATACATACACATATGCTTATAAATTTACATATATGCCCTGTATATGTGTGCATACATATTTACACCATATATAAACAAACCATATTAATACATACACATATGCACATATACATACCTATATGTACTTGTACATAAATAGAACATATCCATCTATTTGTCTATCTATCTAGCCAAATCCTTGAGGTAAAAGATCAGATGTCATATTTGGCCTTTTCTTTTCCTTTCTCCTCTTTTTCTTTTCCCTTTTTTCTTTCCCTATTCCCATTTCCTTTTCCTCTTCTCCTTCCCTTTCTTTTTCCTTTTCTGCTTCTTTCTCCTTTTCCTTTTTCTTTTCCCTTTTCTGACTCCTTTCCATTTCTACTTCCTTTCTCTTTCACTTTCTCTATTTTACTTTCTCCATTGAAGCTATAAATGCCTTCAAGAATTTTGTGGAGTACTTCATGTTCGTTAAGGAAGTGAAAAGATATAGCAAGGAAAACCACCAAGGAGCCTCTGGTCTGATGGTTTTTAGGCAATAACAGGAATAGGGAGTCCAATGATCAAAGAAACTTGGCTCTATGTCACAAAGCAGAGAAAGGAGCTCCAGACTCAGGATAGTATCTTTATTAGCTTGGTTATCATGGTTCCTCAAATGGTTTATATGGAGGGAAAAAAGTCTGTCTAAAACTAAACAAACAAAAAACAACCCCTAATTGATTTCAAACCCTTGAATTCAAAAAGCAAAGACTTATCAAGAAATAAAGAAACTGGTGAATGGAGCCAAGATAGTGGAGAAATGGCAAGGACTTATCTGAGCTCTACAAAATTTCTTTCCCACAAAACTTAACTATTGGCTCAAAACAAATTCTGGAGCAATAGAATCCACAAAAGGATGGATTAAAATGATTTTTTAATCCAAGACAACTTGCAAGGCTGGCTGTTAAGATCTGTTTCACTAAGGTGAGTGTATTCTACTACAAGGCTCACCAATGCAGAACAGTACCAAGCAAGCCAGGAGCAGGCCTTGGGAGCACCTGAATCATCAGCTTCAGAAGTTCTCATACCATGGATGGTAAAGGGGTTCTACAATTTGTAGGAAGATTACGGGGGTCCTTTTGGGGGAATTGGGGACAGGATTTTGTTGCATTGCCCATGCTCAGATCTGGTTTGCTGTCACAAGTAACAGTCCTAGAGCAAAGAGGAACACTAACATACTGGAACTTGCAACTACAGGGAAGCAAGAACCCTTCCAGGGTGAAAAGCAGTGTTTGTGTTCAATCACAGACAAGAGCATAGGTAAGGAGATTTGTAAATACGTTTCTCCTTAGATCATACCCAATTGAAAGCACTGGAAACTTTCAAGTTCTTAGAATTATCTCTGAAAATAGCTGCACAAAAAGCTTGAAGCTTAGGAAAGGTCACCCTCCACCCTTGTAGCAAAGCCCAACTGTAATATAGAGTTAAAAGTCAAGAAACAGGCCAAAAATGAGCAAACAACAAAAAAATCTGACCATAAGAAGTCACTATGATGACAAGAAAGATCAAAACCACTCTCAGAAGAAGACAATAAAGTCAAACTGCTACACCCAAAGTCTCAAAGGAAAAATATGAATTGGTCTCAGGCCATGAAAAAGCTCAAAAAGGATTTTAAAAATCAAATAAGAGAAGTAGAGGAAAAATTGGGAAGATAAATAAAAGTGATATAAGAAAATGATGAAAAAAGAGTCAACAGCTTAATAAAGGAAGCACAAAAATATTGAATAAAATAACACCTTAAAAAAATAAAATAGGTTCAAATGAAGTAATTGAGGCTATCTATAGCCATATAAAAATATTGTAATGCATTATTAATTGGAGAAATGCAAATTAATATAGTTCTGAGGTACTATCTCATACCTATAATATTGGCTAATAGGACAGAAAAGGTAAATAACAAATGTCAGAGGGTATGTGGTGTAACGATACTAGGATTTGAAGATCTTCCACGCCCCTTGAGCTTGCTGATGTAGCAGGAAGGGGTGGAGCAAGAGAACGCCGGAGCCAAGCTAATCTCAGTGCGGTGCGGACTGGAAGCGGGGTCAGAGGCAGTGGCTGCGGCTGCGAACTCCTTTTGCTTTGAGCGGGCCAGAATCTCTGCTAAGGACTCCTGCTGAGGACTGCCTGGAGCAGGAACTGCCAGGGGCCGGAGCTGCTGGGACCAAGCTGCCTGGACGCTGAGCAGTTGCGTGCGTGAGGAGAGGAGGATCGTTGCCTAA
>CM053587.1:192906848-192939402 GCA_028646515.1 Pseudochirops corinnae
GAGGGCAGAGTGGGGGGGAGGGATGATGAATGTTCACATTTTTGTAGAGGCACAGGGACAGGGTGGAGAGTGGAAGGGGGGGCAGGATAGGAAGAAGGGACATGTAATCAGACTCTCACAGTGTGCTCACTATGGAGAGGTTCTGTGTAATTTCACATGTTCAGCCTGTATTTGATTGCTTGTCCTTTCAGTGGGGGGTGAGTGATGAGGGAGGAAGAGAAAGAGTCTAGTATCTAAAGTTCCATAATCAAATATAATAAATATATATATATATGCAATTATTATTATTATTATTATTATTATTATTATTGACTACATCCAACTGGAACTTGAGATACACAGACACTGTGGTTTAGAGATCCATCCTGCACTACTGAAAAGTGACATAGGAGAGAATAGACTGGGGAAGGGGGGACGCACTGGGATGGCTGTTTTGGGGTGGTGTTTAAGAGAAAAAAGGGGAGAAAATATGTAACTCAAAATGTTGTGGAAATGAATGATGCAAACTAAAATAAAATTTAAAAAAAAATTAATATTAGGGACAGCTAGGTGACTCAGTGAATCGAGCACCAGCCCTGGAATCAGGAGTTCAAATCTGGCCTCATACATTTGAAACACTTACTAGCCATGTGACCTTGGGCAAGTCACTTAACCCCAATTGGCCTGCCTTCCCCCCTCCAAAAAAAAAAATTTAAAATTGTCTTTACATGTATTTGGAAAGTAAAATGAAATACCATTTGAAAGAAAAAATAATGTAACCAAAACTGATCAAAGGGACTATAAATTACTTTGTCATAGTTGAGGAATGAGATAAAAATCATGAAATAAAAATAACCAAAACCTTAAAAAAGTAAAGACACATATAGCAATCAAGTGAAGCTATATAAATGTAGTGAGGGATCTAGAGGCCTACATGTTAAGCAATTGGGATAGACTCCAAAGGCCTCTCAGGGTGTCTTGCTATTACACTAACTTGACATGCCCCCCAAAAGTTTAGGTTGCATTATTTTTACTGATACCTGGAACAAACTCCCTTCCTACCTCTAACTGAAAATTCTTAAGTTTTTGAAGACCTAGTTCATGTATCAACTCCTACAGGAACTCTTTCCAGATATAACTGATGAGTACTTTTTTTCTTTCTCAAGCTATGATACATATAATTATCTATTCATATATTGTAGCTCTCCAAAAGAATGTAAACTCTTCCAGAGCAAAGACTGTTTCATTGCTTTGTCTTTGAATTTTTAGAACCTAGGACAATGACTTGAGTTGCATAGGTACTAAATACAAATTTGTTGAATATAAACATGTCTGAGTTGTCCAACTTTGGAAAAGACACTTAATGCCTCAGTTTCATCTTCAGCAAAATGGGGATAATATTAGCACATACTTGAAAGAGTTACTATGAGGATAAATGAAATAATATTTGTGAAGTGCTTCTGAAGCCTATATAAATGTTAGTGGTAATAGTAATGCTGATGTTTAAATTGGATTTAACTGGATTGAAATTAAGGTGTCCTCATGAACCTATATTGGGAGTACTATATTAAGATTTTAAAGGCTTTTATGTTATATGTTATTTCATGTTATGTTATTTCATGTTATATGAAAACACATTGAAGGTCCAGAGTATATTTTACTTGTAGACTATGAGCTTTTTTTGCATAAGATTTTATTTAAGAAGATGGATTAGGCTACTACTGCTTTTTCCAAGACCTAGAACTAGGCGTAATGATTCAGAGATAGATTTGAACCATATGTGTATGTGTGTGTGGGAAAGCTTCCTAAAAAGTGGAATTATCACAAAATAGAAAGAAAAGACTACCACAAAAGGGAGATTTGGCGCATAGCTTGGATTACTACTTATTGGGTAAATAAGCAATGAGGTTGCTGTTGAGGTATAGGTCAGGACAGATAGTCTCTGGAGAGGCTTCTAATCTGGGATTCTTTCATTCTGAAATCAGAAAAAAGGAGTTCTAGGAAAGTATTTGGTGGGAAAGAGAGTTAATACCTCAGAGTATCAAGAAATACTTCTTATTAGAATTGGAAGAATACAAAGAAATCTATAAAGATAACACCATAACATAAAGTCATTTTAAAATGTCAAGTTTTAACCTGATGCCATCCTACCATTTGAAGTCATTGTTTCCATATGCTCCCTGGATCATCTAAACTGAACATTCTTTTTCATCCTCATGCATTACCCTCTCATCTGTATTCACTATCTGTTCCCCAGGAGTGGCATTCACTTCCTTTTCTTACTTTGCCATTTAGAATCACTCGCTTCTTTCAAGACAACACAAATGCTACATTCTTCAGGGTACCTATCATGCTCTGCACTGATGATAGTGTAATCTTTGATAAAGTTAGGTTATATCTATTTTATAGGAATTTCTTTATACCTATATATACTCCTATAAATGTCTTTTTATTTTAAATCTCAGTTCTTTGAAAGCAGAGATTGTTTCTTTGGGTATGGGTCACAGTAAAGTTAAATTCTTGTTGATTAACTGGGGATGGGGTGTAAGAACAGGCAACAAGAACTAAAAGAATGAACTAGACATGACCTACAATGATAAAAATAAAAGTGAATGAGAATAAATGGTGAAAAGTTTCAGTGAGGGCTTAGAGAATGACTGAAAAGTAAAAGTATATTATACTGAAAAGTGTAAGGATATTTATGCATTAAATTTATTAATATAATTTATAAGCAAATTTAATTTATGTTGTTTTTAGCATTATATTAATATTTAAAGTTAATTTCCAATAGATGATTTTTTATTAATTTTTAAAAGAAAATCAAATTGAAAAAAGGTTAGAATTTGACAGATGACAACCTAAACTACTACTGGTTGCAGTATGAGTAGAGAAAAGAAGTTGCATAGGAAGAGAATTTTATTAATAGAATTAATGAGAATTGGCAGATGATTAAGCATGAATAAGGAGGGAAAGGGAAGCATCAAAGATGAGTACAGGGCTACAAACGTGGAGGTCTGAGAATATAGTGATTCTCTCAGTAGAGATATAATTTATAATTTTGTCATTTTTCAGTCATATCTCACTCTGCGTGACCCCAGCTGGGTTTTATTGGCAAAGACACCGTGGTGGTTTTCCATTTCCAGAAGAAACTGAGTTGAATTTGGAGTTACAATGTAATATAATAAATATTTATTAAGTGACTATTATGTGCCAAACAGTATGCCATGTACTGGAGATACAAATAAGGGAAACATAGAAAATTTCTGCCCACCAGAACTTGTGATCTGAACAGGGAGGACAGTAGATAAAAGTACTTGGTGATGTGGCATGACGTTGAAATGAGGTAGTATGGTTGATAAGAAATGAAGAGTTGACTGGGTCTGAGTCTTTAGTAAAGTGAGGCCTTGGAAGGAAGAAAGGGTTTTTTTCAAAAAGAGAGGCTTTAGGTGATAAGATAATGATTTTGCTATGAATCATGTTGATTCTGAGGCACTGCTAGTACATGTCTATGTACTAGGTTTGGGAGTCATACCAGTGGAAATTATTTTTGAATCCATGGGAGAAGCTATTACCAAGGGAGAAAACAGAGAAAGAAGAAAAAAGGGCCTTGGAGAATACCCACATTTAGGGAGTAAGAGATAGATAATAATTTAATTAAAGACACAGGAAAAAAGAAATCAGACAGATAGAAGAAGGAAAAGGAAAAGGCACAGAATCAAAGAAAGGGAGTGGATGGTAGACAACATTAAAAAATTCAAAAAGTCAAAGAGAGTAATTGTTGAAAGAAGGCCATAAAATATAAGTTTTACGTATTAAGGAATCATTATTTATTTTGTAGAGAGTAATTTCAGTAGAAAACTATGGTCAGAAGCTAGTTTGAAGGAGTTTAAGGAAAAAGAGGTGAGGTAGCATAGTGATATTTACATTTTACATGTTTTTCCACCAATTTCCAGAAAAAAGTTTCCTACACATTAATCTTTTTCATATATTCTTATTACAGTGACCAACATGGTTGCATCACCCTTTGGGGGCATTTTAAATATACTTGAGTATATAATATTGTTTAAAAAAGGAATCAGTTTCTTTAGACTTTATTTTATTATGTTTATAATATATACTACTGAATTGATGTCAATTTACATTATCAATGCCACAAGTCAAGAACATATAGATTCTCATAGAAACTGGAAGAAAAGAACATTTGAATTTGGGTATACCTCTGCTCTTCCTTCCACAACATACATACACACACACACACACACACACACACACACAATACACTCTCTCTCTCTCTCTCTCTCTCTCTCACACACACACACACACACACACACAAACATCCACTCACACCCTTGTAAATTTAGTTACCCTAATTTTAGGAAGATTTTTACTCAGGAATAATACTCTCAATTTTTTTTTTTAGTAGATAGTCTCCAGCATTGAAAAGATATCCAACATTCTAAAACTCTTTTGATAACAAATATATTATAAAGAGATATGTTCAAAGGCATAAAGTTTTAAAAGGCAGAGTTGAACTTCAAAGAAATGTACAATGTATATAGTGGAAACAAAATTTTGTAGGTTTCTTGGAAAACCATTAATATAAAGTCAATTTTTTTTTAGTTTTTGTAAGAAAAAGAATATATACCCTGACCATTTACATGGGAGAATTATAATATGACACTAATAAAGTTTAAAGTAGTACACCACCCTTGTGCAACGGTGAAGTAAAAATGAGATGAAACAGTTTGAGGAAAGTTGGGATAGTTCCAATTGTGCTTTAGTAGAAGTAAATGTTGTTCAGTTGTTTTCAGTCATGTCTGACACTTTGTGATCCCATTGAGGGATTTCTTGGCAAAGATACTGCAGTGGTTTGCAATTTCCTTCAGCTCATCTTACAGATGGAAAACCTGAGGCAAACAGACATAATGGCTTGTCCAGGATCTCATATCTAGTAAATGTTTGTGACCAAATCCGAATTCATGAAGATGAGTCTTCCTGACTCTAGGTCAAGCCCTCTAACCACTGGGTCACCTAACTCCCCACAGAAGTGATTACAAGTCATCTAAAGAAAGGATTTTCCACTGTGCTTCTACTTTGATCCTCTTGGAATAGAAGTAACCATAAACTTTAGAAGCCATTGCTCCTTCAGTACCATCCCTAAAAGACTATATCAATTGGATGGACTTCTAGTATAGACCAAATGACATACTATGTATCCACTGTCTAAGGACTAGCCCAGGTATGGGTAGAGAAGGGTATCTGGGAAATACATTTGTATTATTTTTTCAGCCACAATGATTCATTAAAATTGATTCAGCAAGCAAAGATGATAAGATCATACATTTGGTACTTAATGGGCCCTTAGACTACACTGAGGAGTGGGTCAACAAGTGTGGTAAGTTTGCAGTTTTAGTAATTAGAGGTATTGTTCCCATCATCAGTCAATGTTTCTTGTATCATTGAAGGAAAAATTTAGTTTTTACTCTGCCAAATGTGCTTGTGGTCATTGTGCTGACAACTTTCCATGGCAACCACGTTTGAAAAAGAATACTTTCTTGGGTAGAAATAATGGCCAGATAATGTTGAAGAAGAAAGATGAAAATGCAGTAATTTTGGTTTAAGGTGATGTGCATGATGGCACAACGTGTGACCAAATAAATGCACCCCCACCCACCCACTACCACCATCCAGGTGCTAATCCTTTGGGAACCTAAAGGCATGAAAAGGATGACAGTATTTTTTTTTCAAGCACTTTTATCTGAACTTCCAGGCCTTTGAGAACTTTTTTTTCCAGTTTTCAATGTTGACAAATGTTCATCTATTCTTAAAGATGCACATATAGAGAATTAAGAGCTAAGAAGACTTTTCTTCAATTAATCATACATCATCAATAGGACTACTTTTCTTTCTCTGAATTGTTCACACCTTAATAATAAATGTCATAGTAAAAGGAAGTGGAAATAACTTCAATATTAAGCTTCATTGGCAAATGTGGCAAACCAGGCAAGGAAGAGAAAGTCATTAATGATGGTCAATGAATAAACAAACAATTTATATGCAATGTTCTACTCAAAAAAACATCCTGAAAATTGAGAAGCTTAAGTCCAAAAACTGTTAGAAATCTTCTGGGGATGCTATTTATTTACCTCTTTTTATTTATTCATATATTTGTTTGTTTACTTGTCTCATATCTCTTTCCTTTTATTTAAGATTTCATCACCTACATCACACAATGGCTTAAGCCACTCCAGTTATTTCTCTCCCAAACTTGTTCCATGTGTTTAACCATTATTCTTAGCCAAAGAACATAGAAAAGAGATATACAATTACTTATTTATTTTTTATTTTATTTTTTTTATATACTTTTAGTTTACAACATTCAGTTCCACAATCCCTTGAGTTCCAAATTTTCTCCCCTCCTTTTCCTCCCCCTTTCCATGGCAGCATGCAATCCAATATAGGTTCTACAAATATCTTAGCATTAAGCATTAGTCAGGTTGTAAAGAAAAATTATAACCAATAAGGTGAACAATGAGAAAGAAAGAATGAAACAAAGCTAAACACAAGAGAGCAAGCAGTTGGCTTCAAACTGCATTCAAACTCTGAGAGGAGCCTAATCTATCAAAGTTAGTCATTACAGATATGATGTGTCTGTAATTGTGTACAAGCTCCTCTTGCTGCTCTCCTCATCATCTATTTATATAAGTCTTTTGAGGTTATTATGAAGTCTGTCTGCTCCTCATTCTTATAGCACAAAAGTATTCCAGTATATTCATATACCATAACTTGTTTAGGCATTCACCAATTGATGGGCATTCCCTTGATTTCCAATTCTTTGCCACCCCAAGAAGAGCTGCTATGAATATTTTTGTGGAAATGGATCTTTCCTCTACTTGTATGACCTCTTCAGGATGTAGCCCTAGAATTGGTATTGCTGCATCAAGGGGTATACACTATTTTATAGCCCTTTGAGCATTGTTCCAAATTGCTCTCCAGAATGGTTGGATTAGTTCACAACTCCACCAACAATGCATTAGTGTTCCTATTTTCCCCCACCCTCTCCAGCACTTAATATTTTCTTGTCTTATCATCTTAGCCAGTCTGACCAGCGAGGTATGGTACCTCAGAAGTATTTTGATTTGCATTTCTCAAATCAATAGTGATTTAGAACATTTTTATATGTTTATAGATATCTTTAGTTTCTTTCTGAAAACTGCCTGTTCATATCCTTTGATCATTTATAAGTTGGGGAATGACTTGTATTTTTATAGATTTGAGTCAGTTCTCTGTATATTTTAGAAATGAAGCCTTTATCAGATACACTGGTTGTAAAATTCTTTCCCAGTTTTCCACTTCCCTCTTAATCTTGGTTACATTGGCTTTATTTGTACAAAAACTTTTCAATTTAATGTAATCAAAATGATCCATTTTGCATTCTGTAATGCTCTCTATCTCTTGTTTGTTCATAAATTCCTCCCTTCTTCATAAATGACAGGTAAACTATTCCTTGCTCTCCCAGATTTCATACAGTTTCAGCCTTTATATCTAGATCATGCTCTCATTTAGACTTTATTTTGGTATATGGTGTAAGATATTTATCTACACCCAGTTCTTGCCATACTATTTTCCAGTTTTCCCAGCTGTTTTTGTCAAATAGTGAATTCTTTTCTCAGAAGCTGGAGTCTTTGGGTTTATCAAAGAGTAGATTACTATAGTCATTGACTGCTGTGTATTGTGTACCTAAACTATTCCAGTCATCCACCACTCTATTACTCAGCCAGTACCAAATAGTTTTGATGACTGCTGCTTTATAATGTAATTTAAAATCTGGTATGGCTAGAACACCTTCCCTAGCATTTCTTTTCATTATTTCCCTTGATATTCTGGGCCTTTTGTTCTTCTGGATGAATTTTGTTACTATTTTTTCTAGCTCTATAAAATAATTTTCTGGTATATTTATTGGTATGACACAAAATAGATAAAATAATATGGAATTGTCATTTTTATTATATTAGCTCAACCTAGCAATGAGCAACTGATATTTTTCCAATTACTTAGATCTGACATTATTACAATTATTTAATAATATCTAGTTAGCTTATTTCTTTATTTTCCCAATCTCCCATAGGACTAAGTTTACATTGCGGCATCAAGACCAATGTATTTGCATATTTCCACTGGATCTTAAGTGAGTTAACAAGCACACTATGTTTGTACACAAAGTTGTTTTTTTCACTTTCCTCTTTATATATATTTCATGAAATACAAAAAGGATATTAATTTAATCTTAGATTATCTTCCTCTCTGACAGATTTTGTCAAAGTATTTCCTCTGGAGAATGAAATATTAATTTGGAAGCACAAGGAGAGAATTGTTTTCTCTATGGGATACTGGGCTCAAAAATAGATCTGCCTTATAAAACAATATATATTATTGTAGCTAAGAAATGTATTCATGGAGTAATGAGAAACCTAAAAATGAAAGTCCCCAAAAGATCAAACAGTAGTCATAGCAAATAAATTAGATATTATTTGTAAAGAGGAATTACTGCTAAAAAGATCAATGCAATTTCAAGAATTATGCCTCAGTTTCATTTATAGGTGGTAAATAAGTGTTAACCCAGATGTGTTAAGGCATAAGGTTGAATCACATGATCAGTTAAGACAAGTGCATAATAGCATATTCTCTCAAAATTATAGGCTAAATTTCTAGTTCCTAAATTCATTTTTTACTTAGTTTTATCCTGAAGATATTTTTTTAATCCTACCCTTTATCCTGGTACAATTTGTATGAAACGAAATGGTAAATTTTGATAGGTTCCTTGTTCTTTTCCCCCAGAAATATCTTGAGTTAAAGTTAAGATAGGGGATCAAGAGGGAACATTTCACTTTGCCAAAGGAAGTATAGCCTCACAGTTAACTATTAGAGAGTTATTACATTCAAGGATATTACATTATCTGGACTCAGCTTGAGTAGGTGGGAGATTCCAAGCTTCATTCCCAATAGCTGTGAATAGCTGTGAATACTGTATGATTAACAGATTGCAGACTTTCCAAAGTAATTTTTCTGGTAGATTTTTCCTTTTGTCTGAGAGCACTACTTCTTGTCTGATGACAGTTTTAAGGTAAATGAGTCAGATCTGCCTTTGTAGTTTTTTTTTCTCTATGACTGAAATATTGTAGAAAAATTTTAATAATCCTTTTTATTGGTATTTTACTTGAAAAAGATTACCTATAAAATTAAAAAAAAGAATTAGTAAACATACATGGGCATAATAATCACAAATAAGAATGACCTTTGTATTCTATTAAGAAATATTTTTTCTTCTATTTCATGATTCTATGATCTTAAAAATGTAATAAATATATATACTGTTAGCAGAATGTCTTGACACACAGTAGTTTGTGAGTTTGATTTTCAAAAAGGGAAAAAAACTTCAAAAATATGGTTTTAAGGAAAATAACAAGTGGGATAATAATGAGAGGTAGCATGACACTGTCAAAAGGTTTTGAAACATAATTTAAAAATTAGTTAAAATCTTAGTTCACCCTCTTCCTGTCTGTGTGAACTTGGGCAAGTAATTTAACTTCTCTAGAACACATTTCAATATCTGTAAAATGAAGAGCTGGGCTTGCTGACTTCTGCGTTCTCCTGTAGATTTTTAGCTATGATATCTATTATTCATTTCACTTCTATTTCTATCATTCTGTGATCATAAATTCACAGAAGTTCAGCATTGGAAAAAACTTCAGGGAAAAAATAACTAATGTAACTTTTAATGATTGGAATTTTTATAATTGTTTGATGTTTTAGTTTTAATTATAGGACTCCAAAGCGGTAATGATGTCCATAAAATATATAGGCAATGAGACAGACTTGTACTTTTGTAGTCTTGTGATCTGTTTTAACCCTATGTCAATAAGATGATGCTTGTAGCTTCTGACCAGATAAAACTCCTGACCAAGTGTAGTAGCTTGTGAAACAGTCCTCTTCAACTACCTCAGATAGCCAACTCAAGCCCTATTCAAATTTTTATTCTCAATAAACTCTTCTTATGCAATCCTCACCCAAGCCAGGTATCAATAAATGACTCCAAGAGCTCCTTCATCACATCTGGGCTTGAGTAGCAATTCCTCCTCCCACATCTGCCGCCAATTACTATTTCTCTACCAACTGCATTGTCAGGATTTATAACTTCCCCACCCGAATCCCTACTTTGTCAATATATATTTTCCTGAAATGACTTCCTTCCTCTCTCTCTGAATGAGTTTCTTAAATTCATGGAGATAAACATTTTGTCTGTCTATATTGCCAGAGTGTATGTGTGTGTGCATGTGGGAATGCCTGTGTGCTGTTTTTTTTCCTGTGCTTGTTGAATTTCATAATAGTAAAGCTCTTATTTGTACCAGCTTGCTAAATAGAAATTCCCTCTATATTGCTAAATCTATGTCTTTTATTTAAGATGAACTGAGTTCAAATTAAGCAAAATCATTCTTGTAGAAGGAATTCCCACTGTACAATAATTGAAAATTGGTCATCTATACTTTCTATAAAAACCTCCAACATGGGGGGAACCTATAACTTTACTAAGCAGTGCATTTTACTCTTTGGAAGCTCTAATTTTTGGTAAGTTATTTGTTTGTTTGTTTTTCTTGATATCAAACTTAATGTTGATTCTTTTGAATTTTCAGTCACTGCTCCTTTGTTTATTCTCTTGGGATAGACTGAGCATATCCTAATTCTTCTTCCATAAAAGAAGCTTTCATATGCTTGAATGTACTTATCATGTTCAGTATAGAATTATCTCTTTACCAAGCTAAAGATCACCAATTCCTTCAATCAATTCTCATGCGATATAGATTTGAGGTCTTTTACCATCTATGGTGGTCCTACTGCTGATATCATATAGCTTATTCATGACTTGCATAAAATGTGTCATCTAGAAGTGAATCAATTATGGATGTAGTCTGCCCACAGCAGAGTACAGTAGGATTATCATTTCCTGATTCCTATAAGCTCATCTTTATTTATGCAGCTTAAAATCTCATCACACTGTAGACTTATATTGACTTTCTAGTCAACTAATACTCTTTGGTCTTTTTCAAATGGATGTTGACCCACACCTCACCCAATTTGTTCTTGTGAATTATTTTTTTTTTTAAATCGAGTAGTGGAACTTTAATTCCTATTAAATTTTAGCACATTAGTTTGGACAGGATACTACAGTTTGCCATCAGGAATTACATATCCCTTCTATATCCTATGATTAGATAAAAATGGAAAAAAAAATAATGTAAAATACTAAAATAAATAAGAACACATTCCTGGGAATACATTTAGAACCAAAATATTCAAATGACTGTGATTTCATCAGTTTGGGAGATCTCTACAGTAATCGGCCACACATACGTTTATGCTGTCCATATCATGATATCCTTCACCATGTCCTCACAAAAATGTGCCATGTGGTTTATATTCAACATGCTGGAGGCCTACCTCTGATTTCTTTAACAATGGGAGACTTTCACTGTTTACCTGTTGTTATGTGACATATCCATGTCACATAACTCCTTCATGATGTCTCTTACTCTAATTCTTTGAAATTCCTTCTTAGTTAAATGGTGCAATCTGCACACAATATAATCTTCTTCATTGCTCTCTGTGAGAAAATGTATTTTTAATTATCAAAGGCAGTTGTATTCTGAATCCTGATGCCATATAGAAATACCAATAAAAATTTGATACTGAGAAAATGGATCTTTTTCAAGAAATGTATGGAAAGTAGTTTTATAACTTTCTAAAAATACTCTAGTTAACTCTCTTCCTCCTGTTCAATTCTGTACCTGACTTTTCAACCAAAAGTACAATTTATTCAGGCAATAGATAACTAATGTGCAATCTTAACTGTGTGTCCAGGAAATTGTACATGGAAGCTGGGCAATATGATCATATATTTATAGCCTGAAAGCTGGATGTGAACTTAGAGACAGTTTAGTCCAAACCTTTCATTTTATAGATCAACAAACTGGGTCTAAAGGATGTTTAATCACTTTTCTAGTGTAACACAACTCATGATCATAAGAGGCAGCTTTTGAAAGGAGATTATCCTACTCCAGAGCTAAGGCTCTTTCCATTATGTCACATTCTTCATACACTTGCTCTTTTCTGGACAGATGGGCTAAATTCCTTCAAATGATTAGAGATATGTTTCAGAAAGCTCAGCAATATTACATGGTGTGGTATAGTCAGAAAATCTATGAACTATAAAATTTACAAACAGGAGAATCTAGAAGACCTCATAATCAATAAAAAAATCATTTTTCAGAGTAGATATCGTGCTGGGTCTCCTCCACCATAGTGATTAATGCGTTTGCTAATTGGACATTTCTGCTTTATGCCTTAACTTTTGCTCATTATTAGGTAGTTGTTGAACTTTTTTGGATTCTTTTTCTCTCATTATTTTTTTCAAGAAATCTTGAACAATTCTGATATTTTGTTAGGAGATGCCTTGCTGTAAAAACAACCATTAAGGCTCCATTTAATGCTACCAAATTGTGCATTTTAATAATCAACAAAGAATAACTACAACAGGACCAAATAGCTTCTACATATTTCAGTTCATTATTCAATGGTAAAGATGTGGTCCACTGCTGAATAATATTTGGACAGGTTTGCTTATTCTTTATTAATACCTTCATTTAAGATGTCTTCAGTTTTTATGTACAAACATTTTTCATAAAGATTGTCTATAGATGAGAAATTAGACATCTGTAAATACTTACTAATGTTTTTTGGGTCACTTTTTGGGGTGATAAAAAAATATTCTGGAATTTTTGTCCAACACTTTTTTTAATCTTTTCATATGGGTGTTTAGTATATCAGTCCTGCATTATAATTGTACTGCTTCTAACATGAATCTCCTCTATAAATATTTGCTCTCATCTGGATATTTGGTCCCCCACCATCAGTTATATCCTTTACTGCCATGTCTACCTTCTCTATAGGCACATCTGTTATTGCTATCTAAGAATAAAGGTATATCATTTCCACGGTCTTTGGAGCAAATATGTTAGGTTTTTCTTTTGATTTAATAAATTTATATTCTGTTTTTCATCCCCCCATTTTCATTCATGAATGTTTGATGGTATGATGCTTGATTAAATATCTTTCCAAGTTTGTTTTACCTTCCTCTTCTGCCATAACCATTCATCATCAACAACTTTGATAGTACAGTTAAAAGGCTATTTCACATGGAATGAATATCTGAGTTTAAATATTCCATCAGAAACTTTCTGGCTGTGTGAATCACTTATTCTATCTCATCCTCAGATTTTTCATCTATAAAATGCTTTCTTAAAATTGTCATTATTACTAAGGTAGTTTGGAAAATAAAAGATTGGGATTGAGTTATGTATGATGGGGGTGATTCTAAAAAAAGAAAATTGGATAGGAAAAAGGAAAAAGGAGCAATTATCTCATAAACCAAAGTATAAAAGGAAGAACTAGAGAGAGCAGGTTGGGGAGGAGGGCTGTCAATATTGGAATTTTACCCTCATCTGGATTGAAGAGGAAATAATATGCACATTTAGAGGAGTGTAGGAGTCTTGTGAACTTCTAGAGAGGTGAGAAAACTGTGAGATAGGTTGGATGGGGTCTTACAGAAGGGTAAAAAAGTTTAAATTTCAGGAGGGTGGGGAGAGAAGTTAAAAGACTTCTTAGTGGAGTGGGTAAAAATAAGTAATAGGAGAGTAATGCAAGAAGTTAAAGTAACAAGGAGAGGGTAAAGGGAGAAGCTGAGAAGAAAAATAATAAGTAAAAATAAGATCAATGGAAATTTTCAAATAATAATTACAACATTGAATGTAAATGATATGCGTTCACTCATGAAACAAAAGTAGGAGTGGATAAAAATAAAAATCCAACAATATGTTGTTTGTAAGAAGCACATTTAAGAATGAGAAATACATAGGAATAGCTAGCTGGGGTAGTGAATAGAGCACCAGCCCTAGGATCAGGAGGACCTGAGTCCAAATTTGGCTTCAGACACTTAACACTTACTAGCACTGGGACTTTGAGCAAGTTACTTAACGCCAATTGCCCTGACTTCCCCTCCAACAAATAAAGAAAGGGAAAAAAAAAGAATGAGAGATACACATAGAGTTTAAATGGAAAGTTAGAATAGAATTTATTATGCTTCAGCTGATGGAAAAAGGCAGGGCAGCATTCTGATTTAAGAGAAAATTATGGCTAAAATAGATTTAAGAGGTAAGTGAGGAAACTAAATTTTGATAAAAAGTACTATAGAGAACAAAGTAATATTAATACTGAGCTTCTTTGCACCAAATACAGTAGCATCTATTTTTTTAAGTTAAATGAATTGCAGTTGGAGATAGCTCATAGTACTATAATAGGGGGGTACTTTAATCTTGCTCTCAAAGAACTAAATGAATCTAACCAAAAAATAAAGAAGAAATCAAAGAAGTGAATAGAATTTTAGATAAGCTACATACAATTGATATCTAAAGGTAACTGAATAGAAATGGAAAGGAATACACCTTTTTTCTCAGCAGTTCATGTATTTTTACAAAGGCTGATCATAGAAATACATAAAATTGTATGAAACATAAAATACATATAAATGCATAAAAATTACAGTAAAAGTCAGAAAAGCAGAAATGTTAAAAATATTTTTTGTATCACAATGCAATAAAAATTATATTTAACAGGGACTAACAGAAACATAGATTAAAAACTAATTGAAGATTTTAAAGAGTAAGTTGGATAACAATTCATAGAAATAAATAATAATTTTATTAAAGAAAATGATAACAATGAGATAATATATCAAAACCGTGGTATACAGCAAAAGCAGTGATTAATGGAAAATTTATATCTCTAAATGTTACATCAATAAAATAAAGTGCAGACTGACAAATTGGGTCTTTCTTTATGTCCTTTATAAATATTCTAGATATTGATACAATAGGCAAAATTACTTATTCACTTAAAGTTGTTCAATATATTTTGGTTAAATTTAATTGAAGTGTTACAAAAGTGATTGAGCTCTATTTTATCTCAGTCACAAATTGGAATACGTGGATCCTGACACTCCTTCCAACTCTGAAATTCCATTAATCTCAATCTGTAAACTCCCTGCAGACACTGGTTTCTATGAAAGACTATATCTCTCAGGAAGAAAATAAATTGAAATGAGTTTATCAATGAAATTATTTGAATAACATTTGTTATACAAAGGTATTACATTGCATTTCTTTAGGGTATTGTTTTATATATGAATGACAATTTTGCTAAACTAGAGTCCCATAGACATTTAGAATTTCTGAGGAAATTCAGTTCAATTAATTCTTCATTAGATTTACTGGACCACCATATTAAGTATTCTGTATAAAATGAAATAAAACAATCAGATGCCTTCAGTTCTTTTGACTGTGACCCATGACATTACACAACTATATCACTTAAATATTTTAAGGCACTATACACTTATGAAATAACCGGATACCCACAACAGTTTCAGAACAATATTCTGTAAATAATACCATTCCCATTTTGCAAGAAACTATAAACAGTTTCCAGGAACCTGAAAATTGAATATGTTAAGCACCTTGTTCCCCAGCACATAGCTAGGAAGTGTAGGGTGTGATTCAAGTTCAAGTTTCTTCAGACTAATCAATCCTTCTTTTCACCAAACACCAAGACTTCTCTTTTCTGAACCCAGATTCCTTGAGAAACAATCCTCTGTGTGTGTGTATGTGTGTGTGTTTTCAGTTCTCCAGACTTCCACTTTAATTACTTCCAAGAAATATAATTATCTTTTCTAAGATCTCTAGTGAAGACATTCTGAAGTTATACTTAAATAATTTAAAATAATATTCTCACATAGTAGAGTTGATTTAATTTAAATTAAATTATAACAAACTACAATTTCTAGTTACAGAATACATATTATTTTTTTTCACTAAGACATATGCAACTTTATGCAGTTTATAGCAAGAAGTCAGTTCTTGCTCTTAGTATACATGTAATGCTTATTTCCAAAATATAGTGACAAATATTGGTTTCATTTTTAGAAAATATATATGACGGATGGCTAGGTGGTGCAGTGAAATGAGTACCAGCCCTGGAGTTAAGAGGACCTGAGTTCAAATCTAGCCATGTGACCTTGGGCAAGTCCCTTAACCCCAATTGCCCTGCCTTCCACCTCTCCAAAAAAAAAGAAAAAGAAAATATAAATGTGCAACACCATGGACTAGCAGCTTCATAAAAGAATGCCACTATGAACATTGTTTAAGGTTCTGATTACACAGTGTAGTGAACACTCCATTTATTCCATTACAAATCTATGCAAACATTCTCAGAAAATCAAGGTATAGTATAATATTCACAACATCACATCTTATCACAGAAAATCACAATATAGTGTTCACAACAGCTTAACATTAGAATGGCCACATAGTTTTCACTACAGTGGCCACAGTATTTAGAACAAGGAACAAAAGAATAATCATCTGGTTTCCCTAAGGAAGGGAAACCCTCCTTACTTAATCATTCAGTCAATTCACAATACAATAATCAATACTTAATCATTCAATCACTTCACAATACAATAATCAATCTTCCATTCATGGGGCAATTATAGATTAACTTAATCAGTCACTTGTCTAGCAATCGGTCACTAAATACAATCATTAGAAAATTACACAAACCTTCCACTCCTCAGTGTCTTCAATTTCATCATGTGTCCAAGGGGAGGCCTTTTCTTCATCTTGACTCAGGTTAGTCTCTCAGATTCCCTGGATCCCTTTCCATGATCCCAGCTCCTACCTGAATGTCACCTGGATCCAGGGGCAGACATCTCCCAGATTCTCATCCAGTCCTCGGGGCATTCCCTGGCACACACTGAAGTTCACAGGGTCCAGCACATCTCAGACCCCTCACCACTTCTGTTGCCAGGAACTCAAGGATACACCAAGCCACAAACCAACAAAGGCTTATCCTGGTCATGCTTCTTCAGTGCTCCAGCAATTCGGCTGGCCCTAGGACTTAGAAGGAATCTCAGCTTTCCAGGTAGCCTTCCAGGCAGCCTTCTCAGCCTTCCAGGTGGCCTTCACCAGATTCTGGTCTCATCTACAACTACAACTCAGTTCTCAGTCAAGCAAGCCCAGCTCCCAGATGCTAGGACAATCCTGTTTCCTTTACTAGGAGCCACCAGGAGGAAGATTTCTGATTCTGTCTCTCTGTTTCTAGAACTTTTCTTATATACACACATTGGCCTCCTGTCTCAGCCAACCCTCCCCTGCCACATCAGCAAGAGGAGAGAGAGTTCACACCTTCTGCCTCTCTCAAAAAGTACTTAGCCCTAAGGGCTAAGTATCTGCTAAATTGATTACTGTTACAACATGATACATCTCAAAATTATTTATCTTGGTGGGGCAGAGCAAAGATGGCTGAGTACAGACAGGGACTCACCTGAACTATCCCCCCAAATCCCTCCAAATAACTTTAAGGAATGACTCTAAACAGATTGGAGAGTGTCAGAACTGACAAAAAAGACATAGAGAAACAATTTCCCATCCAAAACCACCTTCAAGGTCAGCAGGAAAAGTCTGTTGCACTTGGGTGAGAGCAAAGCACATTCCAGAGCAAGCCATACCAGCACATTCCCAGTACCACCAAATAAAGAGGAGGCCTTGGGAGTCACTAAATCAGCAGCTATAGCAACTGATCGCAGGAATCTCAGCCTACAGATGATATTGGTGTTGAACAACTGATCAGAAAAAGGTCACAGGGGTCTCTTTGCTAGCAGTGAGGCAGGATCTGTTGCTTTGCCCATACTCTGATCCAGGTCTCATTATAGGATACCAGGCTCAGGGTAAGGAGGAGCTGAAGCATAGCAGAGTTCATGGCAGCCATGGAAGGGAGAACTCTCCTCAAGTCAGGAGTTTAGTAAACATCTCTCTCTAGATCATAAGCTCTTAGAAGAACTGAAAACTTATAGGTCCTTAGAATTATCTCTGAAAATAGCTGCATAAAACCCATGAAACTTGAGATATTGTGCCTTCTACCCTGGAAGTAAAGCCCTACTTTAACAGGGGGTTAAAAATCAAGCAATAGGCTAGGAAAATGAGGAAAGAACAGAAAAAACATTCTAAGCTTAGAAAGTTACTATGGTGACAAGGAAGATCAAAATACATACTCAGAAGAAGATAACAAAGTCAAAGTTCCTACATCCAAAGCCTCCAAGAAAAATATGAATATATGAAAAATATTTATTGGTATCAGATCATGGGAGAACTCGAAAAGGAATTTGAAATTCAATTAAGAGAGGTGGAGGAAAATTTGGGAAGATAAGTGAAATTGATATAAGAAAATAATGAAAAACAAGTCAACATCTTTGTAAGGGAGACATAATAGAAAAAGAATAAAGAAAATTACACCTTAAAAAATGACTAAGCTAAATGGTAAAGGAGGTACAAAAAGTCAATGAGAAGAAGAATGTCTTAAGAAGCAGAATAGGTCAAATTGAAAAAGAAGCAAAAAATATCACTAAAGAAAAAAAAATGGTCCTTAAATATAGACCAGTCCAAATGAAGAAGGAAGCACAATAGCTCAATGAAGAGAATTATTCCTTTAAAATTAGAATTGAGCAAATGGAAACTAATGACTTTATGAGAAATTTAGGAAAAATAAAATAAAACCAAAAGAATGAAAAATTAGAAGATAGTGCAAAATATTTCATCAGAAAAAACAATTGACTTGGAAAATAGATCCAGAACAAATAGTTTATAAATTATTGGATTGCCTGAAAGCCATGATAAAAAAAAGAGCCTAGACATTATCTTTTAAGAAACACTTAAAGAAAACTGCCCTGATATTCAAAAACCAGAGGTAAAAATAGAAATTGAAAGAAATCCACCAATCACCTCCCAACTGGGATTTCAAAGTGAAAACTCTCAATGAATATGATAGCCAAATTCTAGAACTCCCAGGTTAAGGAGAAAATATTGTAAATACCCAGAAATAAACAATTCAAGAATGGTGGAACCACAGTCAGGATAAAAACAAAAAATTAGCAGCTACTACATTAAAGCGTTGGAGAGGTTTGGATATGATATTCCGGAAGTCTAAAGAGCTAGAATTGCCTGTAAGAATCACTTAAAACTGAATATAAGCCTTCATGAGAAAAAAAGGATAGTCAATGAAATAGAGGACTTTTAAGTGTCCTTAAGGAAAGGACCAGAGATGTATAGAAGATTTGACTTTCAAATACAAGACTCAAGAGAAGCATAACAAATGTAAACAAGAAAGCAAAATCATAAGGGATTTAATAAGGTTAAAGTATTTACATTCCAACAGGACAAGGGAACTTTCTCATTATTAGAGCAGTTTGAAGGAATATATCTACACACAGGTGTTAGTTGAATATTTTGGGATGATATCTAAAAAAGAAATAAAATTAAGAGGTGAGAAAGAGGAATGTACTGGTGGTATTCATACAAATGATGTGAGACAACTCCAAAGGACTTATGAAAAATTCTATCTACCCCCAGAGAAAGAACTGATGATATCTGAATACAGATAGAATCATACTTTTTTTCTTGAGTTTTTTTTTTTTTTTTTGCTTTTTGTCTGTTTTCTTTTACAACATGACTGTTAAGAAAATATTTTGCATGGCATGTACAACCTATATTAAATGGCTTTCCTTCTCAATGAGGGGGGCTGGAAGGGAGGAAGAAAGGAGAGAATTTGTAAACAACATTTTAAAAATCAAAATTATAAAGTGTTTTATATGTAAATGGAGAAAAGTAAAATGCCAAAAGCACCCCACAAAATTATTTATATTTACCTTGTTTATGCTAATTTTGCTGCAATATCAGAAAACTGAAAGCATTATTTCCCAGATTTTGGCTTCTTTAATCATCATTTTTAAAGTAAATTACTCTTGAGAAGAAAATCTCTGTTTCATTTGTGTGGTCAGACCTTGTATTTCTTTAGTCCTCTGTTTGCATTTCCAGGAAGTTTATCTCATTACAATTAGAGAAAGTATCCTTGCATGTTACTGGCTTTTAAGGATTTATCTAATTTCTTCTGTTATTTTCCCTTTTCCATTGTCAATCACATCATTAGATGTAGTTGATTCCTAGAGATTTGTTTCTTGAAATCTTTGAATAGGCTACCAATCTGACAGGTTTGTTTTAAGGAAAATCTCTCTCTCTCTCTCTCTCTCTCTCTCTCTCTCAGTCTCTCTCTTTCTCTCTCCCCAAAGTGAAAACTCTCAATGAATATGATATCCAAATTCTAGAACTCCAAGGTTAAGAAGAAAATATTATAAATAGCCAGAAATAAACAATTCAAGAATGGTGGAACCACAGTCAGGATAACAAAAAGAAAAAAGTTAGCAGAATTTAAGTCTCTCTCTCTCTCTCTCTCTCTCTCTCTCTCTCTCTCTCTCTCTCTCTCTTTTTCTCTCTCTCCCCCATACACACACACACACACACACACACACACGATCTCTCTCACATATACCCACACATTGATTTGGTCAGTCATGCTTTAAACTCCTTGTGTATTTAAGAAAGACATTATTAATGTAAGTGTAATAGGAGTGTATGTGTACATTTGAGAAAGTATGTGTGCAAGAGTGTATGTATACATTCAAACACACAATGAAATCAATTAATCAAAACAATACTACTTCCTTAATCAGGTTAGTATGTCTCTATTGATTGATCAATCAAAGGTATCAAACTAACTGTGACTAATCTAGTAATGTAAGTTCAGAAACTGTGGAGTGTTTCAATCCACTGGATGAAATGGCATTGCATATGAAATATATTGAGATTGTTTGAGAAGAGTAAGTCATGCCTTATGGAGCTTACATGAAATAATCCGTCAGTTCAATACTAATGTTCCAGTGGCCAGTCAGCTTAGATGAGAGTAGTTTCTTCCAGATCCTTGAGAGTGACTTGCTAGAGGGTAGTGGGGAGGAGGGGAAAAGGGAAGGACAAAAAGAGCATTTATCTTGTCCCCTTGCCTTTTAGGAAAACCTGGAAATCTCCAAAGATTTTTCACTGCCCATGAGCATCCTAGCAACGTCCCTAGAACAGCAATGGTGAAGGATAATGTCAACTCTGGGAAATGTGGATTTCAATCAAAAGAACTTTTTTATGGAGGGGGGAAGATAGGGCAATTGGGGTTAAGTGACTTGCCCAAGGTCACATGGCTGGTTTGGTGTTAAGTGTTTTGATTTTGTTTTTGGTCAGGTTTGAACTCAGGTCCTCCTGACTCCAAGGCTGCTGTTCTATTCACTGTGCCACTTACCTACTCCCAATCAAAAGAACTTATCAAATCAAATCAAAAGAGTAATGTGACCCTCTGGGGAATGTGGGCTTTGAGTTTGAGCCCACTTTCTCCTGTGTTCTTTATGTATCTAAGAAAGATTATGTCACTGATGTTTGGAAGGATATTTTGTACCATTATTTCTTGTTAGACGGCCATAGGAAATACCCACTTCTAATAAAGTGAATTAAGCCTGATTTATTCATTGATACCAACTATAATGGTTCAAACACAATTAGTGAATTCTTATGACATTATGAGAATATTTTTTAAATGACCCATAAACTTTTGGGGGTTAGCTGGAAATTTGATTCCCTAATGCTCGTCCACTTTTCCATTCAGGACTCGTTATTATTATTTATTAAGAATAAAATCAAGCACTAGGTTCATAGGATATTAGAGTAAAATAAAGCCCTAAAGATTATCTAGAACAATAATAAGGTTTACATGTGGTGAATCTGTAAGGCTTAGCATGGCTAAGTGAATTTTGAAGTCTTTTGTAACTTTTCAAGTTTTCAGTTCAAGTTTTCAGGTTACACGACCAAGAGTAGAAATGACCCCTCACCCCTGTCTCTCAGTCCTATGTTCTTTCTCCCATACTAGTCTATACTATACACATCATGTCTGATTCTATACCTATAGATTTAAGTATATTTTGGGAGCAGGGCTGTGGGGCAGTTGATAGAGAACTAGGTCTGCAATAAAAAACAAAACAAAACAAAAACAAAAATACCTGAATTCAAATCTGGCCTCTGACATTAACTGTGTGACTCTGAGGAAAGCATTTAACCTCTGTTTGTCTCAGTATTCTCACCTGTAAAATGGGCATGATAATAATAGCACTTATTTTTAGGACTTGTGAGGATTAAATATGTCGATAATTGTAAAGTGCATTGTACAGTGTCTCACATATAGGAAGTATTATATAAATATCAGCTATAATCATCACTTTTTGGGGGGATGGGTAGGTTAAGGAATAGGAGGGCAAGGTAATGAGTAGAAGTAAAGCAGAGGAGTGATGAGAGATAGGGTAAATAAGGTGAAAAGAATAGTGAGAAAAAAAGGAAGGAGAAAAATGCACAAGTAATCATAACTTAAAATGTGAATTGTGTGAATTTACCCATAAAAAAGAAATGAATATCAGATTGAAAATTTTACCATCATCATCTACTGAGGCATGCAACACCTTTGGCTTACAGTCATCTTCTTCCTCACTTGACATATTTGAAGGTGCAAAAGCTCTGTATTTTTGAAGAATTAATGTACCATTTCTTTTTCAATAGATGCCTCTGATATTACTCTCAGTGAATTTTTAGTATGGTTTTTGATGTGATAAAGATTAAAATTACATAAACACTTGTAAGATTCATACATTTATGTTTCCTTTTGAAACAATGAATTATGGAAGTAATTTTTGTTCACTCTAAGGCAAAATTGTACAAATATATATATGGGAGTTCCCTGACTGGTAGATTTAGGAGTTGCAGATTCTGGAAACATGAATACTCTCCCAATTATAAAAAGGGGAGATCAAGCTACAGAATCACAGAATCTCAGAAGTGCCAGGGACATCAAAGTCCATCTAGGCCAATCCATAAAAAAACAAGATACACCATTCTTAAATAGCTTTCTAGCCTCTGTTGAACACATTCGCTACTCCTGTCTTTTTTTTTTTTACATAATAAATTCTGCTCTGACCATTTATTTTCTCTTTATGTGTATCTCTCATTTTTATAATTTTTCCTGAAAGCAACATATTGTTGAATTCAAATTTTCAATCTGATATCCATTTCCTTTTTATGGGTAAATTCATATAATTCACATTTTAAGTTATGATTACTGGTGCATTTTTCTCCTTCCTTTTTTTCCTCACTATTCTTTTTACCTTATTTACCCTATCTCTCATCACTCCTCTGCTTTACTTCTACTCATTACCTTGTCCTCCTATTCCTTAACCTACCCATCCCTCCAAAAGTTCCTCCCTTATCCTTTCCTCTACCCTATCTGCTTTCCCTCATTTCTTTCTGAATTTAGAAGACCTATATCCATGTGCATATATGCATACATATGTATGCGTGTGTGTTTCCTCTTTAACCCATTCCCAATGACAATAATTTTCCAGCACTGCCTGCCCTCCCTCCTACTAGCTTCTTCTGTGTTAATTTTTCCCTTTCCACCTCATTTACATAAGGTAATAATTCCTATTTTTCCCTACTTACTTTTTTTAATAGAATCACCGCATCATACTCAGCTTAGTACAAGCCTTTCTTTCAAACTATTCAAACAATGAAAGTGTAAAAGTACTGATAACATTTTCACATATAAGAAGTAAAAAATTTGACCTTATCAAATCCTTTATAATTCATCTTTTATGTTTATCTTATATTTCTCCTGGATGTTATTCATTGAATTTTCCCTTAAGTTCTGCTGCTTTTTTGACAAAAGTCTTAAAGTCTTTCAGTTTGTTAAATATCTATTTTTTTCTTCATTCAGGATTATATTGAACTCTGCTGTGCAAGTTACCCTTGGTTATAGTCTGAGCTTTTTTGTCTATGAAATAGAGTATTCCAAGACTTATGGTCCTTCAATGTAGAAGCTGCTAGGGCTTGTACAATCTTTTTTGTAGCTCAATGATTTTTTTTATTGTCACATGAAATATTTTGTCCTTTATCTGGGAACTTTGAAATTTTTCTATGATATACTGTAAGTTTTCCTCCTGGGATCTCTTTCAGGTGGCAATGGATTTTTTTTTTCTATTTTTGTTTTACCTTCTTGCCCAAGAACTTCAGAACAATTTTTCTTGATAATTTCTTGTAATATTAAATAAAGAATATTTTTCCTAATCATAATTTTCAGCTAGTTCAACTATTTTTATATTATTTCTTCTCAATCTGTTCTCAATCTCTGAAGACGTGATTCACATTCTCTTCTATTTTTTTCATTCTTTTGATTTTCTTTTATTTTTCTTGGTGTATTAGAATATGATTAGCTTCCCTTTGTCCAATTCTAGTTTTCAAGGAATGATTTTATTGAGTTTTTGATTTTCTGTTTCAAGTTGGTTGACTTTCATTTTCATAATTTTCTTCGATTGCTCTTTTTTTTTTCCTACTTTTTCCTTGATCTCTCATATTTGATTTTTAAAGTCTTTTTTAAGTTCTTCCAAGAACTTGGGACCATTTGACATTTCTCATTGAAAAGTGAGTGGCTTTTTAAAACTACATTATTTTCCTCTGAATATGAACCCTGATCTTCCCTATCCCCATAGTAGCTATGATTGGGTTCCTTCTCCCTTGCTTACTCATTTTTATTTTCACTTATTGTGTTTTTAGCAGCAATCAAGTTATAGTCCTGAAATATGGGGAATGATGTTCCAAGTCTCAGGTCCTTCATGCTGTTATTTTCTAAGGTCTCTTCAGGGGTCTCCTCTCTAGGCCTAAGTCATTGGTAGGGCCACAATTAGGCTGTCCTACAAATTATCTTGCTCCCTACGGCTACTCAGGTGACTGCAAACTATAGCTATCCTCTCTGCCCTAGAATTGAAACCAGCAATTCTGCTCTCCTATGAGTGGCCACAGCCAGCATTGTCCCCACCTCTCTGTGCTACCATACTTACCAGGTATTTATTAGCTCTTTCTCCTCTGAAATCATAGCCTATGATGTGCCTACTCAACACAGTTGTTCATGGTATCTCTTGTAGAAGGTCCTTTGATTTTCTCCTATTCAGCCATCAGACCCTCACACTGTCTGTAAGATGAAAGTTTCTAAGGCTGAGGCTACCTCTCAACCTTGCTGTCCCAAGGGTGTGTGGTTTATTGATTCCACAGAGTTGGCTTTCAGATGTTAGCACTCAGATGGAACCTCCAAGCTCTACGTTTTGTCTGAGTAGATATTCTGTAAGACTTATCTCTCTTATTTTAGGTATTTAATTCTCTGTATTTCAGTTTCATCATCTATGAAATAAGAAAAATACTTTCCTGCTTACCTCATAGGGTTTTGCAAAGATTAAGTAAGAAAAGTTTTGTCATATTTGTTGGCTATTATATAATAATTTTTCAATAAATATTTGTTGAAACCAACATAGATATTATCACCATTCAGCCCAGTATATGATGATACTAATATTAGTAAGAAAATTGCTTTCTCGAATACTATCAGATTGAGAAAAAAGCAGTAATTTACCAATCTTTTTTATCTACTTACTTTCAATAAGGAATGAAACATGCATTTCTCTTATATTTTGGACAATATTTCCATCTGCAGCAATCACTTCTGAAGGCTAGTTGTTTGGATATCCTGACTCTTCATCATACAGTCTCTGGATTTAGCCTAATACATGAGCCATCATGGAAGTGAAGGATAAAAATTGTGATATAAATTTCATAACTAGATGTAGATAAAGATATGCATGTGTGTGTATACGTACTTATATATGTGTGTGTGTATTTGTATTCACATATATAATAATTTTGTGTGTCTAAATCCAGGATTTTTCTGGTAGTTATCAATATTTCCACATAAATATTGATTTTCCATTTAATAGATATGAAAATTGTGATACAAAAAGACTGAGTTACTCAAATAAAGTCTAACAATTAGTTTTTGTTAAAACCTTTCTCGCATTATATATTTTTAAGTGCTGACAAAATTGTTGTCTCTCTCCTTGAATTTAATTGCCTTTACAGGGTGTTGTATTAATCTTTGTATTTGTTTCCCAGCTATGACAAACACAGTGCTTGCCACATGATAGTTGCCTAATAAATTACTTGTTGTTGATTGGTTAAATTATATTTTCAATTTAAAAAAAAATTAGGGATAGGGTAAAGATTTTGGGAATAATTCCTTTATTTTCACATTCTCTTACTTATCACTATTCCTGGATTTTCTTCAAGATGAGTCAAGAATATCTAATTCTGGAAAGGGTAGTCTTGGCTGAAAACCATCTTACATCGTAGAAATAAATTTCTAAGAATGGATTAGAAAAGTAATCTGGAACTAGTTAATCATTTTATTTGAATGTGCTGCGACTAGGTAGAATAGAAAAGACTTTTTTTTCCTTAAAGAACTCACTCAATAGCTAAGATTTCCAACATTAGGAAACTCTAGGAAAGATTATTTGGTTTCAAGCTTGATAGACTAAATGGATTTGTAATTTCTAGGGGTATATAGTCCATGGTATATTTGTCTATGCTTAGTTTTTGCCAAATTTCTTTCCAGTTATCTCAGCACACTTTGTCAAATACTGACTCCTTACTCCCAAACCTTGGACCTTTGGGTTTATCAAACAGTAGATTCCTATGTTTGTTTACTACTCTATTTTGTGTATTAAACCATTCCAATGACCCACCATTTTACTTCTTAGTCATTACCTTATTGTTTTGAAGATTATCATATTATGATATAGTTTAAAATATGGAACTGGCTTCCTTCACATCATTTTCATTGATCACCCCGATATTCTTTAATTTTTGTTCTTCTAGATATATTTTAAAAATATCTTTTCTAACTTTACAAATAATTTTTTCGTATTTTGATTGGTGTGGCAACAAATAAGTAAATTAACTTAGGTAGAAATATCATTTTGATTACATTGGGTCAGACTAAACACGAGGAATTAATATTTCTCCAAATTTCTTTAGTTATCCTTATTTGTGTAAAAAGCATTTTGTAATTGTGCTCCTATAACCCCTCAGTTTGTCTTGGCAGTACCCCCAAGTATGTTTCATTGTCTGTAGTTATTTTAAACCAATTTTTTTCTATCTCTTCTTTCTGTCTTTTCTTGTTATTATGCAAAAATATCGAGACATATCATTCCCAGAGAGATCATGGGGAAGCCATGTTATCATTACTTGTAAAGAGATTTCTGAATTTTTTTTTCTTTAGTATATATTAGAAGTAGGAAAGAAAGTGAACTATAGTGTATAAGTTTAAATGCTACTTCTGATGAAGTTCAAGTAGTTCTCTTTGAAGTTGGGCAAATAGCTTTATTATGTACATCAATTAATTCCTTAGGTTTTATTCTGCTGAGTCAATGACCAGCACATCTGTATAGGTATGTGATTAAAAAAAAAATTGCTAGAACATATCAAGTACTTTAATGTTTCCTAAGAGCTACACATATATTATTTCATTTGATCCTTACAACTACCCCAAAAAGTAAGTGCTATTATTATTATCATCATTTTACAGGTGAAAAACCTGAAGCAGACAAAGTTTAAGTGACTTGCCCAAGTCCATGTAAAAGGCTATAATATGGTATTTGAACTCAGATATTCCTGACTCCACATCTAACACTCTAGCCACTTAGTCACCTAATTTCCTCAAGCTGCATTGTAAAGTGAATTCTGAGTTCCTACACTGGGAGCTCCTTATGATAATTAAATCACAGCTATTCTATTTTCACACATACAAGTTATTTTATTAAGGGCATAATTTCTTTAGCTTTTTTAGTATGTTTTTAAAAGACAGTAAAGTGAGATTTAACCCATTTATATGAGAAATATGTCTTTGCTCTGTTTCAGAGAATGACTGGAATACACAGTTCAAATATATAAAACATAATTTAAGAAATTAAATACTTTTCTACTTTATATGTCTGCCACATACTCCTTTTTATTCGGTCCCTAGGATATTGAGTATGGAGAGACAACATTGTTTATTTTGCACTAATGAGAAGTGTTTTCTGAGTTTGTAAATTCTATAAGGTGCTTTTACCCTTCAATGGACCTCGATGTCTAGGGCCAGATGCCATTGGAACAGAAAAGAGGACCTTGATTAACACAGCCTGGTGCCCTAGAGCAATAGTCAACTGGAGAATGTCCTGTCCTTATAAGTATCAATGTTCCCCATGTTTGTGCTTCCCAGGAAAATGATGAGGTAAAGGTGGCTATAGATAAGCCTAATTTTCATGAAAGCTAACATAACACAACAGAAAGAGCAAATATAGAGACAATTATCCATAAAACAAAGTGATGCATTATAGGTTTACATTAAATTACAAGCTCATGAAATGCACTTAAAGATTTTACTCACTTATAAAAATCTAAATCAAACCCAGAATTTTAGGCATACACATGAAAATGCAAAGTACATTTCTAGAGCAATCAATTATGCAAGATGGAAAAACCATTATGGAAAGTGTGGTCCCACTCTCTCTTTTTGTAGATGAGGAAATGGAATATAAGAGAAGTAGACTGAATTATTTGAGGTCATATATTAAGTTAGCAAAGGAACCAAGACTATAACCCAGGTCTCTGGCCTCCTAGTTCTGTATTCTTTCAGCTCATCAGCCTGCTTCTATTGGAATCAGAGCAATTGAACAGGTTATTGTGAGGATGCTAGCAAATTTCACATAATTGCTTACCATTAGATTTTGTTTCCAGATGTACACAAAGCATCTGATTAAAAATCATAAAAATGACAAGAGAGTAGTGGCTACAATAAACCAAATGACAATAAAGACATTTTGACAGGAGAAAAATTAAGGTACATTTTCATTCACTCTTTCTTTATCCCTTTGTCATTGAATATTTCAAAATAGGCTTGGTAACAGTCAATAGTTTTGGAGCCCTAGTGCTAAGTTGAACTTTTAATCTAAAGTAGTATTTCAGCGTTTAACTTCTGTCTGGGGTGATTAAAAGTACATATATGTGTGTGTGTGTGTGTGTGTGTGTGTGTGTGTGTGTGTGTATTTTTTCTTTTAATCTGCAACTGCAGATCTTCTATTTTCCCCCAAACCTATTCATATTCCAATGTCCATAGAAGGATATTAGTATAGTTTATTAGCACCCATTATTGGAATATAACACTGCCTGGAGGAAACTTCAGGTTCAACTAACCCCAATGAATCCCTTCTACAAAAGGAGCCTAATGCTCCTTTGTTGAAAATTATTTATTTTATAGAAAAAAGTTTGTTAGGCAAAGTGTACCTAGAGAACATTTTGCTTGCCCAGGAGCGTTCCAATGAGTAAGTTGCTCTATTAAGTGGTCAAAGGAGACCAAGGAAGTGTAATGTCAAGCAAAGGCAACTTCCAAGGTTTAGATTACCAGCATAGCAAACCCTTTTATTCCACAAACATTCACAGAACAGAGAAAGTCAAAATGCAGTGTAACTTGTTCATTTAGGAAGTAAGTTCTCAATTCAATTGCAAAGTATCAAGGTCCAAGTATCCCACTGCTGGCCAGTACAGTAGTAAAAGTAGCCCACTCCTGGGCAGTACATTTAGTCAGTCAACAAAATCTCTCCTCTCAAACGGAGATTAGTCTCTAATCATAAACAAATTGTATTCATCTGGTCAATCACAAAGCACAAAAAACTCAAAGGCTTCCCATGCCTGAATCTCAAAAGGGGCAGGAGAGCACAAAAGGCCATCCACCCTTAAGTTACAACAAGGTTAAGATATCATCTCAGCATTGAATACCCAAGGAAAGGCCCTTCTTTCATCTTCACTTGAGGCAAGACCTCAGCAATCTCAGTTCCTGGGGAGACAAGGCTCAACAAAGCCATAGCCAGTGTCCTCATCAAGTCACTCTCTGCCTGTAAAACAGTCCCAGAACCCCCGAAAACATCAGCAAGGCCCTCTTCCAGGATTTCTGTAAACATTCAACAGGAAAATACTCCTTCAGGGCTTCTGAACCAACAGCAATGTTCCAGGCCCTCTACAACAGGATCACTGTCCTTCACTAGCAGGTGAATCTGACAAAACAACATCAAAACAGACAGACAAAATACCAGTATCACATCCATGCCTCCTCAGTTCTTGGCAGCTCTGGAAGGCAGTTCTCAAAAGTTCTGGGCAGCTCCAATGGGCTCTCAGCAGTCTTTCTCTCAGCAACTCAAGCTCCACGATACTGCTCTCCCAAAAGTCCTTCTGACCTCCTCTAGGTCTGGGCCTTTCTCCCAATTCACAGCTCCTCCCAGCTCAGCCATCTCCCTTCATGTCAAAAAGTCCATCTCACAAGTGGGATTCACAAGCTCTGGGTTTTAACACTCAACGCAAAATCCAAGCCAATACAGGGGCATCTCCAAATTCTATTACCATTATAGGAGGCAGGAAATAATGAAAATTGTCTTTCTAAATTTGTGACACTGAATCTAACATATACTTCATGTACAAGGGCTGAAATTCATGCAAAGATAAAGCAGTTGGAGTGAATTTCGCATAATTTGGAAACAAAACAAAGCATAATAACATGGGCCTAGTAGGAAGTCAAAGTCTAAAGTACTATTAGTAAGGAACAAGGCTTGTCATTTTACCCCATTCCCAAGTGAGATTTCATGAATTTGATGTCAGCCTTTAATCACTAGGGTTTTCCATAATATATTAGTCTCGTTGAAGCTGAAGTAGTAGCTGATCCCCTTGCCATTTTTTGTGTCTAGAAAATTTATTTTGGTTGCTCTTGTTAGAGGATAATAGACTGATATCTAAAGAGATAACAGTGGCCTCTTTATCATTTAACAGATGATCAAACTGAGGTTATCTGGAGGTCGTCACTTTACTTTGGTCACATAGATAGTAAGCAATAAGGACAATATTTGAACCTAGAATTTCTAAGTACAGAATCAGTATTTTTTCCTATCATTAGGACATTTATATTTCATATATCAGGATTTAGAACCAGAGAAATTCATTGTTAAAGAGCAGGGACATGAGATTCTAAGGAGTGAATTGCTCTGTAGTTTCTTAACCATGAAACCTTTCTGTTTTCTACCACATTTGACCCTCTGGTGCAGTGGCTAAGTAGGCTTTGATACAAATTAGCAATTATCTTGTGGCTCATTCTTCCTTGTGTAAGCTAGGATAAAATACCTATAGCAGGGGTACTTTGAGAGTTTGGGTAATCACTCTTCTCTAATGCTCTTGATTTATTTTCAACCATTTTTGCCACACTTAACTGTTACCTAACAGTGATTAGCACCCCAGTTCTATTTAACTCTTTAATATCAACTGAGTATTACAAAGTGACATTTACTTTGAGCATATAGTATATAGTTTCCCCAACACGAAATGTTGGAGGGGAACTGTCTTCATTCCACTTCATGTAGTTGGGAGAATGGGCTTAAAATGAGCACATTTGCTACATAACTTTGGTCTCACCATATTCATATCCAAATGTAAGTACTGATGCTTCATAATTTCTTGTACCAGCTAAGGCTATCCTAAAAGTCATTCCCAAAGATCATTCCTTGCTCTTTGGTCATCAGTATGGGAACAGCAGCAAAAACCAACATGATTTTGGACTCCCAGAGGCTCCTCCTTCTTAAAATTACTATAATATACTCAAGTTTAGTTGTTTTTTTTCCAACTAAAATGTTAAAGAAGAAAAGAAAAGGCAAAGGGATCAAGATTCATTTAATGGGGCCACATGTTGGTGTCAGTGGACAAAATTTCTAAGTCTTCTGACAGCATTGTGCCTTGACAGAAATTATCAGTGAAGGAATTGAACCAAGATGGAATAGGTAGAAAGATTGGTTGATACTATGACTGACTTGTAATTACGGAAAGCATTCCCACTTCTGCCTGTGTAGTTCATGATAGAGTGCTGTTCACTATGTAGTTATCAAACCAATTACAGAATATCTACATGTATTCCAAATTCTTTTTGAGGTATTTCCCTTACCAGTCATAATTGTTTCCTTGTCCCTGCTTTACTTTGTATATTTTCATATCATCAAACTTAGAACAGGGCCTGACATATAATAAGCGATGAATAAATGATTGTTCACAGACTGATATCATCACAGCTCTCTAGGAATCAGGCTCTCTAGAATTTGAATTGGGAAGATATGCCAGTTTAAGCATATGCCAGCCCCCACAATTTAATAATGTCTTTCACCAAAACACCTATTCCATGTTTCAGGTCAGGTTAGGTTCTACCTTCATGAATGGACTCCTCTGCCTCCATATAAAATAATGATTTGTGATATGAACAGGAGCTAGAAATGATATCAAATGAGACTACAATCAAGCTATTCAGGAATTGTGGCAGATTTTAATCATGGTATACAATTCAATGAATCCTCTCAAGGTCTGAAATTAGTTCATTTCACAAAAGCTCTGATAAGTTTATATGGAAAAAATCTAATCTGTTGGAACACGTATATTTTTAAAATCAATTTTGGGGCTATACCCATAAGTTCTTTATGAATCATCAACCCTTTTATATAATGGATCGCCAAAGATCACACACAATTTTTACAGGGACTCTTTTTTTTTTT
>CM053587.1:192939902-192968891 GCA_028646515.1 Pseudochirops corinnae
ATTTCTTCAGTCATACTGCTGACTCTCTTTTCATGATTTTCCTGAAACATTCTTATTTCTCTTCCCAATTTTTCTTCCACTTCCCTTATTTGGTTTTGAAAATCCTTCTTCGGCTCATCTCTAGCTTTAAGGCATTCTTCATGTTTATTGGAGGCCCCTGGTGGGCGCACTCTGGCTATGCTCTCCTCCTCCCTATCTCTCCCATGATCTTTCTTTTCCTCAAAGAAGGAATCTAGGGTTTGGGAGCTGTTCTTACTTTGCTTTTTATGCTTATTCTCACTCATGGTTGTTTAGTCCTTGATTTTTTTTTTAAATCTCTGTGAGGCTCTGCTTCCAGAACGGAAAGCTCTGTCCCAAATTGCTGGGGTCCTTCCGGCTGCTGTAGCACTCAGGAAGGTGCTGCGACCCTTCCTACTTCCTTCTGGCTGACTGGATAGGAAGACTCCAAGACTGAAGCCCAAGATGGCGATCCAGCTCCAGGCCGCTCAATGCGAGAGCAGTGGCCTCAGAACTATCGCTTATTCCCCCTGCTGTCTACAGACCGCAGGCGGGAAGCTGCAACGTGGAGGCGGGTGCAAAACCTTTTCTTTCCACTTTTTCCCTCTGGAGGGCTTTGGGCCAGACTGCTCCCCTCACAACTTCTCAAGCTTCACTGACCTAGTTCTTAATCCTGCTTGTAGCTGCCACTAATCCGCTCACAAGAGAGGCTCCTCTGCTCCTCCCCTCCAGCTTCCCATGGGGCACAGTCACGGCTTCAGGCCAGGCTGGTTTCGGTTCGCAGTGCTGATATGGTTCCTCATAGCCGAGCTAACTTTAGTGGGAAGTATCTTTGTGTGCCTTTTGGAGTTCTAGGATTGGTTTAGAGTCCTATTTTATGGGTATTTTGGGGTGGCTACGTGAGAGCTGAGATATGTTGCTGCTGCTACGCTGCCATCTTGGCTCCGCCCCACAGCGACTCTTTAAACTTAGTAAAATATCACTGTCTGTGTGACATTAGGTAAGGCATGAGCCAGAAGGAAGTATGCTGAGTCATTTGCAACATGAGGAAGGTTATCTTAGCATAGTTAAAGGTGGACATTAAAAAAAAAATCTCTCTGCCTGTGAGTTGAAACACTAAAATCAACAGTTCTGTTACAAATTCTCCTAGTCATTTATTGAACTTCTACTTGCTGGCATGCAGGCATCTATTCAGACAAATAGTCAATGTTTAAAAATTTGCCTTTTTTTTTTCCCACAAATATGGTAGTCATGTTGTTTCATAAGTTTGGGTTCTCAATTGCTACTAATCCCAGTTACTGCTAGAGAGCAAGAATTTGGTCCTGTATTAAATAATAAAAGCAGGCATTTCTGTAGAGCCTTAAGCTTATATAAATGTTTTCCAGACTATTAAATTTTTCATTCACTTTGAGGCTTAAGGACCTACAGGCTTTACTGCTGAACTATAGCTAAATTCTCCTATGTATGATCTATCTCCTATTAGAAATATTTTCCCTGAGGGCAGGTATAGTCCTGCTTTTATACTTGTATATAAATAATAACAATGTGCTTAGCATGCAGTCAGTGCTTAATAAACACTTTTTCTTTCATTCATGTAAAGTTTGAAAGGTGCTTTGTATACATTAAATGAATTTACATATGCTTTTTAGACATCTCAATCTGAATATCTCATAGACATCTTTTCTAAAATATATATTTTATTGATACTTTCTATTTCTTATATCACTATAGTATCCCATGTATCCTTTTACCTCCACAATCTGAGAACTATTTGGGAAAAGAAGAAGGGGGTAGGGGTGTAAGTCAGTACAATTGGTTGGTACACAATGTTCAACATGTAATGCCCATTTACTTCCTACCACCTCAAAGAGGTAGGATAAGGGTGTCTTCTCATATTTCTTCGTTTGAGTACACCTTGATCTTTATAATGTTATTTTTTCCATGTGTTATTGTTCTCTCCATTTAAATTGTTATATTTACTGTGTATCTTGTTTTCTTGACTCACTAACTTTATTCTTAGTGCATAATAATCTTTGCATGCTTTTATGTTTTTATCATACATATCATTTCTTACAGCACAGTAATATTCTATTACAACACTGTGCCACAGTTTTATTCATATTGTGCTTAAAAGTGCTGCTATAAATGTTTTAGAGCATATGGGGGTTTTTTTCCTTATCAATGACTTCCTGGAGGTATATTATCTCAGTAATAGTCTCTGATTCAAAGGCTAGGGATCTTATTTCATTTTATTTTCATAATTTCAGATTGCCTTTCAAAATGGTCAAAACCATCTCACAGCACCATAAACAACATATTAGTGTGTCTATCCTTCCACAACCCTTCCAACATGATGTTTTACCATTATTTTTTTCATCTTTGCCCATTTGCAGATTTTGAGTTAAAGTCTGCCAGTTGTTTTGATTGGCATTTCTCTTATTAAAGAATTGGAGAATTTTTATGTGATTTTAAATGAATTGTAATTCTTCTTTTGAGAACTGTTTGTTCATATCTTTTCACCATTTATCTATTGGAGAATGACTGTTACATATATTAAATCATGCATATATATGTATATGTATATATGCAAATACACACATATAGATATACATACATACACAAATGTGTGAATGAACACATACTCCCCTTACTTCCTTGTAGAGAAGATTGATTTCTATACCCCATTGCCTTTATATCTTATTTCCCAATTGTATGCAAAAACATTTTTTCAAACATTTGTTTTTACAACATTGATTTCCAGATTCTGTCCCTTCTCCTTTACTTACCCACCCCCACTGGGAAGACAAACAATTCACTAGAGATTATACATGTATGGTTATGCAGATCATTTTCGTGGTAGTTATATTGTGAAAAACTAACTGCATTTCCCTCCATCCTATCCCTTTGTCAATTAATTCTATTTTCTCTTTGACTGTCCCTTTTCAAAAGTGTTTCCTTCTAACAACCATCTCCCCCAATCTGCCCTCCCTTCCATCATCTCCCCTCTTATCTCCTTCCCCCATACTTTCCTGTAGGGTAAGGGAGCCAATTGAGTGTGTATGTTATTCTCTCCTTAAATATAATCCAATGATAGTAAGGTTAACTTGTTCCCTTTTACCTCCCTGCTCTTCCCCTCCATTTTAACAGCCTTCTTCTGCCTCCTTTATGTGAGATAATCCAACCCATTCTATCTCTCCCACGCTCCTTATCCCAATATATTTCTCTCTCCTCTCTTAATTTTATTTTTTAGACATCATCCCTTCACATTGAACTCACCCTGTGCCCACTGTCTATGTATACATGTACACACATTCATGCACATATAAATATAGACACATACACCCACCTTTATATACATGTATGTATGTATACATATATATTCCCTTGAACTATCCTCATACTGAGAAAAGACTCATGAGTTACAAGTATCTTTCCATGTAGGACTATAAATAGTTCAACTTCAATAAGTTACTTATGATTTCTCTATCCTGATTAGCTTTTTATAATGCACTTGCTTCTTATATATGAAAGTCAAATTTTCTGTTCAGCTGTGGTTTTTTCATCAAGAATGCTTGAAAGTACTCTATTTCAATGAATATCCATTATTTTCCCCTGAAGTATTACACTCACTTTTGCTGGGTAGGTGATTCTTGGTTTTAATCCTTGCTCCTTTGACCTCCAGAATATCCTATTCCAAGTCCTTTTATCCCTTAATGTATAAGCTGCTAGATCTTGTGTTATCCTGATTGTGTTTCCAAAATACTCAAGTTGCTTCTTCCTGACTGCTTGCAGTATTTTCTCTTTGACCTGGGAACTCTAGAATTTGTTTATAATATTCCTAGGAGTTTTCTTTTGTGCATCTTTTTCAAGAGGCAACCAGTGAATTCTGTCTATTTCTCTTTTGCCCTCTGGTTCTAGAACATCAGGGCAGTTATCCTTGATAATTTCTTGAAGGATGATTTCTATGCTCTTTTTTGATTATGGCTTTCAGGTAGTTCAATAATTTTAAAATTACCTCTCCTGGAACTATTTTCCAGGTCAGTGGTTTTTCCAGTGAGACATTTCACATTGTCTTCTATTTTTTTCATTTGTTTGGATGTGTTTAATAGTATCTTGATTTCTCATAAAGTCAGTAACTTCGATTTGCTCCAATCTAATTTTAAAGGAGTTTTCTTTGGTGAGTTTTTTGAAATTCCTTTTCCATCTGTCTAAATCTGCTTTTTTAAGGCATTCTTCTTCTCATTGGCTTTTTGGTTCTCTTTTATAATTTGAGTTAGACTATTTTTAGGTGTTATTTCTTCAGAATTTGGGCAGGGTGGTCATTTTTAGCACACTGTTGACTCATTTTTCATTATTTTTCTTGAATCATTCTCATTTCTCTTCCTATTTTTTCCTCGACTTCTCTTACTTGATTTTCGCATCCTTACTGAACTCCTCCATGGCCTGCAAACAATTCATATTTTTCATAGAGGCTTTTGATACAAGAGTTTTGACTCTGTTGTCATCTTCTGGTTCTATGTTTTGACTGTCTTTGTGTTATGGGAATCTGCTGATCTTCCCTGCCCCTAGGCCCTTTGTTAAAGTGGCTACATGATTCTGAGAACCTTCCTAGATTTGAAAGTATACTCTGTTCCCTAATAGGCTTAATGTGGTCACATGGAGCCTGTGACACCAGGCTTGGTTTCCAGGAATGCCCGTGCATTGTAGCTTTGTGATTGGGCAGTGGGTCTAGAGTGCTGTGACATTCTCCAAGCCAGGAGAAGGCTATATATACTCCCTGATGTGAGGTTTTGGTTTGGGGCTCACTTTGAAAAGAGTTGTGTGATTTGGCCAGATGAGACTCTGGGCAGCCGTTGAGCCCCCCAGCTGTGAGAAACGCAGATGGTGCTTCCCTCTCTGGTAACTGAATAGGTAACTGATGTAATGGCCAGATGCTGGAAGCCATCTGCTGATCTGTTTTTCTGTTTCTTTGTAACTTCTGTTTGAATTCTATGAAGTTCAGGGTGCTGACTTTTCCCCCTGAACTAGGTAAATGATATGCTTGATTAAAGTAAGATTGTTAACCCATTTTTAGTTGCTTTCCTTTAGAAAAGCAGATCTAAGAAATTGTGCTAGTAGCTGTCCTAGGTATGCTAGGGTGCTTGCTGATACAGGAGCTAACTGTTCCTCGGGTAGTGACTGGTGAAATAGCAAGATGAAAGGTTCCAGCCCAAATCTGACAAATAGACTATATTGGTCCACTACCACAAGATAAAGGATGCAGATTTATATGTACTTGTGTTGACACCTATTCAGGTGTACTAGTGGCTTGTCTTTGTAAGAATGGAACCCAGAAAAACACCTGTAAAACTCTAGATATCATAAGTTTATATTATGGAACTCCAATGCAGATTCAAAGTGACAATGGGTCACATTTCAAAGGTAATGAAATGAAGAAGTATTGTGTACTAAACAATATAGAATGGATACGTCATATTCCATATTATCCACAAGCATCTTGGTTAATTGAAAGAATGAATGGATTATTCAAAGAATAGTTAAGGAAGTTAAGTTCTAATAATTCGTGTCAGCATTGGAAGGGTAATTTGTTCATGGCTTTACGTAATTTGAATAATAGACCACTGGGGGGAAGTACACCTCTAGGCAGAATGATGATCCCAAATCTGCAAATTATAAAACAGCAAACACATAAGATCCCAAGTATTGAGTATTGGACTTTGAGGCCAGATGTCCCAGCAACATACCCAGGAACACCTGGTTTGGTGGGGTATGATTTACATTGGTTAAAGGATTTTTGGTTGGACAGAAAAGAAATAAGAAAAAGCTCCACTGCATAAGAATAAGAGATAGCATAATGCATAAGAATCTCTAAAAATCACTTTGGACAGATTTTACCCAAATCAAGGAATATATGTATTGGGTGGAGTAATAAATTCCAATTATCAAGGAGAAATTGTTGTGACATTCCACAATTTAGGTGAAGGGCCCATACAGATTCATAAAAATGATAGGATAATTCAAGTGATTATTGTTCCTTGTAAAACATTACCACTTGTAAAAACTGACCCTCCTTCCAAGATAACTAACAGAGGAACTGAAGGATTTGGTTCTACTGATAGAATAAAATTGGGAGCCAAAGTATGGGTAAAATGGAAGCCAGATGATATTCCAAAGGCTGCAGAGATTATAGCACATGGGAGAGATAACATTGTAACTATTGTTTATTCTGGACAAGATGATTATAAAATTGTACCCTTAAGTCATATTTTCTACTGTGAGTGAAGCTACAATAGTGGGCTCATGGCCTCCAGAAGCGTGGCTGATCCTATATCTACCTTGTTTCTGCTTATTGTCTCCTTGCTTTTTCTTGGTGTTTTTTTTTTGTCTGTTCACTTTGTTTGCTTGATTTGTTTTTGCAGGCTTGGTACCCTCCACCTCTAGATGCCTGATAGCTCAAGCTAGATGTTACTCCCTGTCCACAATGTGATGTGTCACCCCTGGACCTAGCATCAAGCACATTCCAAATGCTGACTAAAGAACAGACCTCTCAAATGGGTCCCCTTAGGACAGCGACAGCTCTACGTCCAATTTCAGCAGCAAGAAGCCATGGAAGAAAAGTCCTTCGCCCCTTTACCCAAGATTTTGGGACCCCATTTGTTCGGGAAGGGAATGATGGGCAGCTTGTGCTAAAATATTGTTGTCTGTGTTTATTGTGTGCTATTTTTGTTGTTGTTGTTGTTGTAAAATTCTGTTGGCTATTAACTTATAGAATGAAATGTATTTTTAATGTATTTTTGCTAAGTAAGGGACATGAAAGATCTTGGGGCCGAATGTAACAATACTGGGATTTGAAGATCTTCCACACCCCTTGAGCTTGCTGAGGTAGCAGGAAGGGGTGGAGCAAGAGAACACCGGAACCAAGCTAGTCTCCGTGCGGTGCTGACTGGAAGCAGCGTCAGAGGCAGTGGCAGCAGTTGCGAACTCCTTTTGCTTTGCGCAGGGAAGAATCTGTGCTAAGGACTCCTCCTGAGGATTTCCTGGGGCAGGAACTGCCAGGGGCCAGAGCTGCTGGGACCAAGCTGCCTGGACGCTGAGCAGTTGCGTGCATGAGGAGAGGAGGATCTTTGCCTGAGGTAGCCTGTCCTGTTTGAAGGCTTGAGGATGTGGGTATTTACTACTTTGATCACATGTGCCAACTTCATCACTACTGGGTTGGCTTTGACTTTCTGGTTTTGGGACTCAGTCTTCTGGTATTTAAATGAATGCACTATCCATATTTCTTATGTAGAGAGCTTGTTCCATTTTGTGATTAATAACTATATATCAGCATATTTATAGTTACTGTAGGCATTGTGAATACTGCATTGCTGATACACTTTGTCACCAAAATATAATTCTATAGTTAGGTTTCACTTCCTCCATTTGCTCATCTTGCCACTCACTTAATTGCATTTTGTGCTCTTTGCCATTTTAGGACTCTGCTTCCAGAGTTCAAATTTCTGGGGTTTTGTCCAGCTATTGTGAGAGCTTCTTCTAGTCACCTTCCTCAGAACTGTGAGGAGCACGGTTTCTCCACAGTCTTGATAAGCTCTGCTCTGCTAGTGCTACTCACTCCAGGACCTCCTCCCAAGATTGCAACCAGGATCCAAGCAGGGCAAAGCCAGAAAATCCTACGTTACTGCCGGCAGGGAAAATTTTGCAATTAATCCTCTGTACAGTTGCTTTATCCCTCCCCCCCCCCCCACATTTTGTGGGCTTGGAACTCAAGAAGCAGCCTTCATGGCAGCAGGTGCAGTTGCTGCCACTTCCATGGCCCTGGGGACAGGGGCTGGACTGTGCTCTTCTCTCACCCAGTTCCAACATATTTCCCTCACTGACCTTTTACGTTCTCTTTGGTGTTTATTGCTTGAGAAGTATGGACACTCCCACAGTCACCAGTGATTCACTCTTGATTTCTGCTTGGCCCTCTGTGTCTGCAGTGTGGACCAATACGACTCATGCAAGACTGTACTCTGCTCCCAGGCCTGTGCAATAGACCCTTCCTGTAAGCTTTCTAGGCTGCCTGCAGCTGGAGATTTGTTTCTCTCTGTCACTTTGTGGGTTCTTTAGTGGTAAAATTTGTTTAAAGTAATTTTTACAGGTATTGGAGGTGGTTGGAGTAGAAGCTCAAGCAAGTTCCTGTTTTTACTCTGCCATCTTGGCTCCATCTCCCAGTTTTGGTTTACTTTCTAAAAATATTTCAAGCTCTTGTTTATTAAGGAACATTCATTTTTTACCTTTATTGTTTTGCTCTGCTTTATAGAATCAAGCACTCTGGGCTGTGTCTTGAACTCCAGACTCTTGAGAAGATATTATCCCATTCCCTCCTTTTTTTTTCAGTCAGTGAAGAATAGTCTTACATTGTTAAAATGTCCTTTCATTTGTTTGTGAAGCTCTTCCTGATGATGGCTTGCAGAACTTGTTTTTGAATTGAATTGTTAAATTTAAACATTATGTGTCTTGGAGTTTGCAGCTTTGTTTTGTTGTTGTCTTTGTTGTTCCTGATCCTTGATGCTTGCTTCTTTATTTTCTGGAGGCAACTTGTGAATTCTTTCAGTTGGAGTTATCATTTTCTACAGTTTGAATTTCTGGGAAGTTTTTTTTTTTTTTCCTACTATTTCCTTCATTGCATTGTTAAGTTTTATTGTGTCCTATCACGTTCTTCATGGAGATCTATGATGCTTAGGTTATCTCTGCTCATTCTGTCTGAGTTCAGTATGTTTGCTTACATATTTTCTTTTACAATATTTTCTTTCACATATTCAACATTTTTTTCCCTTTTAACGTTATTCTTTTCTTCTCTTCTCTAGCTTGTGCCTGACTACTGTGTATTTGTACATACAATCTATTGTTATCTCGTTTTTTCCTTTGGTGAGATTTGCCATTGAAGATTCAAATTTTCCTATCCTGTTCATTATTTTTGCTGTGCAAAGCATAAATTCTGTATTTATAATTCTTGTTTCTCTATTTAACTACTCAGGAATAGTTTATTATGATTTCATGTTCTTTTTAGATTCCACAAGGTCCTCTGTTTCATGAAGTGTTGGATCATTTTCTTTATTTTTATCTTTTAAAATATTTATTTATAGTTACCTGAACTCATTTATTAGTCTGGACACCATATATCCTTCTGTTATTAATAGTTTTCCTACTGATTCATCAGTTTGTATTCAAGGTCTTTTAATCTTTTTCCTCCTGAAATTTTTGGTACTTTCAACTCCTTTGCTCCTTCCCCACCCCTATTTTCCTTGTTACTCACCTTCTGACTCTTGGAGGCTCTGATTATGGCTTCCTTAGGGTATAAATCTTGAAGTGTCTCAGCTTCCTCCCACAAAAGGGATTTAATGGTTCACCAGGATGGATCTATTCCCCAAGAGACTTTTGAGGGCTTAGATGTAGCCCCATATGAATAAATGGTATCTTATACTGGTGATTTGTCTCACTCCCTGTGTTCCTCAATTCCCTCTCTAGGGCCTGGCAGATCAGAGTCTGCTTTCCCTAGAACTAGCAGTTCAACTCTTTAAAGGACTGGTACCTCCAGGTTGCAGAACCTTGTAGTCTTTTGTTCTTGAAAGACTATGAACAAGCTGTCTTTCAAGGATTGAGTACACTTCCAAAATCTGGAGTGGGAGGCATAAAGTAATAGAAGGAGGGGAAGAGGAACAGAGGACAGAAGTGTCTTTTGATTTAAGCCTCTGTCATGTTTTTGAGTATTCTAGAGCAACCTTACTGCTGATAGTGTAGATAGTGAGAGAGGACTTTTGGGTGAGTTCAGCATCAAATAGTCCCTGCATATGTGATTTTTTTTAACCTTCTTTTAGTTTCTAAGTGTCTTAGACAATGGAAACAACTAAAGGTCTTTTTTTTTTGGTGCATAATTTGGTGCATAGTGGATAGGTTTGAGGAGTTATGGGCATCAGACAAAATTTGTAGTCTGTCATATTATTTCTTATATGAACTGCATAGACGTAGTAATCTCAACGTGTCTAAAACTTAATATATATATATATATATATATATATATATATATTTTAACACAAAGAGGTTTTATTAATGCACAAAGGGAGAGGTTTGGGGGATCTGTTGTGATAGGACAAGTTCTGCCACCCTTTCCAGACCCTCAGACCACATGGACAAAGTTTGTTGGTAATTTATAAATGGAAGATTGGGAGGCAGTTTACTGTCCTTTCTCCTTCCTCAGATTAGCAGGTGCTAGCTGGTTCTCTTTCTTCTCAGGATCCAGTGCTTCTGTCCTGGCAACAGAGATCAGGTGTATCCTTAGCATGGTAGCCAGGCTGGAGCAGGGATGTTATTATAGTAATAGAATCTGAAGATCTTCCACGCTCCTTGTATTGGCAAGCAAACCCATCCTTACCACCTTGTTTCAAGTTCATGATTGTGTCAAGTATTAAGATCCAAAACTTGTGAATCCCACAGTCAGATGAACTTGTTGATATAACAGGAAGGGGAAGTACATGGAGGATCTAATACCATATATAAGGAAAAGCCCAAGCTGAGAGGGCCAGCACTGCTAGGACCAAGCAGGGTGGAAGCTGAGCTGCTACTGCTGGAGAGAGAGAAGAACTTCTTATGAGAGCTTCTGAGAACTTGAGAGACAGCCAGAACTGTTGGAAGTGAGAATTGCAGAGAGAGAGAGAGAACATCTGAGAACTGCTTCAAATTGAGAGCAGAATGGAGAACAGAACTTGTGATGGCAGAACAGAGAACTGAGAACTGAGAACTGTGAACTGAACTGAGAACTTATAAGAGAATTGAGAAGAGAGGAGAACTGCGAGGAAGCATCTCTGTGGTGCCAGTACATTGTCTGTCTGTTTTGATATTACTTTGTCAGACTTGTCTGTTAATAGCAGACATTTGTGTTGTTACAGAAGCCCTGGGACATTACTGCTGGTTCAAAAGCACTGAATGAGGTTTTTCTTGTTTTATGCTTACAGAAATCCTGGTGGGAGGTCTTACTGATGCTTTTGGAGGTCCTGGGCCTATACTGATGAATTGCCTTGAGTTCTCAGACCTTTATGTTGGATCTGAGTTGATTTTATAGGCAGATAGTGAATTGATGAGGATGCTGGCAATGTGTGTCAATGTTATTGTAGCTTTGTTAAGCTTTGTCTTCCCAGGAACAGAAACTGTGAAGGACTTGATATGGACTAGATACTGTGAGGTTCAATATGGAATAGGAACTACACAAGGCACTGAGAGCTGTCTGCTTCTTAATCCAAGTGGCAGCTGGATAGATTTGGGCAGGAACTGGGACCATGGAAAAAGAAACAGGGAAGCTGAAAGTCTGCCTTGAGTCAAGATGAAAAGACCTCTCCTTGGGTATTTGATACAATCTGAGAAGATAGTGATTCACTCTAGCCTGGGGGTGGAGAACTTTGACCTTTATGTTTAGATGATTGAGTTAAAGACTTACTAATTAAGGGTGATTGGAAACTAAACTCCAATTAAAAAGAAAGAAGACTTTTTGACTGAAGAGATTAGGACAATGTTATCTAGGGGTGGAGAACTTTTGACCTTTGTAATTTGTAATTGAATTAAGGACTTACTAAATGATTGAGTTACTAAATGATTGAGTTACTAAAGGAATGTACTTTGTTTAAAACTATGTGACCACTTTCGTGAAACTATGTGGCCATTTTAGTGATAAGTTGTTATGTCATAACATTGTGAATGCTGTACTTAGATTTCTGTGAGTGTTTTGTCTTAGTTTGTTACTGAATAAACAGAGAATTCACTATACTGTGTAATCACAACCTTGAAAGCTGTTCACAGCAGTAGTCCTCTGGAAAGCTGTTTGTGCTTGGTTTTACAGATGGGTCTCCAGAAGTGCCCTAGACCTGAGGAAGCTCATAAAAGCCCTGGAGGGTCAGCCCAAAGGTGAGAATAGATCTCCTGCAAAACCGGACTTCTTCAGCTCCGAGTACCAGGGACAGAAGGACAGTAGTTTGTAAGGTCCAGCAATGCAGAGACTATGCCATTTTTCATCTCAGAATTCCCAGCACCTGAATAGATCCCTGCACATAGTAGGAGGTTGATAAATAAATGTTCACTGAATTGAATGTAAAGAGAGCCCAGAGGAAGGGAACCAGGAATGTTGGCCCTATCTCTCTCTCCCCCTTCCTTGATGAGGAGGACATGGATACTGGTTGGGGGCCTTTTGTCTGGAGGGAGAAAGAAAAGCCAATCAGACCCAGAGGAGAGAAGGGGCTTGTAAATCCAAGTACAAGCAACTTTCCAGAAGAATGCTTCCATGAACAGCTTTCAAGGTTCTGATTACATAGTACAGTGAATACTCCATTCAATAATAAATCAAAGAAAAACTTTCATAGAAATCAAGGTACAGCATTCACAATGTTACAACTTATCACAGAAAATCAAAATACAGCATTCACAAAAACTTATCATTAAGATGGCTGCATAGTTTTCACCACAGTGGTCACAAAATTTGAAAAAAGTACAATCCTTCAGTCAATAAATCACTTAGTAACTCAATCATTCAATCATCCTTAAGGAGGCCTGCCTTAAGAGTCACACAATAAAAAAGTCAAAGTTCTCTACTCATGGGGCAGATTGAGTTACAAATCAGTCACTATTAAGTCATCATTTACTATTTAATCATCAGAAAATACATGGGCCATTGACCCCTCAGTCACAGGTAAATCACAATGTTCTTAGTCAGTACACAGTATGTAAGTAATGTCTTCTTTCAGCTTGACTCAGGGTAGGCTCTCAGATTTTCTGGATACCCTTCCATGGTCTTAGATCCTACCTGGATTCACCAAATGGTCACCTGGGTTCAAAGGAAGACAGCTCCCATCTCCTTGTCCAGTCCTCCATGCAGTTCCTGTTCCATGTTGTAGCTCCCAGTGTCCACCTTAAATCCTTCACAGTTCCTGTTCCTGGGAAGTCAATGCTTAACAAAACCACAACAACACAGTCATCCTTCCTTAGTCTTGGCAGCTCTGTCTGGCCTCTGGACTCAGTGTTGTACCCAAACCCAAATCCCATGTCACTACACACAACCTGACTTGTGTCCCACCATTAAGCCCCTCTTGTATTTCTGTCTTTGTCCGTGTTTTACATTTTAACTTGAAACAGCTTAAGGCATGTCTGGGCATATTGTTCAAGGCATTCCCTGACTCTGTCTCCCCTAATCAGCATTTAATATTTTCCCCCTGAATCATTATAGTGTACCAGACTCATTATGGTGCAAGGATCTTATCTGACTGCTATCCTGTCCTGCCCCACTGACCAAGCAGAGCCCACACCTACTTTGCCCAGAACATGACCCCAACCATTTCTGGGGGAATTCCAAACCCCTCTGACCACAACCCAGGGAATTCCAGTTCCCCTCATCCCATGACCCTCCACCCTGTGCCCTGCACCCAGTTCTAGGAAAGACCCCTTGTACTCTTGTTCCATATTCCCCTGAGTCATACAGATTTAACCAATGGCTATTCTCTGCTTCTGTATGTCATACCTTCTGCTATCTCCCCTCCCTATTATAATTTTTTTGGTTTTAACCTATATAATCAAGATCTGAAAATCCAGAAATCACTACTCTTTTGAGTGCTGATCACTTGGGTAGTCACATGCTTAATCAATAAATCCACATCTAAATTTATCTTGAACCCAGGTCTCGGCTTACTCTTATTTCTCTGCATAACATCAGCAGCTCCTTAGAAGCTCCTCAGCAGCTCTGGTTGGCCCTAAGACTCAGCAGCATAAACTGTTCAAAAAATCAAAATCACTTTATCCAGCCTTCACATGGCTTGTTCCAAGAAATTCTGTCTCAGTTCTCAATTCTCATTTCTCTTCTCAATTCTCAGCCCAGCAGTAGCAGCCCAGCCTCCCGATGCTGCTGAGAGAAATTCTCTCTTTCTCTCGAGCAGAACAGCTGCAGCCTCCCTGATACTTACCCCAGGAAATTCTGTCTTTCCAAGCTAGGGTTTTTCCTTATATACAAAATTGCTCCTCCCTATTCAACCACTTCCTGTTAGGTCAGCAACAGGGGTTCTCTGTTCAGCCCCTTCCTGTTACATCATCAACAGGAATTCATACCTTCTCTTTCTTTAACAGAGCTTTAATTTGAAACTAGGTGCTAAGTACCTCTCAGCTTAGCAATGCAAAAGGAACTTCAAATTTCATTACTATTACAGTGCTCAAGGCACATCTGTCTGACGTGGGAGTGGGAAAATTGACTCAGGAACATGAAGAGATGACAACCCCCAGGCCAAGCCATCAGGGGTAAGGAGGGAGGATCTGTCTACTCCCAAAGTGGGGGAGACACAAGAGGAAATAGGAGGGGCCTCATTTGAGTGGTGATATATTGAGTATGGCCCAGACAGCCTCAAGGAACACTTCTTTGATGCCATTCTGCTGCAGAGCAGATCATTGGAGGTAGCAAACCACATGCATTTGCTTGCTCAAGACTACACACTACAGTGACATGATGGGTGCCTGGATCTGCCCCCTCAGTTTATTTATGTCATCTGACTGAGCCTGTAGGTCCTTGTTGCCCATGAGCAAGATGGGCACAACAGGGCAGTTGGGACATACTTCTGGGTACTGCATGTGCCACATATTCTCATGGGAAGTTGGGCTGGCAATGGACAAGCAGATGACAAAGATGTTGGATGAGGATAGGACAGGGTGCATAGCTGGTCATACTCTCCCTGGCCTGCTATGTCCCACAGGTTCAGATTGACTGTGTGCCCATACCCCATTGCCCCTCTGACTTTCAGATAGAACAAGATGGATTTCCTTACCCCAGTGCCTGTATATCTTAATTTCCAATTGCATATATTTAAGAAGAAGAAGAATATACATATATAATATATACATACATACACATACATATATATATATGTATATATATATATATATATACATATATATATATATATTTAACATTTGAATATTAAATTCTAGATTCTTTACCCTCCTTCCTCATGACCCACCTCCACTGGAAAGACAAGCAATTCAATACAGGATGTATATGTATAGTTAGGCAGAACATCTCCATAATGGACATATTGTGAGAGACTGATTATATGTACCCCCTTCCTATCCCACTCTACCCTTGTTCTATTCTCTACCCTGTCCCTGTGTATCAGCAAGCACCCTACCATATGCAGGATGGCTGCTAACACAGGTTCTTAGATCTGCTTTTCTAAAGTAAAGCAACTGAAAATGGGTTAACAATCTTACTTTAATCTATCAAACATATATCATTTACCTAGTTCAGGGGGAAAAGTCAACACCCTGAACTTCAGAGAATGCAAACATAAGTTACAAACACAAGTTACAAACAAACAGAAAAACAGATCAGCAGAGGGATTTCAGCACCTGACCATTACATCAGTTACCTATTCAATTATCAGAGAGGGAAGCACCAATATCTGGGTTTTTCAAAGCCAGGGGGCTCAATGGCTTCCCAGAGTCTCATCTGGCCAAATCATACAACTCTTCTCAAAGTGAGCCCCCAAGCAAAACCTCACATCAGGGCATATATATAGCCTTCTCCTGGCTTGGAGAATGTCACAGCCCTCTTGACCCACTGCCCAAACACAAAGCTACAAGGCGCAGGCATTCCTGAAAAACAAGCCTGATGCCACAGGCTCCATGTGACCACATTTATCCTAATAAGGAGCAGAGCATACTTTCAAATAGGGTCATGTAGCCACTTTAGTAAAGGGCCTAGGGGCAGGGAAGATCTTCAGATTCCCATAACACCCTTTTCCTTTACAGAAGTGTGTGCTTCCAGCAACGCTCCCCCCGGGAACACCCCCCCCCCCATCATCCCACCTCTCATCCCCATCCTCCTTACTGTTCTGTGTGGCAAGATACCCAGTTTAGAGTTTATATCATTCCTTCCCTAAAACAAGTTCAATAAGAGTAAGATTGACCCTTTCCCTTTTGTCTTCCTGTTCTTCCCCTCCATTGTAACAGTTATCCCTTGCTTCTTCTATATGAGATATTTATCCCCATTTTGTCTCTCCCTTTCTCCTCTCATTCTATTCCTCACACACCTCAGAATTTCACCTTTTAAAGTTTCATCCCTTCCTATTCAATTTATCCTGTGTCCTCTATGTACACATATATACACATACTCAGATATGTATTCATACACATATATAAACCCTCCTATATAGACATATGTGTATGTGTACATATATATACATTTGTATTCCCTTCACCTGTAATCATACTGAGAAAAGTTTCATAAGTTACAATTATCAGTTTTCCATGTTGGCATGTAAAAAGTACAACTTTGATAAGTTCCTTATGATTTCTTTTCCATGTTTACCTTCTCATGCTTCTTGTATTTGAGTGTCAAATTTTCTTTTCAATTCTGGTTTTTTCAGCAAGAATGCTTGAAAGTCCTCCACCTCATTGAATGACCATATTTTCCCCTGGAACATTATGCTCACTTTTGCTGGCTGGGTGATTCCTGGTTGTAATCCTAGCTCCTCTGATCTCCAGAATATCACATTGCAGGCCCTTTCCCTTAATGTAGAAGCCACTTCATCCTGGGTTATCCTAGTTGTGTTTCCATAATATTCAAATTCTTTCTTTTTGGCAGCTTGTAATATTTTCTCCTTGATCTGGGGACTCCAGAACCTGGCTATAACATTCCTAAGAGTTTTCTTTTTGGGATCATTTTCAAGAGGTGTTCAGTGAATTCTTTGAAGTTCTATTTTGCCCTCTTGTTCTAAAATATCAGGGCACTTTTCCTTGACAGTTTCTCGAAGGATGTTTTCTAGGTTCTTTTTTGGATCATTGTAATGGTAATGGAATTTGGAGATGCACCTGTATTGGCTTGGTTTTTGGATTGAATGTTAAAACGCAGAGCTGTGAATCCTACTTGTGGGATGGACTTGTTGATGTAAAGAGAGAAGGCTGAAGTGGGAGGAGTCAGGAATTGGGAGAGTGGCCCAAGCCTACAAAAGGCCAGTAGGACTTTTGGAGAGCAGTATCCAGTATCATGGAGCCTGAGTTACTGAGAGAAATACTGTGGAAGGCCCATTGGAGCTGCCCAGGACTTTTGAGAACTGCTACCTGGACCTGCCAAGAACTGAGGAGGCACAGCTGTGATGCCAGTATTTTGTTTGTTTGTTTTGATATTGTTTTGCCAGATTCACCTGCTGGTGAAGGACAGTGCTGCTGTTGTAGAGGTCCTGGAACTTTGCAGTTGGTTCAGAAGCCGTGAAGGAGAATTTTCTTGTGGTTATGTTTACAGAAATCCTGAAGATGGCTTTGCTGATATTTTCAGGGGTTCTGGGACTGTTCTACAGGCAGAGAGTGACTTGATGAGGACACTGGCTATGGCTTTGTTAAGCCTTATCTCCCTAGGAACAGAGATTGCTGAGGGCTTGCCTTGATTCTAGATAAAAGAAAGTCCTTTCCTTGGGTTTTCTATGCTGAGATGATATCTTAACCTTGTTGTAACTTAAGGATGGATGGACTTTTGTGCTCTTCTGCCCCTTTTGAGAAAGTGCTTATTGTTAATAGATGGTATTGTATTTCAGTAGTGTCCAGGAGTGGGAAACCGTTGGTCTTTTTGTGCTCTGTGATTGACTAAATGAATGTACTTTGTTTGTGATTGGGCACTATTCTCCATTTGAGAAGAGACTAAATGAGTGTACTTCTCAGGAGTGGGCTACTTTGACTACTGATTCGAGGATGGGATACCTGGACCTTCCAACTGAATTGAGAACTTACTTGCTAAATAAATGAGTTACACTGTATTTTGACTTTGTTCTGTGAGTGTTTTGCTGAATAAATGGGGTTTGCTATGCTGGTAACTTGAACCTTGGAAGTTGTCTTTGCTTGGCATTACAGTCATGAATTTCAGATAGAGCAATAATTTTTAAATTTTCTCTCCTGCATCTATTTTCCAGGTCAGTGGTTTTTTCAAGGATGTATTTCACATTGCCTTCTATTTTTTCATTTGTTTGGATCTATTTAATAATATCTTGATTTCTCATAAAGTCATTTGTTTCCATTTGCTCCACTTTAATTCTGAAGGAATTTTTCTCTTCAGAAAGCTTTTGAGATTTGTATCAGCAAGCACCCTAGCATACCCAGGATGGCTGCTAGCACAGGTTCTTAGATCTGCTTTTCTAAAGGAAAGCAACTCAGAATGGGTTAACTATCTTACTTTAATCAATCAAACATATATCATTTACCTAGTTCAGGGGAAAAAGTCATCACCCTCAACTTCAGAGAATGTAAATGGAATACAAACACAATTCTGATAATTATCTAATTTACCTATCCAGCTTCAGTCTCTCTGCTGACCTCACGTATTGCATTTCTAATGATCTTTAGGACACCTCAAGTTACAAGTTACAAGCAGAAGTTACAAGCAAAGAAACAAATCAGCTGACAGACTTGCAACCATCTGACCATTACATCCAAACCTATTCAGTTACCAGAGAGGGAAGCACCAACATCTGGGTTTTCAAAGCCAGGGGGTCAAAGGCTTCCCAGAGTCTTGTCTGGCCAAATCACACAACTCTTCTCAAAGTGAGCCCCAAAGCAAAACCTCCCATCAGCAGTATAAATAGCCCTCTCCTGGATCTGAGACCATCACAGCCCTCTTGACCTTCCCAATTTTTTGTCCACTTCTTTTATTTGGTTTTCAAAATCCTTCTTAATCTGTTTTATGGCTTGTAATGAGTCTACATTTTTCTTGGAAGCTTTTGGTACATGAGTTCTGACTGTGTTCCTTTTCCCATTCCATGCTTTGATCCTTTTTGTCCCCACAAAAGGAATCTAGAGTTGGATTGCTGTTCTTACTTTGCTTCCTATGCCTGGTCATGTCGCCAGTCAATTACTTAACTTTTTAGCTCTATGAAACTCTGCTTCCAGAGGGGAGAGCTTCATCTCAAATCAAGGGGGTTTTCCCAGCTGCTGGAGCTATTAGGAGGCTGCTACAGCCTCCACCAGCTTTGGTTCACTGTAATCACAGCGTAGCACCACCATCCAAGACCATGGTCCTGACCCAGGAAGTTTAAGGCAAGAGCACTTAGCCTCTGAATGATTGCTTGGCCCCCCTGCAATTTGCAGGTCAGGAGCTTCTGAATCAGCCATGTGGAAGCAGCTGCAGGGCCACCACTTCTGCTGCTTCCTTGCCTGGGATGCAGTTCAGCCGCACCCTTTCCCCTGAATTTAGCCAAGTTACGCTAACCTTACACTTAGTCCTTATTTATTATGGCTTGATAATTCTGGAAATTTCCACAGCTGCTCCTGATCCACTCTCCTTTAGGCTCCAGCTGCACCTTGTCCTGGCAGCCATGGATCCAAGCCATGGTTTCAGGCTGGGATGGTTTTGGCACCAGTTTACTGTGATGGGCTCTTCCTCTCCCACCTGCTGAGCTGCCTTCAGCAGGAGATGGGTTTTTCTGTAATTTTGTGTGTTCTGGAGCCCTAAAATTTGTTTACAGTCATATTTTAGGGCTATTTGAGCTAGTCGTGGGGGAGCTGTGGAATTTTCCTGCTTCTATGCTGCCACCTTGCCCCAGACTCTATCCTTTCTACTCTTTTTAGTTAAACTCTTCTTAAAGATTGTATACAGTAGACGCCTCTACTTTTCTCCTCTCTCTTCTTAATTCCTTAAAATAAGACTTTTGACTTCATCTTTCCACCAAAACTGTTCTCTCCAGAGTTATTAATGAACTCAATTACCAGATCCAGTGGTCTTTCTACAATTCACATTCCCCTTGACCTCCCTGAAGCCTTTGACACTGTAGATCCCTCCTTCTGGTTCACCTCTCTAGGTCTTTGGGAAACCACTCTCTCCTGTTTTTTTTTTCCTCTATCTGACTTCTCCTTCTCTGCCTGCTTTCTTAGATACCGTTTCAGATCATGCACGATGAGCACAGCTGTCCCTCTAGAATCTGATACTTCTTTTCTCCTTCTATATTACTTCACTTGGCTATTTTACAAGCTCTCATTGATTTAATTACCATTTATTCTGATAATTATCTAATTTATCTATCCTCCTTCAGTCTCTCTGCTGACCTCACATCTTGCATTTCTAATGATCTTTAGGATACCTCAAGTCATAAACTCAATATGTCCAAAAAAGAAGGAACTCATCAACTTTTGTCTTAAACCCTGCTCTTTCATACGTTTATTTTTTTTTAATATTTCCATGTTAGTCATGTTATAAAAGAAAATGGAAACAAAAATCTAAAAGAATAATAAAGTAAGAAAAAAGTATTTTTTGGTCTTCATTCAGATCCCATTAGTCCTTTCTCTTGGGATGGATAGCCTTTTTCAACATAAGCCCTTCTCAATCATCTTGAGTTATTGCATTGCTATTGATATGATCACATAATATTGCTGTTATTGTGTACAATGTTCTCTTGGTTCTGCTCATTTCACTTTAAATTAGGTCATATAAGCTTTCCATGTTTTTCCAAGAACATCCTGCTTGTCCTTTCTTATAGAATAGTGGTACCCCATCACAATCATAGACCACAACTTGTCTAACCATTTCCAATTGATGGGCATAACCTCAAATTCTAATTCTCTATCACCACAAAAATAAGAGTTACTATAAATACTTTTTTGAGATATGAGTCCTTATCCTCTCATTTTTTTTTTATTTCTTTAGGATATAGACCTAGTAGTTGTATTGCTGGGTCAAAGGGAATGTATGCTTTTATAGACCTTTAGGCACAGTTCCAGATTGCTTTAAAGAAAGTTACATCAATTCACAATTCAACCAATATTTAGTGTCTTAATTTTCCCACATTCCCTCCAGCATTTCTCATTTTCTTTTTATGCCATATCAGTCACTCTGACAGGTGTGGGGTGGTAACCCAGAGTGGTTTTAATTTATATTTCTCTAATCAATAGGGATTTTCGACACTTTTCATATAACCATAAATAGCTGTTATTACTTCATCTGAAAACTGCCTATTCTTTTCTTTTGACCATTTATCAATAGGTCAATGGCTCTTATTTCTTATAAATTTAGCTGATTTTTATATATTTGAAAAATGAGGTCTTTATAAAATTAACTTGCTAAAAATATCTTTCACAGTTATGATTAATATGTTTTCCTTCCTTAATCCTATCCTCCCTCCTTTTATCTTACTCTTTCTCCTTTTACTCTGTCCATCCTCAAAAATGCTTTGCTTCTAGCTACTGCCTCTCCCAAACTGCCCTCCCTTTTATCAACCTTGCCCTCCCCATTTCTCTTATCCCATGCTTATCCTATAGGGAAAGATAGATTTCTATACACAGCTGAATGTGTATGTTATCCTTATTTGAACCAAATTGAACAAGAGTAAGATTCAAAATTGCCCCCCAAACATATATACTTCCCTCATCTTCTTTTCCATTGTAAAATGTCTTTCATGTCTCTTTTATATGAAATAATTTATCATAGTCTACCCTTCCCTTGTCCCTTCTTCCAGTGTATTCTTCTCTCTCATCCCTTATTTTTTTTTTATCATCCTATCATATTTAACTAACACCTATGCCCTTTGTTCATACTTCTTTTAACTGCCCTAATAATGAAAATGTTCTTATGAGTTACAAGCACCATCTTTCCATATAGGAATGCAAACAGTTTAACCCTATTGAATCACTTATAATTTCTCTTTTTCTGTTTGCCATTTTATGCTTCTCTAGAGTCTTGTATTTGAAAGTCAACTTTTCTGTTTAACTCTGGTCTTAATATTTGATATTATTTGAATGCTTGAAATTCTCTTTCTTTATTGAATATCCATTACTTCCTTTGAAGGATTATACTCAGTTTTGATGGGTAGTCGATTCTTGGTTATAATCCTAGCTCCTTTGTCCTCTGTAATATCATAATCCAAGCCCTCTGATCTTTATATGTGGAAGATGCCCAATCTTGTTTTATCCTGGCTGTGACTTCAAGATATTTGATTTTTTTCTTTTTGATTACCTGCAATATTTTCTCCTTGATCTAGGAGCTCTGGAATTTAGTTATAATATATCAGATTTTTTTTTTTTAATTTTGAGATATCTTTCTGGAGGTGATTGATGGATTCTTTCCATTTTTATTTCACTCTCTGACTCTAGAATCTTAGGGCAATTTTCCTTTATAATTTCTTAAAAGTTTATGTTTAGGCTCTTTTTTTCACCATGACTTTCAGATAGTCCAATAATTCTTAAATTACTTCTCCTTGATGATTTTTCCAGATCAGTTGTTTTTCCAAATAGATATTTCACATTTTCTTCTTTTTTTCATTCATTGGATTTTATTTTATTTTATTTTTTTGTATCTTATGGAGTCATTAGCTTCCACTTGCCCAATTGTAATTTTTAAGACATCATTATGAGCCTCAAATAAGAAAATAAAATTGTTGTTCAGTCATATATGACTATTTATGATCCCAATTGGGGTTATCTTCTTATCATCTCCAGGATCAAAGACAAAATGCAATGTTTGACTTTCATAACCTATCACTTCCTACTTTTCAAGTCTCTTAGACCTTACACCCCAATACATACTCATTTATCAAATGACCAAGCCTCCTGGCTGTTCCACAAACAAGACATTGTATCTCTCAATTCTGGGCATTTTCTCTGACTGTTTCCCATGACTAGAATGTTCTTCCTCCACCCCTCTGACTACTTAATTTCTTGGTTTCCTTTATGTCTCAAATATAATACCACCTTCTACAGGAAATTTTCTTCAACTCCTCTTATTTCAGTGCCTTCTTTCAGTTAATTTTTTTTCTATTTATTTGTATATAGTTTTCTTTGTATATATTTGTTTGCATGTCTCCCTCTTTAGAATGCTAATTCCTTAGGACAAAGACTCTGTATCACTTCTTTTAATATTCCCAGCACTTATCATAGTGCATAGTAAATGTTTAATAAATGTTTATTGATTAATATTTTACATAACATACACATACTTTTGGATGAACTCTTTGTGAGGGCCATCCAAGTTATTTTTGTAATCTGAGGCATATGTATTCTTCACTCACTTGTACTGTGTGTGTGTGTCTGTATCTGTGTCTGTGTCTGTCTGTGTCTGTGTCTATATATTTGTGTTCAAACCTCTTACAAATAAAAGCATCTTTATTGGAATTATTGGGCATATCATTAAAAGTATTCCATTTTACTCAGTACTGGGAAAAGTTCAAGTTTCATACTGGTCTTTATATAGAATTTGAGGATCAGATAATATTTTATTTGAAGCAAATGACATGGAAATGCTTAAAGGAATCTGTGATTTCATCAGATCACAGATTGTGGTCCAACTCCTTCTAGTAATTAAACATCTACTTCAAGAGACCCTGAAATGCCACTGGGATTAATACACTCAACAAAATGCAATCCAGAACCAGGAGCATCTGTAGGACCTCACAGTTTATAGGAAATCTCTTTTCTACTTGGATTTTCTGCTTTATTATCTGAGTCACAATAGTGGACATCATTGGCAAATATATATCTCTTTCATGCCTGACCTCATTCCTACAATTGAAAGATCATTGGCTAAGGTTATTTTTGGTTTTTAGACATCTCAAAAAATTTAATTTGAAAAGTATGTGATAATAACAGTAATAATATCACATAATCATGTAGCATGCTCAGGTTTACAAAGTACTTACATGTTCTAATATAAAGAAAGCAAGAAACCTTTAACAGTGTTTAAAATCTTTTACATGCTGAAATAAAGAGAATTACTCAAGAGAAAAGATTTAATAAAATATCAGGACTCTCTGAGACCAAGACAAGCAAGAAAATGAGAAATTTGATTTATAATTCACAAGGTGCTCCACAGAGCATCTGATTGACTTGAAAAAATGTGACAAAATCTGGAAGATAAAGTTGAAGTGAATGGTCTTTGGTTTAACATGCATTTGATTGACTGGTACAGGGTCTGAAAATGATTACCGAGTCAGAAGAGATTTAGTTAAAATAGAACAAAATTAATGATCTGTGAAAGTCATTGATAGATGATGAAAATTCAAGAAAACAGGAAACAATCAATACTCCAGAAAGTACAGTCTACTGAGCTCACTCCTCAATTAGATAGAACGGACTCTTTGTAATCAGAGCGGCTTTCAGGCTATGGAATGAATCAGTGTGGCATTTCCTTTGTCACACTGATTTGTTTCAGTACAGCTGCTTTTCTTTTCTTTTTCTTTTTTTTAATGATTAAAGCCCTCTGATTTCATTGACAAAAAGATTTTGAAAGCTTTTCATGTTCATTCAACTGCTTTCTAAAATGCTATGATACATTTCCTGTAATTGCCCACTACATTTGCATACCAATGAAGAAAAACAGTGACAACTTTAAATTTAATACATCTGGACTGCTTTTGTTTTAACCCTATTGAGAAATTCCTAATGGAGTTTAGCAGTTATATTGACTGTGGTAACTGTGCTAGCACCATATCTTTAGTCAATAAAAGGGGTGTGTTTCTATTCATCTGGAGAATTGCTTTATTGAGTAAAATTTTAATTTCCTGGAGGGTTTCTCAAGTCTTTATTACCTATGGATATTTTCAAATTATAAATTTCCAGAACAATAGATTGGGCATTAATTGTCTAAGATCATAGGATCATTGAAACAGAGCTGAACGTAGTGATCTAGTGAAACTCCTATACTTCCACATTTATAAATGAGGAACCTAAGGACCAGAAATATTTCTTAATTTGCCCAAAATCACATAAAGAACTTGCAGGGTCTGGATTAGAACTCACCCTCAGTCTTGGCTTTCAGGTAGATCCTGTTTCCCAGTAGATGGAAACTTAATTAAAAACTTTAGGTTTTTCTGTATGTTTTTCTATTTGATCCCCCTCAATCTAGAGAGACTCAATATACTGCCTTCTCAGCCTTTTTTCTGTGCTTATCATTTTAGGAAGTCTATTTCCAACATATAACTCCATTCATTCTCTTCTTGCCTTCTTCATTTTGTTCTTAGAAATCTCAATATCATACACCAATATCAAGTCTAAATGGGTGCACGATCTATGTATAAAGGCTGATACTGTAAGTAATCTGGGGAAGTAAGGAATAGTTTACTTGTCAGATTTATGGAGAAGGGAAGGCTTTACGACCAAAGAAAAGTTAGAGAGCATTATAAAATGCAAAATGAATAATCTTGATTACCTTGAATTGAAAAGTTTTTGCACAAACAAAGCCAATGTAACCAAGATTAAGAGGGAAGAGGGAATTTGGGAAGGAATTTTTACAACCAGTAATAAAGGCCTGATTTCTAAAATATACAGGGAATTAAGTAAAATGTATAAGAATACAAGTCATTCCCCAATTGATAAATTGTCATAAGACATGAACAGGCAATTTTCAGAGGTAGAAATTAAAGATATCTATAAACATAAAAAATACACTCTAAATCACTATTGATTCAAGAAATGCAAACCAAAACAACTTTGAGGTACCACATCTCACCACTCAGATTGACTATGACGATAAAAGAGGACAATGACAAATGCTGGAGAGAATGTGGAAAAATTGGAAGACTAATGCATTGTTGGTGGAGTTGTGAAATGATTCAACCATTCTGGAGAACAATCTGGAACTATGCTCAAAGGGCTATAAATAATTTCATACTCTTTGACCCAGTAATACTACTTTTGGAGTTTTAGCCCAAAGATATCACAGAAGTGGGAGGAATACCTATGTATAAAAAAATATATTTTGTAGCTCTCTTTGTGGTGGCAAAAAAACTGGAAATTAAGGGGATGCTCATCAATTGGGGAATGGCTAAACAAGTTGTGGTATATGAATGTAAGGGAATCTTATCATGCTATAAGAAATGGGGAGGAGATGGACTTCATATTTATCTGGAGAGGCTTATACAAATTGATGCTAAGAGAGAAGAGCAAAACCAGGAAAAATTTGAACACAATCACAGACACATCATATGTGTGATGACCAACTTTAATAAACTGGACTCTTCTCAGCAATGCACAGTTATAAGACAACTCTACAAGTCTCAGGATGGAAGGAGATATCTACATTTAGAGAAAGATCTAGAAAGAACAAAGTATAAATGGAGACTGATGCAATCTACATGCAATTGTTCTTTTTCATGTTTGGTTTTGTTTCTTCTATCTCATTGTTCATTCCATTGGTTACAACCCTTCTATACAACCATACTAATATCCAGTGTGAAAGTATTTGCAGATCCTATACTTGATTGCATGCCACAATGGTGGGGGTGGGGGAAGGAAGGGGAGAAAATTTGAAACTCAAGGGATTGTGGAACTGAATTTTGTAAACTAAAAGTAAATAAACAAATAAATTCAAAAAAGAAATCTAAATATCATAAATGCTACTTCTGGGGGCTTTTAAATACTCTCATTTTCTGAACATTAAATTTTTTTCCTCAATGTCAAATCATCCCCCAAATCTTTGAGATGTCTCTTTCCTACCTTTTACTTTTCCATTCCAAAATCTCAAAGACTGTTAAAAATAGTTTCACATACGTAATATTTAAGAGGGAAGACCATGAATGTTGATGTGTGCTTCACCTACACCCAAATAAGTTTGATTTAAATTTTTAATAGAAAGGGCTGGGAAGTTTTCTCTCCTAGAAATATCTGTCTGAGTTTGTATGTAGGAAAACACAAAATTTCTATAATACTTGTTGGAGCTTTGACATAATAAGGGGCTTGCAGAAGCTATGCATAAGCAAATATCTCACTCCATGTACCAAAATGAGATAAAAATAAGTAAATCATTTATATGTAAAGGGTGATATCATAATAAAATTAGTAGACATAGAAAAAATACACATCAGATCAACAGATAAGGGAAAAGTTTGTGACCAAACAAAAATATAAAGGATCATGACATATAAAATAGATAATTTTGATTATGTGAAACACAAAAGGTTTTGCATAAACAAAAGCAAAATTAGTAAAAATTAAAAGGAAACAGGAAACTAGGAAAATATTAGAAAGAAGTTACTCTGGTGAAGGCTTTATTTTTCAAATATATGTGTGTGTGTGTATATATGTATGTATGTGTATATATATACATAAACTGAGCTAAATGCATGACCATGAGGATCATTTTCCAGCTGACAGAATGCCAAAAAATTATAGACAGGCAGTTTTTAGAAGAAGAAATCAAAGTTTTCAACAGTCACATGAAAAATGCTGTGGATCACTATTCATTAAATAAATACAAATTAAAATAGCTCTTGTGCATTCCTTCACACCTATCAGATACACTAACATGACAGAAAAGGAAAATGATAAATGCTAAAGGGGATGTGGGAAAAGTGAGACACTAATGTTAATGGAATTGTGAACTTGTCTAACCATTCTGGAGAACAAGTTGCAATTCTTCATAAAGGGCTATACTTCATAAAGGGCTATAATATTTTCACATTACTTGATCCAACAACATCAAAGCTAGGTCTGCATCTCAAAGAGATTAAAGAGAAAGGAAAAGGAACTATATGTATAAAAATAATTTCAGCATCTCACTTTCTGTTTTTCAAAGAATTCACAATTAAAGGGTGAATCATCAAGTGGAGAATGGATGAATAAGTTATGGTATATTATTGTAATGGCATACTATTGTACTATAAAAATGACAAGTAGAATGGTTTCAGAAAAATCTGGGAAGACTTATATGAACTGAAATGAATCAAACAAAACTAGGTGAAAAATTGTGAACAGTAACAGCAATATTATAACAATGATAAACTCTGAAAGACTCAGTTATAATGATCAATACAATGAATGAAGACAATTCCAAAATACTTATGAAAAAAAATGCTATGTATCCCCAGAGAGACAATTCATGAATTTTAAGTGCTTATTGACTCATACTTTTTTCATGTTTTATTTTTTCAACTTGTATAATATGAAAATGTGTTTTGAATGACTCCATACGTGTAAGTGATATATCATATTGCTTGTCTTCTTAATGGGTGAGTGAGGTGCTGGAAGGAGGTAGAGAATTTACAACTTTTTTTTAAAATTAGTGTTAAAAATAAAATTGAAAAATATCACAGATGCTGAACAAATATATGAATAGATATGTAAATAGCTGACCCTAAGTTAGAATTCCTTGACTAGTATAATTGTCATGGTCTATGATCTTTTCTCTACCAATATTTAGCCCAAATTACATTGCTTGAGTTGTGTCTACTCAATAACAATAACAAAAACAAACACATTAGCAAAAATTTATCAATTTAATGAAAAGCAAGTCAATCTTATAATTCTTTTGTCTTTTCACAGACAAAACTTGGTTGATTAAAGTACTCTTTTTTCAATCAATCATTACTATGCTGTACAGTAAATGCAACCAACGCCATAGTACTAGCTATCATTACTTTCCTCCTAGATCAATGAAAGGCCTTCCTAAATGGTGTTATTGCTTAGAATTTCTCCCTGTTCTAACCAATTCCTTATGTGGATTTCACATTAACCTTTCTAAAATACAACTCTCATTATTTTTCTCCTGTTCAAAAATCTTTAATAGGTAATATGTACTGAATAAAATGAAATTATCTTAAACTAGCATTCCAGACTCTGGATAATATAACTCCAAAATGCTTTTTCAACTCATCTCTTTTTCCTCTCCAGCCAATACAAGATAGACAACCCTTTTCTTTTATGTAGACCGAGATCCTGAAGAGTACAATTGATATCTTGTTCATTTTAGCATTCTCATTACGTGCCAATGCTTTGCAGACAGAAAGATAGATAGGTAGATAGATAGATAGATAGATAGATAGATAGATAGATAGACAGATAGACAGACAGACAGATAAAACATGAATAGGTCTACAGTCTGTGACTAAATAAGTTGGGAATAGTTCACAAAACATGATGCTAACTCTTCTATAATTTAGAGGGTTAATCTAATACTTTGATTGAAACTCAGAAAGGTAAAAAAAAAATATATATATATATATATATATATATATATATATACACACC